>CM042151.1:17569746-17589746 GCA_023376005.1 Doryteuthis pealeii
AAATCAAAAATAAACATTTGCGTAGTTAGGTAAAACTAAAACTTCTAATGTTCTGTAAATTTTAATGCAAAGATTAAACGTCCACACACACACACACACACACACACACACATACATATGTATGTAAGCACAGTAGTGTATGGGAAGTGCAGTGGTGTACTGGTTAGAGTCACAGGAAATGGACTCGTCGATCCGAGTAAATTCATGGACGAAGCCACAGTTCACATAGCACTAATTCTCCTTCCAGCTATGGGTAAATAGTAGGGCAGACTGGGCTCTTTAACCTTGGTTAGGCAACCAGTCTAGGAGAAGAAAAATTCTGAATTCAAACCTGGTCACCACTAGAATAGACTCAGGCCTACTTAGTGATCTATTTCAATTCTAAAAAAATTGTTATTTATGTATTTATCTAGCCCCTCTGCATGAGCAGAATGCGACACAATGGTCAATTTTTTAATCAGAGTTGAACAGGTTTGGATTCAGAGTTCTTCTACTCCTAGACCGGTTGCCATACCAAGTTTAAAGAACCCAGTCTGGCATATTATTTTACCCATAGGTGCAGGGGAGAATTGTTAGGTTCATACTTTTCCCAAGGGATTTGAACTTCCTACAATAACCATTACATCATGAATGCATATATATATATATATATATATATATATATATATATATATATATATATATATATATGTGTGTGTGTGTGTGTGTGTATATATATATATATATATATATATATATATATATATATATATACAGAAGAGCTTTACAGGAGGGCACAAAAAAGTTTGAGACCAACCGTATACAACATGAGCAGTTGAAACAAGATATTCGCAAGAATAAAAAAGTAGACAACCATGGGCTTCAAATCGGTCTACTATGTGACCAGTGTGGAAGGCTATGTATGAGCAAGTCTGGCCTGATCAGTCACCTATCTGTGCATCGGTGGGATGGACTAATAAAATACCCTGTGCTCCCTAGAATTACCTGTAAATATGGGAAGATGTGCAAGACTTTGGCTGGACTAAACAGCCACTTACGTGCAGCTCAATGTTGAACTTTTTGAAGCTCACCATTATATCCTTTGAACTGTTGAACTTTTTTTCTTTTTTTTTTTTTTCAAGCAATGGCAATACTTGAACACGAGTTTGCTGCCATCATCATCATCATCATCATCATCATCATCATCATATATATATATATATATATATATATATATATATATATATATATATATATACAGTGAAACAATATATGAATAGGGCATATAGCTATATTTCTACATATACATATCCACCTACACACATATGTCTATTCAAATTTCCCTCACACTCTCCCTCCCTATATATATATATATATATACATATATATATATATATAATATCAGTCTCTTCATCTGTCTAATGTTCTATACCTCTAATCTCGCTCTATGCCAGTATATGTTTGAGTATAATAGATATTTAAACACTCTAGCTCTTGCAATTTTACAATAATTCTTGTCGAAGTTGACTTCCTCATACTCCAGCACTCTCCTCAGTATTTTACATGTTGAGTTTTTGCATCACTGAGGATCAATTGACAGCAAGCATTCCCAAAATTAAAGCACTCTCCACAGTACACGGCCTAAGTTCTCTAACATATTGGCCAAAAATTACAGAAGGAAAAGTTAATATCATTAATGGCAAAGAAAGAAGAATTTTATTCTGATTTTGGTCAAATCTTGCAGTTAAACTGTAGCTAACCTGGTTCACTTCCTAAGCATTTGTTATCTGGCTGATTGATCATATTTTTTTTTTACTAAGTATCTTTATTGAGTATCTTTCTGTTAGTGTAAGTTACCAGTTATTTTCTTTTATCTTTAACTACTACCTGCCCTCCAAAATAAATTTCTCGGCTTGTAAATTCCAATTTGAACAGCAACTACTAACAAATGAAAAGACTCAGTAAGCACTTTTATTAAAAAAAAAAGAAAAAAGAAAATGAAAAAGGAAAGAAAATTTCACTCAAAGAATACCCTAACTTCAAAGACAACAAATTTCTTTAAAAAGAAAAACCATTTATATACCTCATGACCTACCAGCACAATCAATGCAAGAAAAATCAAATAAAATAGAAAGTAATAAGAAACATGTAAAGAAAATCTGGAGGCATTAAGCCTTTTATGTGTCAAATAAAAACTCAAAGAGAAAGGCTAAAATATTCTTTGATCTGAGGAGACAAACAAAACTGCCTACTATTTTGCTAACACCCTTGGGATTAGACAAGTGGAACTCAATGCAACTTATTAATTTAAACACTCTTCTTGTTAAGGAAAAAAAGTTTTTTTTCCACAATTTCTCTTCCGTTATGAATGAATGAATAAAAGAAAAAAAAACAACTTTTTTTTTCACCTTGTAAAACAAAACTTCTCTTTCAACTCTAACTTTGAAATTAATGTTCTTGTCGATGCGAACTTTCTTTTTGAAGTGATTGAAAGCTGCATCTTCTTGTTTATAAATGAATAAAAGAAAAACCGCCCCATCATTAGGTTAGTGAGCTGATCTAGTAGACCATTACAACTCCATAATGCACAGTAGCAAACCTTTTTGAGAGAGTATGTTCACATTTATGATAATCTTTTGAAAAAAGATTCCTCATGTGATCATGAGAATCTTAAAAATTAAAATCTAGGTGGTATGATAGGCAAATTCAGTAAATAAGCAATGTCAAATGGAGAAAATTCTTGCATCCTCCACCAAAGAATTTTTTAAAAATATTTCCCTCAAATTATATTAAATATAAAACAAAAATTATTAAAAGAGGCATTCCTCATGGTGTAGAAGCTAACGTGTTTGACTATGATATTGTTAGGGAATTTGTACCCAGTCACACTAGTACATTCACTTTTGGACTATTACCTTTAGAAAGCTATAAACCCTTTCATCTCACCAGCTGGGTTAAAAAGTATCCTTATTGTTCTCATATGAGGATGGCTTAGGCATAAAAATAACCCATGAATGTTGATATACCATTAAACAAAAAAATCAAATCAAACCAAACCAAAAATTATTAAAAGTGATATTTTTTGTGTTATTAAGTTTTTTTTTACTATTGTCCTTTATTCACAATGTTCAGGCCAATGTACCCTCCTCCTTCCTTCTTCTGGTGTTTTTTGTCAAACTCATGAACCTTCTTGTCAAACTCAAGAGCCTTTATGTTGACATAACAAGTAACACCTGAAGAAGGCTGGAGGGCATATCAACTGAAACATTGTGTATATAACAATAAAGATGAAGACAATAGTATGAAAAATCTAAATGATACAAGCCTCATCTCAAAATTCAGACAAGTGATATTTTCTCTTTTCTTTTTTTTCTTTTTTTAGATCAGATATATTCCTAAGAAACCAATATCCAATAAAAATTATTCAGCAGAAAATTTAAAATATCTTTATTTATTAAGTTTAAAGAAAAGAGACTCAGTGAAGATTAAAGGAAGAATTAAAACCATCTAGACCACAGTGCAATTAAGATACTTGGTTTAGGAGAGTCCTGGAGACCTAAAGAGACTTGCTATCACTCACTCTAGTGACAAACTATCAGTTAGTTGTATGTTAATCAGTAAGAGCTAAGATTATTTTTATTGTGAACCTGACTCAACATGAGGAAGTGAAGTATCATCTTGCAAACTGTTGTCTGGTTCATATCAATGATAATGATGACATAAATGACTGTAATTTTCAAAGTCTATCATTGCTGCTGGGTTGTTTGTAACTTCTGTCAAAGTTCTGACATCCTGAGATTTGAATTATAATATTTCTAGTGATTAACACAGAGAAGGATGGTGTGAGTTGAGGTTGAACAATAACAACAGTGTTATACAGAAGAATATTGAAGTCAGCATAACTGCTGTTAAAGAGAGAAATAGAAATAGATAGAGAGGGGAAGTTATTAAATAGGAATAGAGAGATTGCCAATGAGCAAACATAAAAAGATAGAATAATAGATATGAAGAGACTTAAATAAATGTCAACAGAGTGAAACAAATTGAGATAGAGAGATAGATAGATAGATAGATATAAACAGACGATTTATAGATATAAAGATAAATATGTACAGAAAATAGATAGATAAAAGAATAGATAAATAGATATGGCCAGAATGGAATAGGTAGATAGGTAAGTAGATATGAGAGTAATCCCAAAGGTAAAGTCTGCAAAATATTTAGAAATCACAGAAATGTTTATTGTTTATTGTCAATGATGTTTATATCATTTTAAAGTTTCAACAGGTATCTATTTTTTTACATAATCACCATTTTGTTCAATGCCTTTTTGTAGGCACTGTGGCAGTTATTGTATGCCTTGTTATACAAGCTCACCGCTATGTCATTGAGGAAGTGTTAGAATTTGCTTTGTTGCAAACACACTACACCACTTGCAAATATTTTTGACAACCATGCATAATTTGCCATACACTTAATTGACAATGATTTTTAATTGGTTTAATGCTTTTTGCATTCAAAAACAAATAACTGTGCAAACTTTACACTTGGCATTAGAATCAATCAGGAGCTCTATTAGAAATGACTGCGAAGCCAAGATTGAGTGTGGCAGAAACACAGTTGTGCACAGGGGCAGGTGCATGAACAACAAACACAATAGTGTTGCCAATAGTCACATAAACACATTCTCTGAGTCCCCAGTACTTTGGAGATCTTACTTTTAGGATTACCCTCATAGATCGATAGACAGTTAGACATGACCACAATATGATAGATGGATAGATAGATAAATTGAAAGAGAGATAGAGAGATAGAGAGATAGATGTGAACAGAGTGGGATGGAATTGAACAAAGAGAGATAAATAGATAGATATTGTCAAAATGAGATAGATAGATAGATAGATAGATATGACTTGGATAGATGCATGAATAGATAGATAGAAATTAGTGAGGTAGATAGATAGATAAACGGAGAGAGAAGGAATCAAAGAGATGTAGATTGATACAGAGTGAAGAAAGATTGCAAGGTACAGAGAGACTGGGATAGAAATTGGCTGAGAGAGATACTGAGCGGTATGGATTAGAATACTTGTCAAAAGAAATTGGTTAAAAAAATAGAAACATGCCAAGAAAAATTGGTAAAAAGATAGATACAAGATGAAAAGAATAGATATGCAGATAAAAACCAACTCCTCCACCATAAGTAGGATGCAACACAAGGCCAATTTTTAAGTGGAGTACAGCTGGTGTGAATTCAAAGTTGTTTTTCTTCTAGACCAGCTAACCATTCTAGCTTATTAACCAATACAACACGATTGAATTCTCTTTATTTACCTAACCTGTTTGCCATGGATAGGATGTGACACAAGGTCACAAAGTATGGGGCATCAAGCAAGGATTGAACATGTTATTCAGTAGTAATAGATCTGTGAGATTAATTTGACAACCATTGCACCAATATAGGACATCCTTTATTTTTGTTAATATAAAAAAGAAGAGTTGTTTACTCTGCAAAACAATGTTTATACATCATAATTTACATAAAGATAAATTTGTTGGTACTTTACTTCTTGATTTTACCAAAAATCAGTTATTAATTTAATGTAATAAAATTTTCAGTATTTATTGGATTTATTTGTATTGATTTATAAACTAGCCTAAAAGTGGCCGATTCTGGCAGCAATTAAGCTAGCTTCTATGGAAAGGCTCTTGATTGTATCTTTGACCCAAAAATGATATTTCATGCATTGTACAAAAAAAAAAAAAATTGTAGGAAAAATCGTGTGACAAATGATTGAAAACAATCACTGTAATTAAAACTTGGGAATCCAAAATTTCAAGATTGCAGGTTTGGATTTGGCCCAAAATGTTTTAATTAGCTCATGGACAAGGCCTGAATCTAAAATGGTATGATATGTTGGGCTATGGCCTCTAGGAATAAAATTGAAAAATGTGACACACTGATACACTGCCATTCTCAATTATTATAAGAGATAGGGTCTTTTGGAAGAAATATTTTGGAAATTTCTTTTTTTCTGTGTTTCCTCTGATATATTGAGCCTCGCCCCCCAAGTTACAGTCTGTGGGTCCAATGCACTGACTCTGATGTTGGATACAAATGAAGTGAGAATGAGGGACAGATCTATAAAGTGAAAGAGAAATAATAATCACATCTTTGTATTCTCCTTCCTTTTCCCTCACCTGACATGGTTGGAGGTAATGGAAAACTGTTTGCAACTGATGCACACAACCCTTTCAGGCATCCTAACTTTTATCTTCTCATTTCTATTATGTTGCATCCTTCTAAGTTTCAGACCTTTCAGTGCAGAATTTCTTATTCATTGATGTAGCCCACATTAAACAAGAACAAAGACACTGCAGCCTGGTGGATCTGTTACCTGCTTAAGGTGGGCAAAAACTCTCTACTAATAAACTATCAGCTCTTGGTAGAGAAAGACAGATACAAAGAGGGACAGAGATAGAGAGAGACAGAGACAAAGAGAGACAGAGATAGCGAGACAGAGATAGCAAGAGACAGAGATAGCAAGAGACAGAGACAAAGAGAGACAGAGATAGAGAGAGACAGAGACTAAGGTGACTGACCAGGTTGTGGCAAAATATTTGTACTCCATTGACATGGACAAAAAGATGGGAGTACATGTAAAGTTCAGTAGTTTTTTTGCAAGTTCAGTGCAGAGGTCAGGGGGAGACAACCCCAATAATGAAGATCAAAGCCTTGGATGGGATAATAGATTTTACTAAGCTTAGCTTAGATGTGGTACAAGGCCAGAAGTATGGGGCGCCCAATGAGAATCAAATTCATTAACAATGGCCTTCGAATCTAGCTTGCTAACAATTACACCACTTGAGGTGCTCTATGGATGTGATTATAAAGATGAGCATACTCTCTCAGAAAAAATACCTAAGCGAGGCAAGAGTATAAATCACAAAAATATTTAAAAGCAAAAAAAAAAATAAAATAGATTAATGTAAACATGAATTGCCATTATTAAAACTCCATTTCTAGGAAAATTCAAGCAAGAATTATATTTTTTTTTACTTCACAACATCATTTATATTATTATATATATATATTGTATTATTTCATTATGAATTACTTACTACTCAAATTGTAAACTGAAAATGTCACTTGGATTCAAATCCAAGTGACATTTTCAGTTTACAATTTGAGTAGTAAGTAATTCATAATGAAATAATACAATATATATATATATATATAAATATATATATATATATATATATATGGAAAAAAATTGGGTGAATTGAAAATCAGAGGAAGAATTGAGAGCATCCAAATGACAGCATTGTTAAGATTAGCTAGAATACTCAGAAGAGTCCTGGAGACCTGAGGAGACTTGCCTCCAGTGAACCACCGGCAATGGCAGGTGGGAAAAACTCAATAATAACATAAAATATTAAATATAAAGATGATCCACTGGAATTATACAAGAAATTAAATTTTGATCATACTACTAAATGGTATATGTGTGAACCAAAATATATCCAAGAAAATAAGACCCATATTTTGAGATACAAAACACCTAGTGTTAATAAACAAAAACAAAAAAAAATAACTTGTCATCTAGTGGATTTTGCCTTTCCAGCTGGCTACAGAGTGAAAATGAAAGAAAACAAAAATATAGACAAATACTTGGACTTTGCCAGAGAACTAAAGAAACTGTGGAAGATGAAGGTGAAGGTGATACCAATTGTACTTTGTGCCCATGAAATGGTCCCCAATAAATTTGTGATTACAAAACATATTTTGTATATCTATCCTCTTAGAAAAGATTAAAGGTCCCTATGTACGGACATCCAGTCTTGTGGTATCCCTCCTAAGCTGGTTGATTGTTTATCTGGTTTAATGGTATTTCAACCCTTGTGGGTTATTTAATGCTAAATCTTGTTTTTTTATAAATGATTCATTTAAAAAATAATATTTATTAACTTCATGTGTATTAATAAATACTGGTGATTGAAACTCAGTCACTGCCTACTAGCTCATAAGATAAAAAAAAAGGGTGGTTATTTGCCATAAGAAGAATTTGAAGAATATGGTTGGGACAATCATATTGGTACTAGGGCTTGACATGACCAGCTAATTGATCAGATTGGGCCTCCTGACTGCCTGTCCAGCTAAAGTGGAGTGTTGCATGTCATGGGTTACAGACTGCTTATTCACCACAATCCTGTTCTCACCCATGGCCAAACGTTAGCCTAATTGGGAGGTTCATACCCCTGCAGAAGTACAGTCGGTGTATTCTACAGCTCCAACTGACAGAGCAAGATCTCAGCCAAATGATCTTCTTTACAAAGTCTATGAATCATTTGAAGTTGATGTTAATTCTATTTTCATAACAATGAACTGTTTTTTTTAAATCACAATACAGGGTGGTTCAGAGATGATAGCGTGATCAGTAATGATATCAAACTGTTATTAATGTATCTCTTTTACAGAAATGAGTGATGTCAATCTACGCATAGGAAAGACATGGACTGCTATAAACAGATTATCAATCATATGGACATCTGATCTCACTGATAAGATAAAGTGAGAATTCTTCCAAGCTATAGCCATATCAGTACTACTGTATAGCTGCACCACCAAATGAAGTGCTTAGAGAAAAAGCTAAATAGAAGCTACACAAGGATGTTATGTGCTGTACGGTCTGCCTGGACACTCCTCACATTCACTACACACACTGCCCCCTTATGCACCTCATACCCCAACATATCGTCAATGTTATATGCACAAGGCAGCTACAATACTTCTGAGAGCAGTCTCTACTACCTAACATTGTTTTCATGTATTCATATCTGCTATAAATAACCTTAGATAAAACATGCTTATATTTGGTAAGGATTATATTCCATCATACTATCTACATCTTTATTATTTTATTTACTAATTAATTTGAAATAATAATTTTTCTTTTTAGTTTTAATAATATATCTTTTTTAATTATTCTATTAGTTCTGAATTCAAATCCTTGAAGAAGCAAACATACCAGAATAACAAAATCAAAAACTACCTTGATCCAGAAAGACCCCAAAAAAGGAACCATTCCCAGCAACTATAGGTCAATAAAGTGCCTATGAAGGATGTGGAAAAATCTTAACTGTACAGATAAAAGAAATCTACAACTCGCTTCATTGCCGTGGATTATTTCCAGAAGAACATAAAGGATGCCACAAGGGAACAAGGGGAACAAATGACTTACACTTTATAGATTAGCACATTCTTAAAGATGTTAAAGCCAGACGGAAAAATCTAGTGATTGATTAAAAGGCATATGACATGGTCCCACAAACTTGAATTTTTGAATGATTGAAGACGTACAAGATATCCGACAAAGTAATAAAATTCATCATTGAAGCCAAGAAAAATTGGAAAGTAGAATTAACAGCAGGAGGACAGACATGAGCAAAGGTGAAAATACAAAGAGGTATCTTCCAGGGAGACTCACTATCATTATTGCTATTTGTTATATCAATGATGACTCTTAACTATAGAAAATGTACGAGGGGCTACAAATTTACTAAATCAGAGGAGAAAATAAATCAACTTATGTACATGGATGATATCAAATTTTTTGCCAGGAATGAACCCCCCCCCCCAGAATTCCATAAGAACAAATTATATAAAAGCAAAAATAGATAAGATGCAACAGAATACTATGTGTGGAGAAGAGATTAAACTGTTAATCATATAATTAGTGAATGCAGCAAACTAGCACAAAGAGAGTACAACACTAGGCACAACTGGATGGGAAAGGTGATCCACTGGCAATTGTACAAGAGGTTAAATTTTTATCATGTAACTAAATGGTATATGCACAAACCTGAATCTGTCTCGGAGAATAAGATGCATAAAATTCTCTTGGACTTCGAGATAAAAATGGATCACCTAATTATGGCCAGGAAACCAGACCAAGTGCTAATTAAGATGAAGAAGAAAACTTGTCATCTCATGGATTTTGCTGTACCAGAGGATCTGAGTGAAAGTGAAAGAAATCAAAAAGATAAACAAATACTCAGACCTTGCCAGAAAACTGAGAAGACTATTAAACATGAAGGTAAAAGTCATACCAATTGTGAATGGTGCGCTTCAAAAGGTCCTCAAGGATCTGCAAAAGAGTCTGGGGGAACTGGAAATCAGAGGAAGAATTGAGATAATCCAAACTACAGCATTGTTAAGATCAGCTAGAATACTTAGAAGAGCCCAGGAGACCTGAAGAAACTTGCTGTCACATAGCCTCTAGTGAACCACCGGTTAAGTTGAGTGGGAAAAACTCTAATGGGGCATAATAATAATAATAATAATAATAATAATAATAGTAATGATAATAATAACAATAATAATATTGTGGTTCCAGCAGATCACAGGGTAAAGATGAAGGAAAATGAAAAGATGGACAAATACCTGGACCTTGCCAGAGAATTTACAAAGCTGTGGAATATGAGGGTCAAAGTGTAGTAGGTGCACCCAAAAAGCCTGGAAAAAACACTGGAGGATCTGATAATCAGAGGAAGAATTGAGACCATCCAGAATGCATTGCTGCAATTGGCTAGAATACTCAGAAGAGTCCTGGAAACCTGAGGAGGCTTGTCACTCAGACTTCCAGGGAAATACCATCAGTTAACACTGGTGTGAAAAACTCTCAATAATAACATCATTGTCATCATTATCATCAAGATAATATTCTGTTTGTTTTTATATATATATGACCATTTCAATTCTCGCAGAAGGATCAGAGTATACTATTTGTCTGATCGGAGTAAGCTGAAATCTGAAAGGGAACCTATATAATAATATTTCTGTTTCTGTTTCTATTATGGCATTCACCCTGTGTCAGTTGAGCCAGCTTCAACAGATGAATTCCCCTGTGGTGAATTCATGTGAGGAGTAACAAGGGAATATTCCCATATAATAATATTAATTGAGAAGTAACTGGGGAAAAGAAAGGAAAGAAAGAATGAGATTGTGAAGGAGAAAAGGTAGGATGTAAGAATGCTTGAGAAAAGCAAAAACAAAACCAAGTGAAAGGAATATATATATATATATATATATATATATATGAATGTTTTGTTGAATGAGGCATATATTTCCTGTCTGACGAGTTTCTTTCCAATCCTTTCCAATTGTCTCACCATTTTTTTTATGTCTGGGTCGAATTGGTGAATGAATTCACCAAAGGTTTTTATACTAGCACTTTCGGCACTACTTAGTGACATCATCAGGTGTAAAGTGGTAGGATGTTTCCGTGTTTTTTTTTTAAACAAACAGAGTAGGAATAAGAAGGAGGAGGGACTCCCAAGTTTATAAGAAATGTTATGGAGAATGGGGGAGGAGAATTGGTGGCAAATTATAGGCATTTGAGAATGTGTTGGCTGTATTCAAAGTTGATCTTGTTTAAGGTGGTTTTTTTTTTTTAATGTATAAGGCTTTGTGTATTTGAAGTTTTTGCATTTGTTTGTTTTTTACTTTGTGCAGTATATGTGTGTGTTTTCAGTTAGAATTTTTCAGTAATTAGAGGGGGGAGGGCATGAATGTGATTTTAAGTTTTGCATGATTGAGCTTGTATCAGTTAAATGTAGTGTTAACTGGCATGACAAATATATATATATTGTAAAAACATACATCCTGTAAGTTTATATCAATTAATTGTTCTCCCCTGACTGACAGTCCCTGATAGCAGTGAGGGTTAGGAGCTTTATAGATGAAAATTCTGTCAGGTTTTGATCCTAGTTAGAGGTAGCTGTAAAAAAAGTCGAGCCGCACTGATAAGATGTAAATGTTGAAACACGTGTCTGTGGATGACTGGTATATATATATATATATATATATATATATATATATATATATAATATATATATATATAGTCTGATGAATGTTGAAAAGTAAGGCAAGAAACCCAGGGTTGTGGAATCCCATCCATGCAATAGATATATATACACAAACTAATATCTATTTATTCATTCTTATATATGGTTTAGCTTTATCAGTGATGTTGAGCACTCTTTTAATAATATGACAACATCTTAAACCATCACTAACTCATCAAGTGAGATAGTGTTAACCATATTCTATGGCTATATATATATATATATGTATATATATGAAAATTGCTTAGGCAAGAAATTGTCAGTTACCAAGCACTGGTGACTTTCGGTCTTCGGTACCCTAACTTTTATGAATATTTATATATATATATATAATGAGCCTATTTAGTTGTAAACATCGTTTGTTTTTCATTATATCTTATTCATACTGTCGGATTAATTTCCATTTATTTTCACATACTTGTCCTTGAAAAACTTTACATTGAATGTTTACCCCTTTCTGATGATATCCATTAACACCACAGATTTACCTATAAATGTGGGTACTTATTTTACAGTTGGATTGTATTACAATAATTTTGATATTCCATATACACTGACTTTTTGAGTCTTATTTCATTACTATAATGCTTCTGATTATTTCAAAATTGAACATTTATTTTAGATTAATTCCAACGTTTGACTAGCAGCGTTCTGTTTTTACTAACGGTATTTTTCCCGTCTTGTTTTTGTTGATGACTGACCCACGTTTGATACATTATAATGCAATAGGGTCCTCATATTAGTTGAGGATGGGCCAAGTGTTGCTTTTTAAAACCGTCAAGAGAATTGGCCCCGAAACGGTTTGCACACTTTCTCTTCTGATGAGCCTATTTCAGTTGTAAACATCGTTTGTTTTTTCATTATATCTTATTCATATATATATATATATATAAACTCAATTCAATTCTTTGGGTATAGTAGAATTTTTTAGACATTTCATTTCAATTATAACTCATGTTTTGACATAAAAAATAAACAAAACAGTTGTGATATATTTTTCCTTTTACTTTCTCATGTGCTCAGCACGTGTCTCATTTGTTGCCCATGAAATATCCTCGACAAGACAATCATGTGTTTTGCCAGGAAATATACAAGACAGAAAAGTCATATGATTGTCTGAAGTTTTGGCAAACAAGAAAGTTTTCCATGATGTCAATAAATTATATGAAACTAATAGGCGAGTGAAACACCATATAAATTAGAATTTTACTTCCTCTGTGTGCAATGAAATAAAAGGTCTCAGTGAAAACCAATACACAGCAACCATGTAATCATAGAACCAATTTAAACTCGTTTTCAGCCGATTCTCTGCTGATTAGTTATTGCTCTTTCTACAAGCAAAAAAACAGACAGAATAAATAAATACATTCTCTTAAATGGTGATATATTTTGCTTACATATTTTTCTGCTTGGTTGATCCATGGGATAATAGAACATAAAAAGAATACATGACATGAAAAACTAGTTGAAAAACAAATCATACTATAACTGACAAACAGACGAATAAACAAAATGACAAATTTGTATTATTTAGACTAGCAAAAATATACACCTTCCAGGTACAAGTAATTAAGTTTTAATGTAATGAAATATATCAAATTAGAAAGATTAATGAAACTAAATAAGAATGCAGGTAAAAAGATTTGAAACAGAGGGGGGTATAATCTAAAACTTGAACAACTTTGAAATTATCTCGTCCATCATTTTCCATCACTCTTGTCTTTCATTGTTAAATTTTCCTAATTTAATTATTTAGTTAAATTAGGAAGTAAAGAATAAAATTACATCTATTTCTTCTTATTAACGGATTTCATTCAAGATGTAGCTCTGAAATTTTTGCTCATATTCATTAAGATAAAACCAAACAATGAGAAATCAATAATACCAAGCACATATTTATTAAAATCAAATTTTTAATATCAATATGCAAATTAGCCTCCCCCTTAACACTGTAAACCACTATTTTGTCATACATATAAATTCACTTGTATGTTATTAGTATGTAGATAAGGCCAACGGTATTAATAATGTGAAACAGTTTTATTGATAATTGAGGTTTAAATAAAAATAATATCGTAGAGAATGTGACATACATAACTTAGGGATTTGCGACTTCAGTCTGATATAGTTTTGGTTACAGAAAGACAGACACAATCTCCATTATAATAAGATTTTTTGAACTATTGTCTTCATATTTATTTATTATTAGCCAAAAAAAAAAAATCATTCTGAGCGGTGTAAAATTTTTTTAGACAAATTCAGACAAAATAAAAACAGCCGAACATCTATAACTTGTTGAAGTACTCTACATTAAGTAAGAAGTTAAAATTTTAAAAAGTCACTTCAAGTTATATAATTTTTCTAAATATTCTGAAGGGTCCCTGTTCATAGTATTTAGTTTTCAGACAGTATAATAACAAGCAACTTTCATACTTTAAGAATTATTTTGGATGTACATTTCAGATAATTGAATCCTTTGAATATATTGTACAGATCTGTGTGCTGTAATTCTATTTTTTCCATAGTTGTTCAATTTCTCTGCCACAAAACAATGTCAGGTTCAATGTCCTGATGTGACTTGTGGTGAAATGTTTGTTCCCCAAAATAACTTAGCCCAGTGCATTGCAATTCATTGGATGGATGATTGTGGCTGATGTTTTGAAATGGGAGTAACCACACCAGACAGATCATTGGTCAGTCAACTCAGCCAGGGAAGTCGCTTTGAAAGGCAATCCATCATGGAACATTGCTGCAGTGTGTCCAATTAAGGATGGATCTTCTGTCCAGTGCGGTGCCAGGCTTATTGACAAGCTCAGTTATCCTAATTTTAAATACATGCTATTAAAATAAATCTTCAACTGTGGACCTTCACCCACTCCATGAATCGTTATATTCCCAGAGGTTTGCAGGTCACAGTTTTGAAATGGCAGATAACTGTGATAGTCTTTTAAACAGTCTAATTTTAACACAAGGACATATTTACAGAGTTCTTAGTAGATTCATTGTCAATACACTGCCCAAGTAGACACATTAAATGTTCTTTGATAGTTTAATTTATTTCTACTTTGTTTTAAGCTTCTGATTCAGAATAGTATGCTTCTATCAGGTTCACAATTCTCTTAGAACTCATCCACATTAATGGCTGCTATAGACTGATGGCTAAGAACCTAATCTTGCAAGCCAGTACTTATAAGTTCAATCCTCACAAGGTGCTCCATATCAGATCTATGCAAAAATTAACTAGGACCTTTATCCTTACCACACTTTTTATTTTCCTACACACATGATCTGAAAATTGCTATTCCATTTTTGGTTAAGACAGTCCTGTGGAGGTATTTTGTTTGTTTGCCTTTCTTCAGTTTAAAAAAAGACATTGTTTGAATTATGAGAGCCATTTAATAAATAGAATTTTTTTGAAAAAAAAAATTTTTTTTTTTTTTTCAAATTTTTTTTCCATGAATGTAAACTTTACATTATTTGGAAAAGGTTTATAGGAAAAATTATTTTGATCTCGCGAACATATTTTTTGAGGCTATTTAAAGTGATGGCAAATCAAACAGAGTGCTGCAGGCTTAAGTAGAAGGTTGTCATCAAATTTTTTGTGGTAGAAAAGTCCAAACCATGTGAAATGTACAGAGAAATGTGTGATGCATGCAAAGAAGCATGTTTTAGTAAAAACAAACAAACAAAAAAACAATGTTTATAAATGGGTTTGCCACAATGAACCTGAGTTGAAAAGACAGTCCATGGAGTGGAAATATACTGACTCTCCAGTAAAGAAAAAAGATCCAGGCAAAAGGATTCGTAATTTAGGATTTGAATAAATAAATAAATAGGATTTGAAACAAATATAATCATAAAACAATGCTTCCTATTAGCAAAACTCCTTTAGCAAAATTCACCTTATTTATTGAATGAATCTTGTATATTCAATATAAAAAACTTTCAATGAAATTATATCACACTAAAACTTTTAAAACAATTGTATAAATGTTATTATCAGTATTACCATTATGATTATTATCACACAACTAATATCAAATTATTATTATTGATATTGTTATCAGAATATTTCAGAAGTGGGAAAACCACTTCCAGAAAATCATAGAAAATAATACAAAAAAATCATTGATAGCCAACAAGACATCAAACTCAGAGATTTCATGATGTACAAACTTGAAGTTTTAAAAACAATAAAAAGTAGAAAAAAAGCAAGTCTCACTGAAGTAACCCTTGAAGTATGGAAGACAAGGAAAGTCTCTAAAATCGATTGACCAGTTCACATACCTAGGTAGTAATATCTCATCCACAAAAGCAATATTAATGCCCGTTAAGGGAAGGCATGGACTGCCATAGACAGATTATCCATCATATTAAAATCTGATCTCACTGATAAGTAAAAGTTACAATTCTTTCAAGCCGTAGTCATGTCAGTGTTACTGTATGGCTGCACCACATGGGAGCTGCATGAGGATGCTGTGTGCTGCTTTGAATAAATCCTGGAAGTAGCATCCCTCAAAGAAACAGCTATATGGTCACCTGCCCCCAATCACACAAACCATCTGGGTGAGGTGAACAAAGCATGCTGGACACTAATGGAGGAGCAAAGACAAAGTCATAAGGGTCATTCTGCTATGGGCACACCAGTGTGCGTTGACCAGTAAAAGCCTACATTGATCAGTTCTGTGCAGATTCTGGATGCCACACAAAGGACCTTCCTGGAACAAGGACTGACAGGAATGCTTGGAGAGTCATGGGAATCTGTACCCAGAGTGTGACCTGATGATGATAATGATGATGATGATAACCATTAATACATTTTCACTTCTATTATTAGTATCATCATTCTATAATTAGTATTAGTCATTATCATCAGGTGTAAACTATAAAAAGATGATATTTCTGCATGTAGATATGAGGGATTCCTTACCATGGAATACCAGCTAACAAGCTAGTCTCACAAATCATTTGTCAAGATAAAATAGGTGAGTTAATGTCAACATGATTTTGGCACTAATGTTTCATTACTATTTACACAGAGCATGCCAGCAGTAGCTTACCCTACTGCCAGACTTGTTTTTTTTGTCATATATATATATATATATATATATATATATATATATATATATTAGTATTTATTGGCTGGAAACAGCAATAGAGTGATATATTTCATTAAAGAAGCAAACATTTCAAAACTTTCATATGAAAATAGGCACAGATCATTATTGTTTGTTGACAGCACAGACAAGCACATTGTAACTGATTTAGAACATCAACTTGTATTTCCAACAAAAATAACATTAATAGCCCACCATCTGGATATTGTCATCTGGTCTGTTAAATTAAAAAATGGTTTTGTCATTGAGTTAAAAGTCCCATTCAAGGAAAATTTCAGCTAGGTACAGTGTAAAAGTCGTTGGGGTGGCCTAATGTCAGTATCAGCCAATCAGCGAGGGAGTCTATCCTCTTTTCTAGTGCTAGACTAAAGAGATTGTTTTTGCATCTGAGGTGGAGTGCCACACCTACCATCAGCTCCTTACTTTACCGCACAGATCCCTTAGTTGGTGAGGGCCAGTATCGAACTAGGAATCTTGTGGTTTCTAGCTGAACACTATATTGACTAAGCTAACCCAGAAAATCTGTGAATATGACAGGAATTGCTGTATACAAAATGTATTTCCTATTGAGGTTATATGCCAAGGTTTCATTTCAAACACAACCTCGTCATATCTGATTACTCTTGGACTTTCAGGCAAGAGGAAATACATAAAAAGATCCAGAATAAGGTCCTAATTGCATCAGCATATATATGGCAGTCCCACGGTATGACGACAAACCAACAAAGCCTGGTGGTATGGCTCTTCAGGATAATTCTGAAGTCAGATAGTGTATGACTCATGTAGGTCCTTATAATCATGCTCTACTTAATATATTGAGCACTTTCTACATATAAAACTTAGAAAACTCCCCCGGTATTTTTTTTATTTTGGCCACCACATACGATAATGATGATTACTTTCAAAAAGTATGGATGTGCTAATCTTTACTTTTTCAAAAAAATTTTCCCCAGATGTTAGTTTGAAAAAAATTTTTTATTTTGAAAAACTGAATTACCTGGGGTTTTCCACACCGGAGAGTTTAGAATTAAAATTTTAAAAAAAGAAGATATATATATATATGTTAGCATGAGTATATAAGCATGCATACTTGTATTAAAACTTAATGACATTTAGAAGCTAATTAATAAGTAATTGATTGATACATGTGGCACATAGCATTTGTTACTTAGAAGGTGATATACTTATATACATCAAAAAGTTTGCAGAATGATAATATATAAAAAAACATTTTATGCAATAGATATTTATTTTTCAACAAATGAGGTCTGCTTAGAAGTGATCCTTCCATTTAGTATTGACAAAAAACATAATCAATCTTAGGTGAAAGTGCTCCCTATAAAATTTGACACACTTATTCCTTCCCCTTTGCAAAGTCTTCTTTAAGGATTACAATCAACTGCCTCATTGTATTCTCCTTAATTTCATTCATGATCTGAAATCTCTTGCAACCTCCAATCAATTGGTAGGTCACATCAAGCATCTATATGATTGTCCCAACCTTATTGCTCTTATGGCAAGCCCCAACCCTTTTTATCATTTGTGCTAGAAGGTGGTGGCTGAGGGTGTTCATATCCTGGGAATGATGCTAAACTCTATCTGAAGGTGAGGTTCTGGTTCTGGAGGTCTGGGGAATGTGAAGCACCCCTTCATCACAATTTCTCCCAGGTTCACTCTGACCCAGAGTTGTAGTATCTGTTAAGACCCCATCTAGGGTTTAAATATAAAAATGTGTTTATAAAAAAGAATTGAGTATCCATCAAGAAGGAATTTATTTCATAACTTTGTCGGTATTAAATGACCCACCAAGGTTGATGTGCCCTAAAAAAAAATGTTAAATCTAACAATTTAGTTTTGGGAAAATCCAGAAGTCACAGGACTCAAATTTGAACTATTGAGAGGCTGGATTACAGACAGACCTGGATTAGGCATAGTATCTGCACCATTGCATACATACAATTAATACAATATTAATTATTAATATCACTGAATATAAACATCACTGAAAGTCAACTACACATCTCAGCAACATCATTGAATGTAAATATCATTGAATTCCAACAACATCTCTTAAGTGAGTGATTGTGAAAGTCATTAGTTATCTTTTCAGTGTGGGTACAGAATAAAATAGTTTTTGTTGGAGACTGAATGTTGGTTGACACTAAAATGTCATGTTATGTGAAATCATTAAAGAAGACTGAAAAGACTTTAGTTTTAAATAAGTCGGGGTCTTGACACTCAGGAAACTGACTAGCCATATTCAAGATTTTAAACAGTAGAATTTCTTCTACTCTCAAATATGACAAGAACATAGCTATTACTCAGAACTGGCTATAAATGGAAACAATAAAGTGGGGATTTAAAATTTAAATGCATATTTGTCACTTCTTTTCATTACTTGGATGAATAGAAAGTCAGCAATAGCTGTTTGCAATGTTAGACATTATTGAATTTTTGCAACACCACTTAGCAATATTATTACTGAATATTAGCAATACATCTTAGCAACATCATTGAATATTTGCAACAATTCATCTCAAAATCTCAAACAGAAATTGATTTCTATTTCTTAAAATATATATGTTAGACTAATTATTTGGTTTTATGGTTTAGCTGTTAGTTTCTATTCAATATTACTTTTGCTATGATTTTTATTATTAAAAAATAATTGACAAAAGGCATATGCCATTTAAATCAATTATTGAATCAAATGAATATTGCTTTTACATGATATTTTTACAGTTCATGTATACACACACACACACACACACACACACACACACACACACACTCTCTCTCTCTCTCTCTTCTCTCTCTCTCTCTCACACACTCTCTCTCTCTCTCTCACACACACACACACACACACACATATATATATATATATATATATATATATATACATACATGCTATTTATATATATATATATATATATATATATATATATATATATATATATACTAGCAGTAGGCTTCCCCGTTAAATGCAGTTTAGTGTCA
>CM042151.1:17594746-17614746 GCA_023376005.1 Doryteuthis pealeii
TATCCAATCTGACCTAAAGTGGTAATCCAAGCAACCATCTAAGCAAACAAGCAACCAATCAACCATCAAACTACAACAGAAAATGCTTTCAACTATTGTTATACAACCTTTATCCACATTACTAGCTGACAAAAAGATTGAATAAAATCCTTGCATACTCTATCTAATAATAATAATAATAATAAGAAGAATAATAATAAGAAGAAGCATGTATTAAGTGAACACAGAAAACTAGCAGAACAAGAATACATGGCTAGGCATGACTGGGTTGGAAAGGTGATCCACTGGGAAATGTGCAAAAAAACTCAATTTTGACCATACAACAAAATGGTATATGCATAAACCAAAATCTGTTCTTGAGAATGAAACATAAAATTCTCTGGGACTTTGAGAAAACATGTTCTGATCATATGAGTGTGTGTGTATATTTATATATGTGTGTGTGTGTGTGTGTGTGTGAATTCGCATTTATCTCATTTCATATTTATCTTTCTGTATATATGGCTGTTTCTGTGTCTATTCATAAACTATAAAGTTTGTTACATATTTAATTTCTCAGTCATTTTCTCTTTATAAGAAAAAAAATTACAAACTGATTTGTGTTTTGTTTTTAAATTTTCACAATTCTTTTATTTTTTTAAGGAAAAAATGAAAATGAAATGAGTCTTGCATTAAATTTAAAATCTTAATTTCTCTTTAAAGTATTCAAGACACTGAAACATTCGGCTCATCTGATGAAATATGATTCATTTGGTTTTAGTGCAAGGTGCTTGCATTATAGCCACTCACTCTTCTATGTGTAAACCTTCTTATCAGAATTTATTGTGTTAAAACAATAAAAAGAAAAAAGAAAAACTTACAGGAAAATTGATGTCAGTTATTGATGTCATTAATAGGTTTTCAGTTAAATTCCCAACATAACTCTTGTTAGGAAAGAAAAGTATTCAGTTTATTTGGACAGGGACCAACATCACATTCATTAATAAGTTGTAGCTTATACAATACATCATGGCTGTTACTTGTACAATTTAACTCTTGTCAAAACAAAGTCTTTTGTTGGCAACTCTTTGCGGTTGGATTGTTTACTGAAAATAATAATGTTGACTGTGAACCAAGAGGTTACTCATCATTTCTATTATTCTATACCAATATCATTCACTTAAAAGCCACCTTTGGGGGACAACTTTATTTACAGAATCTTTATTATAACTGCAAATCAATAAATTAATAAGGAGAAATACTGTGCAATTAGGAAGCATAGGCCAAATGATGGTTATTGTGAACTCAGCAGATCAAGTTCAAATGTTGGACGAGGCTGTTTGCATTTTTACTTTGTCTACAGTGCAGTAAAGTAGTGTCAGTTGAATACTGTCTGTGAGGAAAGCAGCACCATAATGCAATTCACTCTTACAGAAGTTTGGAATCATCATGCTGTAATCCTTTGTTATCACACTAAAAGCTTCAATACAAAGATTTCAGAGTGTTTGGTTGTCCGGGTACAGTGCATAGGATTTGAAAAGAGTTGTATGAGTTCAATGGTACAGTAGTTCGGATAGCCTCACTGATCATTCTGATAAGAAAAGAATTCTCAAATTTGTTGATGAGATTTAGTCCATGATTGACAATGATCTCAACAAGTTAAACAGGTCCATAGTCAGGGACATGGGAGTGCCTGAATTTTTTATCAGGCTGGCAGTGCATAAAGATAACTACTATTTCTCATACAAAATAAGAAAGAGCTAAATGTTTATCACAGAACATGAAGGACAAGAGGAAAGACTGTTCTGTAAAGCTTTTCAACAAACTCAAGCACCCCCCCCCCAATTAAACATGCTTTGCTTTTTCTCAGATAAGAAAAATTTCTGCCAGCAAGACTCTATGTCTGACAACAGGACTCTGCACCATGCCACACAAACAGAAGAACCCAATATAAACTGTAAGAAAATTGTGTGTGGCATGGTTGAGCTAAAGAACAACAAAACTCAATGATCAAAGCTGAACTGAAGCCAAGGATAAGGATATCATTTACAAATTTAAACAAAGAGACCATTGTAAAGGTTTGCAGGAGATTCTAGAAGCCGTGGTTGTAGCCATTGGTGATTTCTTTGATAAATACATTTTTTCATATTTTCATGTAATTTTGTTAAATATATCTGATAAAGTAAGATGCTATTTTCATTTTTGCATAATTCAGATGAAAATTTAACCATTACACCCCTTATGTATATATATTATATATATGTATATATATATTTTTTTATATATATACGAGAGAAGCATACGGAGACCCCGAAAATACAACATATATGTATATATATATATATATATATATATATATATATAATTTAGTGCCACTTGGACACATCTTCATTGCTGAACCCAAGGTCTTAGTGTTTCAGGCTCATCAGATACTCTCACCTAGACAATTCTGCCCTCAACTTTGCACATTATTTCATGGATCTTCCTTCCACAAAGAGGCCCTATACAAAACCTCAAGAGTGTTCCTTTATCATGCAGTTATCACATTTCAAAAAATACAAATTCCCGCTGTAGGGAATAGCTAACAAACCGGACATAATTAATTGGTAGAGCCTATAAATTTCAGCAAGTATAGGGTAATTTAGAACAATGTAAAACAATAGAAAATCACTGAGAGTTTGATTGACAAAGTGTCACCTCAAGGACATCTGGAACAGAGCCTCTTGACCAGGTGATGCAGTGAAAGCAGGATTAGAATTAATACAGTTGAGTCTAGTGGCCCATTTGGGCAAGACATGTTTTTCTATCTCACAATGCATCAGGAGAAAAATCATTCGGGAGTTGTTTCCTGATAAAAGAACACAAGACAGAACTCAGAGAGAGAGAGAGAGAGAGAGAGAGAGAGAGTCCCTGGACAGAGAGAGATGTCCAACTTTATATGAATAAGAAACTCCCAGCCAGAAAAAAAAACTCCAACCTCTATATGAATAACAGACAATCCTGATAAAAGAATAAGCAGACCCCAAAGAAGATATAAAAAGAGGCAATGCAACTGAATGCTGATAAAATCTATCTTTTATGTATCTAACTAAACCTTCTGTCATGGATCTGAGATGACATGAAGACAGTTTTAAAAAATCTAACTTATAACTATCAAACAATTTAATGGATTATATTGCCAACAGAAGGGAGATACGCTTCTGTAGGGATTACATTCTTTACTTGTCATGGTTCTCCTATTAAACATTAAGGGACATGAGAGGCAATTACCTCCTGTGTCTGCTGGTAGATGCTAGGTGGTTTAGCAAACAGCAATATAAAAAAAGGGGAAACAACAAGTGCCTTTTATCTTCCATCCTCAAAAGAAGAACAGGAACCAGTTGCCTCTCCCATTCAAAAACAAGTGGGCTTTGTGCCCCAATAGTTTTGTGCTGCATGGCACACAAGAACATGCTCAATATGTAAGTGTTTATACTTTCATCTTTTACCAGCAACCTCAAGACTTTATCTTCTAAAATACTACTTTCCTATTAGGATATTTCCTTCATACAACTCTCTATATTACTCATGTCTGTATTCTCTTCTATTAAGTTTGCTCAGGCAATAAAATTGTTCTTGTTACTTTGTAATTGTTCTCTTATTTGTTCTAAACAAGGAAATGATACTCAACCAACTATCATTGTTTTACACTTCTTTTGAGCTAAATGGAATAATTAGAAAAAAACTTTTATTTTTTCTATCTTAATGATGGACTAAACATATTCTTCATTCATTCTTCAAACTTGTTGACCTCCTGTTTTAATTACTACATCTTTAATTTAATCTGAAATTGAATCCTGATTTCTCATTAGTCCGCAACTTTTAATTACAACTTAAGCCACAATTATCATAAGCATAGCCGATGACTTTTTTTTTTCTTCCTGAACAACTGGTTTTACTTAATTCAATTTCTGAAGTTGAAACTTTGTCATAGTAATGTTGCAAACCACAAATCTAATTTTGAATGTCTCATGCTTTATTTGTCAGACAGCTGTCTGGTTGATTCAGAGGTCATCTAGTGTAAACAATGATATTGTTCTCAAATGAAAGTCACATGAACAGCACAGAGTTGTACACACATGCTTGCATCTACATACACCAAATAAGAGAGTCATATTTAGAAAGATTATTTCAATCCAGCCATAACAGAGATCAACCATCAGGGTAATGAACTTTCTATATCATTCTGGGTAATCAAACAAAGGCAAACGTGATTATTTTGGACTATTGACTTCATTCATTATATTGCTTTGAAAGAGAGAGAGAGAGAGTGAGAGAGAGAGGGAGAGAGAGAGAGAGAGAGAGAGAGAGAGGAGGGAGGGGGAGAGGGGGGAGGGAAAGAAGTGGATATGGACATGCAACAAAAAACCTCACCTAACATGATAAAAGTGTATTTATACAATTCTATACAAAGAGAGAGAGGATGTTCTGGGAGAATGAAATTAGGAATGTGTCTAAAAGATAGCAGATGGTAGTGAAACAAATGTTATCTTATTCAATAAGATTGAACATTAAAAAAACAGAACTGTCTTTTATTTCTACTTAAACAAACTTTTTACATTAACTTTGATAAATTTAACAATGAGAACTTTTATATCTAACACAAAATTAAAGGATTGGGGTGTGTATGAAAAGTTACAGGATTTGTGTCACAAACAATTTATTTCAATTCAAAACAACAAACTACATGGTTTTCCTTTCAAAATAATCCCCCCTCTGATCGAATGCACTTTCCCATCCTTCTATGCCACACTCCCACACACTGCACCCCTCAGTTCCTTTATTATGGCCTTCTTGATGACCTCCCTGCCTTTAAAATGAGTATCCCTTGAATTTGGGGAAAAGAAAAAAAGTCACATGAAGCAAGATCAGGTTAATTGGGAGGTTGTTCCAATTTTTCTCTTGGCCAGGAACTGCCAGATACTCAAAGTGTTGTGATCTCTTGTAGACTTGATGATTGATTGTCTAGCCCTATTGCAAGAATTCACTGTGGACAATTCACCTCATATTGAAGAATGTGATCAACATGACTTTGACTTTGGACTTTGACTGTCTTGCTTTTTTTGGCCTCAGTGATGTCAGAGACTTTCACCGTCTGCCTCTGATGCTTGGTTTCTGGATTGTATTAAAAAAATTCATGTCTTAAGACCAGGAATCACTATACAAAGTAAGTCTGGTTCAGCTTGAAATTGCTCAATGATGTCCTGAGGCACCTGCTTAGAGTGCTTCTTTGAATCCTCATTTAGAAGTCTTGGCACCATTTTTGTGCAGAATTTTCACATGCCCAAATCTTCATAGATAATCATTCACACATTGTCATTTTTCCTGTCCAGTTGACTGCAATTTCAAACAGTCAACCAACAATTACCAAACACTACTTACTTAACCTCATTCATGCTTGTTGAAGGCCTCCCATTCTTGGAGTCATTCTCCACCTCTTCATGCTCTTCTTTGAACCTCTTGTACCACTATAAAACATGTGCACAATATGGTGTTATTTCCACACACTTGCTGAAGCATTTCAAATCCTTGTGATGGATTTTTCCACAGTTAGACCAAAGATTTCATGTTTATTCATTGCTTGGGGTTCATCGTTTTATTCCTCAGAACTCATAGCAGAAAGATCTGAAAAAGGTGAGGTGTAAACACAAGCATGTGAAAAAATGTAATCTGAGATTACAATTATATATCATGTTAGATGATAATGTAAGTTAGATGATAACTGACAGATACCAAGCACTGTTGACTCTATGTCTATTCTATCCTAACAGATGTATATGCTCTATCACTGACATTGAGCTCTCTTTATTTATAAATTTAATAAACTATATTATCAATATTGATCTATTTGCACACACACACCCACACACACACACATACATAAGATGACTCATGAACCAGTTTGATTTCTGTTGTAACTATGGTCCATAATGATATTGATGCTTCGATTTTGAAATGAGTGAAGCATTTTAAGGATATCTCTCTTATATTTTATCTTATCTTATATATATATATATATATATATATATATATATATGTATATATATATGTATATATATATATATATATTATTCCATATATATATATATATATATATATATATATATATATATATATATCCTCATCATGATCATTATCATCATCCTCATCAAGTCATGCTGACAGATGGATTCATTTAATTCGCTTTCACTATTGATCATCACTCCTGGCAGGTCCTCATCATCCAGTGCCTACACATAGCTGTTGTATGTAAGTCTTTGCTGGTCAGCACACACTGGTGTGTCTATGTGGAGTTGTCTTCAGGAGAACATCATGTTTTGCCTTCTTCAACAGTGGTGTAGCCATACGGTAGTACAGCTTGAATTCCTACTTTATTTTCTCAGAGAGATCAGACTTCTATATGGTCAAGAACCTGCAAATAACAGTCTATGCCTTTCCCATACATATACTGACATCACTTTCTATGATGAGTCATAAGAAGACCAGTTCACCTACTTAGTTACCAAACCTAGGCATGTGATTACTTTCAGAGTACTTGTAGTTAAATACAATTCAAATACACTTTACAGATTTCACTAACACTGTGCAAAAGATGGACTGTACATTTTTGCCTCAAACTTGTACAGTGTTACTGCTTTTAAAATAGCATTAATGCTGGAAAGATAATTTTTCTTTTCATAGTAATTATGAAAACTTTTAAAATCATAAACTGATTTTCTTTATTTAGTGTTCAGTGTATTTTATATAGAGCCTGATGCAAGCCAGGATACATAAATTGCTTTATTTTTGGCATCATGACTGCTTATATTCAATGAATTAATAGAATTAATGAACTGTCAGGCGTCCATCAATGTTATTATAGAATCTATTATTAGCAAAGCTATAATGTATTAAGTGTCAGAACATCTCTTATTCCTTATATATATATATATATATATATATATATATATATATATATATATGTATGTATGTATATATATGTAAAGAGTGTTTGAATTGATAAAAATTCTAGGTCTATAAAGGGATTTTAAGATGTCTACTTGTATGTCAGAGAACTTTGGTTAATCCTACAAAAGATGAGAGCCAAGAAAATCAATAAGCTAATTTTAGAGAACTCATGAACTATCAACACTTCAGTTATCAATGAGTGAGCTTTTTAAAATCTATAAACTACAAAAGGGCACCTTGCTAAAGTGAAATAATAAGCCTACCAGAGAATTACAACTACAGTGTGTTTAATTATCATTGGGTGCTCTAAATTTAAGGCCTTGAATCAGTCTATGCTTAGTTTTGTAAATATTTGGGTACCTAGTTTAGCAGAGCTTCACTTCTAGAGTGAGTTCAATCTAATTTATGGTTCAAGATTTAGGCTTCTACCATACTAAGCTTACCTTAGTTAAATACCGAGGTACTTGGTATGATGTAATGATAAGCAGGCTAGCCTAGTGGAGTATTACTTCTATCAAGTTGAATCTAACTTTTATGAAAATAAACTTAAGTTAGTAAATACTTTAGTTAGTAAAAGCACTTTGACATAGGATAGTAAGCAAGTTCAGTATATAATTATTACTTTAGTAATAAGGAATGGGTTCTCTGTATTTATAGCCTTGTGCCAAACTAAATTTACTACAGTCATACTATTGCATTCATTCTTGGGCTAATACCCTTGGAAAAGGTATGAACCCCCTCACCTTCCAGTTATGGGTTAAATAGTTCCACTACTGTTCTTCAATATGGATGGCTTTGGTATTAAATAACCCACAAAGATTTATATGCCATTAAACAAAAAAAGTTTAGTAAATACGTTGGAAAATTGCTGTGGTATAATGATTAGCAACTGAGCTCAGCATATCATTATTACTAACTGGGGGCTCTATATTCATGACCTTGTACTAGACTAAGATTAGCTTAATAAATATCTGGGTACTTTACTCTAGTGACATGATTAACTAGTTAGCTTTGTAGATTATTCCTAATATAGTGAATTTGCATCACCCTAAGTTACCTACACTTTTGACTTAATGCTATATTAAACTCAGTTTTTAAATACTTTTAAAATATCTATGGATGCATACAAGCAGATTCCAAAAATAAAATTAAAATTCATACAAATTTGGAGAAATTTTTCCATTACAACTTGAAAAGAAAAATAATGAAAAAATTGCATCAATTGAAATGAATTAGTTTGGTTTGGTTTATTTATGAGGATAGTAAAAAAATTATCCGCTCTCTTGTTTTTTCCATGAATTTCCACAAAAGCAAGGGATGAACAAGTACATCATTTTTCTATACAATCTCCTTCTTTTTCAATACACTTTGTCGAATGGTTCAAATGCTTGTGTATTCACTCCAAGAAGAAGGTTTTTGGTTGGTCTTGCAACCATTTATGCACTTCCTCTTTCAATTATTCTTTTATTTGTGCATCATGTTTGTCCGGCTACTTTTAAACTTCTCTATCCACTCATGCACACTTCTAGGGAGTAGTATTGCACTATCTCTGTATTGTGCTAAAAGTCTCTAATAGATTTCAGTGCCTGACACTCCTTCCAGCCAAGAAATTGAGTCACTGCTTTTTCTTATACCTTGGTGTATACTGTTAGTGGAGCAGTCATGTTTACACTGTAAAGACAGCAAAAAAAAAAAAATAGCACAATTAGACTCAAACTTTGATCATGTGACCACAACAGTGCCACACTATGTGACCATAATAAAGATATGTTATGATGAAAGTGCTGATAATTTTTGACTCTCCCTCATATTAATGGCATATCAATTCCTAAGGCTGAAATTTGATTAATTTATAAATGTTTGTAATCAGAACTATATTATTAATGTTCCTAAGCATTTTTAAAAAAATTCTACTTATTTGTCTATAATCATTTGTTTAGGAGCTGTTTGTGGTGCAATGGTTACCATCATAGGATATTGACATGGCTACACAAGTTCAAATACTGGATGAGTTGGTCTGCGTTTCATAGTGTTAATACCCTTGGGAAAGGAATGAATCCAATTATTCTCCCATCATCTATGAGTAAATAGTAGGGAAAACTGGGCTTTTTGGTTTGGCAACTCATCTAGGAGAAGGAAAACTCTGATTTGAAATCTGTTAAACTCCATTTAAAAAATTACCTTGTGTTGCATCCTGCTCATGTGGAGGGGTTTGGTAAATACATATAACCATTTGTTTTTACACAGTTATATGGTTTTAAGTATTCTTTACCCCAACAATTTAGACAAGTGTTCATAAAGAAGCCTAACTTTTGGAAGTTTAAAAAACTAATAAAAAAATAATGTAAATATTGCTGTTTGAGTAATTTTAGAGTTTTATTTGTTTGCTTATATTTTTAAAGATATGGTCAGAAGAAGAGAAAATATATTCACATTAACATCTTTTTTTAGAGTATTTTAGAAATTGAAAATTCTTGTTTAAATTCTGTCACTTTTGGAACAAGATGAAACTTTGTTATATAAATGTAACAATGCTGAATAAATAAATATGACTGATAATAAATGACTGATAAGGTAAAAAATATTTCTCAAACCTAATTTTTAAAACCTTTTTTTTTTTTTTTCATATATGGATTTTCGATTGAATGATTTTTTTGGTATGAAAATCTTCAAGCATAATGAATATACCATTTAAAGGAAATTATGTTCAAATATTGGACTCCAAAAATGACATTATAGGCTTTGTCATTTTAACATTTTTCAGTCATGAACACAAAAATAGAACTGTTATTTATTATGATATTAAATCTCTGCATCTGTTTGTAACTGAATTATTAGGAAAATCAGGCATTTTCACATAAACCTTTCTATAATAAGATACCTCTAGATTTTCCTGACAATGAAAGTGAACTTGGTTTCAAGTTGATTCAACTACCAGGTTCTGATTTATGGGTTCTTTTTGAATATCCTAATTTTCAGATCTTACAAACATCATTATAATTATCTCCCTTATCTTTCAATGTTTCAAAATCAAATAAAGATCAAAACAAATAAGTGGTACATTAATGTTGCATTGTTAAAAGGATGACAAATCAGGCAAAAAAGAAAAGAAAAATTTAATACTTATTTTTTTGTTTATAAATAATTAATTTATTAAAAAAAATGACAATAGAATAATGATAATTATTAATATTCCCAGTTTTCATATTTTATGTTTTATGTAAAAAAAAAAAAGTGATGGAAATCTTTTTAAATTTTTGTTTTTGAAAACTTCTGATGATTTTAACAATTGTTTGTCTTTTATTTTCTTAATAGTCATATAATTATTTCTTATTGTTTGTATTTTCTTAATAATTACATAATTATTTTCTAAATAATAGAATAAGTGTTTCTTGATAATAATTGTTCCTATTTTCTTAATCAAATCAATTATTAATTAATTTTGTTTCTTGAATGTATTCAGTAGTTAGCAGAGCTACCTGGTGTTGTCTGGGATTTAAAAAGTTAAAAATAAATCTCTTATCTATATTTATATATAGATTAATACCATTTCTTTTTCTATATATTCTTTTTATTATCTTTTATTCTTTTATTCATTAGATATTCTTTTTCTTAAGTTCTTTATTTCTAAACTATATTTGTTTGTATTTTTTCTTTTCTTTTTCTTTTATTATGTTTTATCCTTTATTAATTTGTTTTATTTTTGATAAGTTTCTTAATTAATTTTTATTATATCATTGATATATAGACTTATACTTTTATTTAACTTTACTTATGGAAAATAGGGGTTAAAAATCTTTTTAACCCCCTCTAGGACAAAAGTAATGAGGGGATTTTATTGAATTTTGAACTTTGATAGTCTCCACCAATTTACCTTTAAAAAAGGATATGTGCTCAGTCGCTGTACAAACAAATATACAGACAGACAGACAGACATACAGAATCTTTCTTTTATATATATAGATAAATATAATTATTTTAGAATGTTTTGGTTTTAGAAAAATTTTGTAGAAATATATTTTTTTAAAGTCTGTTACACTTTATTTAATTTTTGAATTTTCTAAGAAAAATGTTTCTGCATGAGTAAATATATGCTTATTAAGAAAAGAGAATTTAAATTGTTAAAAGATTTTGACAAGCAATAACATTCTGAATCGTCAAATGAAAAATGAATTAAAACAAAAAGATATTTTAATTTCAAAAGATTTAAGTTCTTAGTTTAGAAAATAACTTTGTAGAAATAGATGAATTCTGTCACTCATCCCTTCATTTTTTAAAGATTAGATTTTGCTATAATCTGACTTCTCTGAAAGATAAAGTGAAAATTCTTCCAAGCTGTAACTGTATTAGTTCTACTGTATGGTGGCACCATCAAATGCTTGGAGAAAAAACTAGATGGGAACTACACAAGGATGTGGTGTGCTGTCTTAAACAAATACTGGAAGTAGCATCTTACAAAAGAACAGCTGCATAGCCACTTTCCTCCTATCACACAAACAATCTGAGTGAAAAGATAAATAGGACATGCTGGATCATAAGTGACATTCTCATGTGGGTATCTACACATAGACACATTAGTGTGGGTCTATAAGCAAAAACCTACATCAATCATCTCTGCGTAGATACTGGATGCTGTTCAGAAGACTTTCCAGAAGCAATGGCCAATAGGGACAGGTGGCAAGGAAGAGTCATGGAGATCTGTGCTATTTGCATGACCTGATATGATGATGATGATGATGATGATGATGACGACGACGACAACGACGATGACTCAGATCCATTTCTAATTAAGAAATAAGCAAATGAAACAAATAAATAATTGTAGAAGAAATATACTATAGACCATATTTCACACTATATTGTTATATGTAAGAATTGACTCTGCGATTCAAATTCAAATCCTGGACAAGCATTCCACATAGTGCTAATACCCTGGGGAAAGGGATGCATCCAACTATTTTCCCTCTAGCTATGGGTAAATAGTAGGACAGATTTAACCTTATTTAGAAAACTTGTCTAGAAGAAGGAAAAACTCAGAATTCTAATATGTTAAATTCTGCTTAAAAATGGCCTGCTGAGGGGGTTGTAAATACATAGTTATATGTGATGCTATAATCTTCACCTGGAAAATGCTACAGCCCTTATATATATATATATATATATATAATATATTATATATATATATATATATGAGGAGTAACAGATTGGGCAAATCTGTCAAGATCTGATTAAGAATTGAGGAAAAACTGATCTTCCCTCCTCTTCTCCCCTCCCATTACCTTTTTCAACATATAAACAGACTGTAGTCTCATTGTCTCAAATAAATCTTCTGATGATGCTTCGTGTACACACCGAGGCGAAATATTAATTGAATGAAGTTGTTTTGTGTTTTATCTGTTTTTCCTCAATTTTTAATATCACACATACACACACACACACACACACACACACACACACATATATATATATATATATATATATATAATTTTTTAATATATTTTTTGCTATGTAAGTTATTTCACTTGTATATAAGACAACAATGATAAGGATAATGATAATGGCTGAAAAAGTCTTCAATTAATTAGATAGAAATGTCACACATATTTTATCTTTCCATATTCCTTATTTCAGAAAACAAACTATCAGAGAGAGAGAGAGAGAGAGAGAGAGAGAGAGAGAGAGAGAGAGAGAGAGAGAGAGAGAGAGAGAGAGAGAGAGAGAGAGAGAGAGAGAGAACTATTTCTTTCCTGTCATCAGCCATATTGGGATTAACTCTAATATCACAAGTTTTTGGATTTCTTTCTTTTTTGAATTTTCCACATTTTTTTTTCTCTCCTTTTGTAAACATTGTAGACATGCTGCTTTGCAAAGACACGACCAAACTGATACAAGTTCATGCGTGGAAACAGAGTGCAGTGGGCGTAGAATCAATGGGTGCGAAGGAAGATTGGCATAGAATTCATTTATTCATGTTTTTATACAGAAAATGCAGATTTTTCTACATCTTTGACATGAATTTGATATTGGCATGATTAAATTATTCTCTCCTGCTGAGTTTTGTGAATATAAGACATTTACACTGACAACAACCAAATCTTTTTCTTTTTTTTTTTCAGATCCCATAACAAAAGCTCGTGTATTCTGATTAAATCTCTTCATAATATTTGTGAACCTGTGAACAATAAAGAAAAAGAGAAATACATCATTTTGATACATGCACATATATGAGACACAAAAATCTCTTTCTCTCTCTCCTCGCTCACTCTCTCTCTCTCTCTCTCTTTTATATATATATATATATATATATATATATATATATATATATATATATATATATGCTGTATTTTTCAAAAGTATCTGAACAAACAGTTATTTGGCTTTGAAAGTAAACTTTGAGAGGAACAATACAGAAGAGGTTTGCTAGAACCATAATGGATTTTGGGTAGAAGAGATTCAAAACAAACTAACCAGTTTGGCAACTCTTTTTCAATCTACTTGATCAATTATGAACAATATTTTAGAAGGATAGAAAATAATTTCTTTCTTTTACCAATTTATTTTTATCAAAATAATATTTAAGAAATTTAGCAATCAGATTAGAGACAAACCTTATTAGGCTAAATGAAAAATGGATTCTTTTTGTGCAAATATCTTTGCTACCCAACCCTAATGTATATATATATATATATATATATATATATATATATATATATATATATATATGTATATATATATATATATATATATCCTCACACATAAACAAATTTCAAAAACATTAGAAATACATTATAAAATCTACCACCCACAAGCACACACACAGAGACTAAAACACAAAAATTACAAATTAATTCTTTCTGCATTCCCACCAAAACAGGAAGAGGGGAGGGTAGATACATATATATATATATATATATATAATATATATATATATATATATATATATATATATGTGTAAATATTCATATTTGAACAGAATGAGGTTAATTAACAAGAAGAAGTTATCAGAAGATCTGAAACACATGTTGCTAGTGTAAAATAATCATAAAAAAATGTTTTTAAAATGTAATCCATTTTTTTTGGACCTTCTTTTTTTTATAAAATAATTAATTTTCTCCAATTGGACCCATAACAACACTTTATATATATAATATATATATATATATATATATATATATATATATATATATTATACTGCATATCAAATTATTAACAAGGTGACACTTTTCCATCCTATCCAAACACTACTCATTGGAATTTAACAAAATTATCAGAAAATGATGACCACATGTATATACGCCAACTCCACAAAATTTGAAAGGTTCTAAAAAGGAAACAGAAGTGAAGGCCATTTACCTAATTTACTTAAATTATTAGGGAATCAAATTATTAGTGAGGTGTTATAAAAACCCCTTTAAAAAAGAAAGTAACTCTTTAATTGCTTCGTTTACAGATTTTAGGGATAATAACAGTAACTATGATGAAATTAAATTAAAATAAAAAAACAGAGCTAGAAAATGATAGTGGAGTTGCTTGGTATGAGATATGTGTTCCTTTTTTTTAAAATGACTTGCAAAACGGTCCTTCAAACATGTCAATTTCTGGATTTCATCTGATGTAATTTCACGTGATACATTTACTGTTACCTGCCACAAGTCATTCTAGCTTCTAAATTCTCATAAACATGACATGTCAGAACACTCTATAAGTTTTCAGTTGGGTTTAAGTCTGGAGAATTGATTGGCCAGATTATCTGCTGAGGTCCACAGAAGCCTAATATTTGCAGGTACATTGTAGTGTTATGTGCTGAATGCAAAGGACCATTATCTTGAATAAATATGTTGGTTCTCCTGTAGGTGATTCTTTGCTTTTTTTAGTCAAGATTTCAGATGCTCTTTGAGAAAGGCTATATAAGCATCTGCACTTATTTTCATGCCGTCAGGGACTCTCCATGGACCAACCATGTTACCTCCAATAATACCAGCCTAAATCATAATACTTTCTCCTCCTTGTTAGCGCTTCAAGTTTTGATGACAATCTCATCCATTTATGACCCAACATTTGCTCAAACCATCAGGGGTCAAATAAAATTTGTGACCCATTATTGCATGATTATAATAACACTCTGGAACACTTTATATGATTAATTTATTTATAGCCTGGAACACTTCTATATCGTATTAATATTGTAAATGGCCACCGTTTGTTTCCAGTCATACTATTTCAATCACTTTCAGCTATGGTTAAATTCCCCCAGCTATGGGTTAAATAGTACTACTGCTATTCTCCTGCAAAGGATGGATTTATCATTAAATAACTCAAGAAGGTTGATATGCTATTAAATAAAGAAACCAAACTAAACCAAACCAAACTAAACCAAACCTTAAACTTAAAGCCTAGCTAATCATTCCATGAGATTCAAAAAGAGAATAATCATGGCTATATCAATAAAAAATTGAGTTCATGCATTAACTATCAATGTTCTAATATTTGGGAACATAGCTCTCTCTCTCTCTCTCTCTCTCTCCTCTCTCTTATATAATATATATTATATATATATATATATATATATATATAAAGAGAGAGTCTTATGGTTTTTACCTTGTTCATTGACAACCTCTACATCATAACAGAATTGTTTTCTTTTCAAATTTTCCAAATTTTTTTTTTCAAAGAAATGTTTCCAGGTCTGGACACCTGCACCATACTAACAAGAATAAAAAAGTTACTCATCTTTGTTTGCTCTCTCTCTCTCTCTCTCTCTCTCTCTCTCTCTCTCTCTCTATCTATCTATCTATCTATATTCCTTGATATTTATTTTTCATCCAATATTTTTTACCCCTCAACTTTGAAAAGCTTGCAAATTTTTTTACTTCTTTTCACAAATTAAGCAATATAAAAAAACATTATTTTGTTTTATGTTTAACCATCAGTTTTTGTTTTTCTTTTCTTTTCTCTTTATTTATTTATTTATTTATTTTTGTGTTTACTCATTTCTTATTCATTTATTCATTTTCTTACAAAACAGGTGTTTTAGCTCTTCTGGTAAAGGCATCTAACGCTCTTTCTTTCAATTAAAAAAAATGGATTGTCCATTTCTAAACAAGGAGTAACCATGTGACCTTTAATAGATCAAAGTTCACAATCCAAAATGATAAGTAGGAGTAAATATCTATGTTCTTTTCAGCACCTACTGCAAGGAAAATCATGTTTTCAAAAATTAAGAAAAGCTTTCACTCCTGAGAATTACTCTGACCTTATCTAGGAAGATCCGTGACTTACAATTAAGTAATACAGATTATAATCATTACTAATTTAAAAATAAGATTGGGATAATCGTTTGTAAAACAGTGTTTAATTATAGGATAATTAATTAATAAAATGACAAGTTTTTCAGATATTCTCTCAGTGGACTTTTTTTTATTTGTCTGAATTTTTTAGATGAGGCTTAATAATTTGTATCATTTAGATTTTTTGACTGTTGACCTGAGTTTTATTGTTATACACCCACTGTTTCAGCTGATGTGTCCTCCTTGTCAAATTCATGACCCTAGAATTGAGAGCTTTCACAGAACTTTAAACCAAACCGTTTATTTAATCCATTGGAGTAAATTGTTCTCATTCCATTAACCATGACTAGATAAAAGTGTCAAGCTATGTTAAGTATTCTATATAGAACCTACAATCTCCAGATGATTGTCACTTAGAACTTTATTAACTCAACACCTATATCCGTTATGCCATGTTTCCTGCTGAACAGTTCAAAGTGAATTTTTGGAACCTATAAACCTAATCCTTTTTTACCAAGAATTTAAATTTATACTCATTATGAATGATTTTTTACCATGATCATATTTTTTATTTATTCAAAAATATCTTTTAAAAGTTTTAAAGTTTGACCACAATTAAAAGGCACTGAGGGCAAGCACATGACCATTGCTCAAGTTTGTAACCAGAGATTTAGACATGTGGGGTTCAGGGTCTTAGTAATAGTTGACACTTACATGGAATACACTGAGTTCATCCAACTGGCTGAGAAATACAGATAAGGCTTTTATACCTTATCTTCTCCAAGAAAATGGTAAGTTCTGTTGAACTATGTAAATTCTTTTATATTCTTATGGAAAAAGGTGTAATTAGCTTCCTGGAAATACTTATTAAATCCACACAAAATATAAGTTAATGACAATAAACTGTAATAAACTGAATATTTCTCTGTAATCCAGAGTGTTGTTACCTATTAGATTTCCATCCAAACTATAGCTGTATCAGTGTTACTGTATGGCTGCATCACTTGGACTTTAACAAAAAGATTGAAAAGAAGATAGATAGGTACTATACATGTTGTCTTGAACATATCCTGGAAGCAGCAACCTACAAAAAAAGGAGCAACCTACAAAAAAAGAAGCTGTACAGCCACTACCTCCTATCACACCAACCATCTAAGTAAGACAAACAAGACACTTATTACTTAGATAGGTGTCTACTTAGGAAGATAAATTTGAGGCGTATGTGCCAGATTAACAAAAACTAAGTATATTCTATGTGACAACTTATTTCATCTCAGAATCTCAAAGGCAACTGAAAAAGAAACTTGAATATTTTGATTGCAATGGAGAATTGTTTAAAGGATTTCAAAAAAGCATGGATGAAATTCAGAATATGCGGATTTATTTTTTATTGTATAAATTACAATTTGCAACCATTCAATGTAAATTTTTAGTTGGCAACAACAGAAAGTAGAAATTGTTTAGAAAAATGAAATAAGTAGAATGAATTTTCAACATTTGTCTTTAGACTCGCAATGCCTTCAATCCAAGCATGAACTCTTTACCCAATTTAGACAGGTACTTCAACTAGTAAAATATACTGATGCTTTTTAAATGTATTTACCAACCCCTCTGCACATGCAGACTTGAGGTAAATTTTTGGTGACATAGGGTAGATTTTTAAACAGAGTTTAACAAGTTTGAATTCAGAATTTTTCTTCTTTTATACTGGTTGCTTAACCAAGCTTAAAGAGCTCAGTCTGCCCTACTATTTACTCATAGCTGGAGGAAGAATAGTTAGATTCATACCTTTCTCAAGAGTATTAGTGCTATGTGAAATGCAAACAGCTCTGTGCAGGATTTTAACTTGTTTCACATATCCATTTCCTACAATCATAACTATTATCTCACGGACACCTTTTAGATACAAAAACAAGAGCTGAATTATTATATGGAATCAAATAGTGCAGAATTGAATAGTGTATATAATAATAAAGGTGTACATACATGTATGCTAGGATAAAGGTACTAGATAATTTTATATGTCCTTAATAAAGTGATGATGATTTCATCAGCATAAAAAAATAATTGATAAAAAATAAGTCTTAATAAAAACCCTTTTCCTTTAATCTCAATGGATTAATTTTATTGATCTCTAAATTAAGAGTCCATTATGTACTCTGAAACACTGTACTCATCTTTTTAACTTTCTGTTTTTTTAATTTTTTTATAATTGCTGGGAAAATAATCTTGAAAATCACAAGGGAAATTTGGTAACATGTCATCTTTATCAGCATCACAAGTAGCAGTTACAATAAATAAGAAATAAAACCACTCATGAAATTATATAAAAAACATAAGGAAAGCTAAAAAGGGAAGGAAAAGAAAAAAAAGATTAAAAAGTTAAAAATGAAAGTAAAGAAGAATACCCCAAAATAAAACAAAGAGAAAACACAGAGAAGAAAAAAAAGAAGGAAAAAGGAAATAAATAAATGAATATAAAGGAGTTCTTGCTGTGATAAAAGCAAATAGATTTTCGTGGAATCACTTTAATCTGAAAAATTCTTTGTTCGTCTGTTTGTTCTGGTTGGTTAATTCATTCCCTATGCATGCTGGGAATTTATTTACTTATTATTATTATTATTATTATTATTATATTATTATTATTATTATTATTATTATTATTATTATATGCTTTGCAAAAATGTTCAAATATCTGCAAAATTATTATTCCCTCAGTCTTTATCCTCTCTAGAGAGTGTTCTTAAATTACCAAGAAGGGAAAAATCAGTACAATAAAGAAATTCGCTATGCATTTGCCATGGGTGGCATCAAAGCAAGTGACAATATGAGTGTCTCTCTATCTTGTACCATTGATCTAAATGTGTGTGTGTATGTGTGTGTGCATGTGTGTGTGTGTGTGTGTGTGTGTGTGTGTGTGTGTGTGTGTGTGTGAGTAGTGGATGTAGACAGATATCTACTTATATATAAAACAATTTCATTGTAGATAATGACTGAGGAATGATTGGAAGTACAAGAACTGAAAATTATGGCCAATTCTTTCACTAACTTGAACCACCTGCACATTCCGGCTAAGAAAACAAGAGAAACCAAATAAAAAAATTAACAAGACATTCCTTGTCTGTTATATTCAATAGTACATGTCTAAGATAAAAAATTGCTGTCCAAATATGCAAAACACAGAGACCCACAGACACAGACACAGACATATATATATATATATATATATATATATATATATATATATATATATATATATATACATATGTGTGTGTGTAAGATCTGGAACAAAATTTAATGATATAAAAAGAGGAAGACAATATGGACATGGAAATTGACATGTTTCTCTCTAACGATAGACTTATAAGAAATGAAATTTTATTTTGCAAAACTGAAGGCTACTCAAAATAAAGGGGAGTGAAGCATATCATATTTATTTTTGTTATATTTAGTCAAACTTTTCTCTTAATGTCACATGTATACTTCATTTTTGTAAAATAAAATTTAATTTCTGATGATGCTATCCTTATAGTGAAACATATGAAGTTAATTTTACATATGGTCTTATATTTTCTCATAGATCATCATCATCATGTCATGCTGACAACACATATTCCCATGAGCCACTTTTGCCATTGGTCCCTATTGGTCATCACTCCTGGCAAGTCATCCTCACAACATCCAGTATCTGCACAAAGATGATCAATGTAAGTCCTTGCTGGTTGGCCCACTCTGGTGTGTCCATGT
>CM042151.1:17619746-17634746 GCA_023376005.1 Doryteuthis pealeii
TTAGCAAATAAAGAAGAAAGAGATTCCTAGAATAGAGAAAAAAGTGCTAGTAAGAAAAGTAGAAAAAGAAAGAAGAGGCAAAGGAAGAAGAAGAAGAAGAAGAAGAAGAAGAAGAAGAAGAAGAAGAAGAAGAAGAAGAAGAAGAAGAAGAAGAAGAAGAAAGTGGTAGGGAAGAAGAAGGTAAAAAGGAAGAAAGGGAAAAAAGTTGAAGAGGAAGAAGAAATAGAGAAAGAATATAAAGATGGCGAAAAAGAGAAAAATACTCCAGGAATTAATGAAGAAAAATGAGTTAAAAAATAAGTCAAAAAGAAAAAAACTAAAGAAAAAAGTAATATAAAAAAGAAGGGGGAAAAAGGAAGAAAAAAGTGATAAAAAAAGAAAGGGGAAAAAGGAAAGAAAAAGTGATATAAAAAGAAAGGGAAAAAGGAAGAAAAAAGTGATATAAAAAAGAAAGGGGAAAAAGGAAAGAAAAATGATATCAATAAAGAAGAAGAGAAAAAAAAGCTAGTGAAGAGGAAAAGGGAGAAAAAAGGAATTGTTTGTGAAGCAACAGAAAAAAAAACAGAGTTGAAAAAGAAAAGAAACAACAGTAAGAATAATAAAGGAAGGAAGGTGAAGAAAAGTATGGAAGTCAAAAATATCAATATAAATAAAAGAATAAGGAAGAAACAAGATGCCATGAAAAAACAATAAAAATACATCAAATGTGAAATAATTTTAGATATGAAAATGATGATAATAAATATCTGTAAAAATATAATAGCAACAGAGAAATGCAGAATATATGAGGATTATAATGATGATAATGATGATGGATTTTGCAGGATAATTTTCATAGTTCTTAAAACAATGTAAATTACCCTCGATCTTTATCATGGTTGGGTCTGATTAAAAGAAAAAAAATCAACCATGGAGATGATAATGAAAATAACATGGAGACCTAGCAGGGTATAATGCTAAAGAAGCTATACAATCAGACCATAGCGAGTGAGTTTGATTCTCACAGGCTGCCCAATACAACCAACTTTGTGCCAAGCTAAACTGGTAAATGATATATTGTATTTAGATTTTTCGGACTGTTGTCTTCATCTTTATTGTTATATACATAATGTTTTGGCTGATGCATCCTCCAGTCTTCTTTAGATGTTTCTTGTTGAACTCAGGAACCCAATTGTTGAAATTAGAAGTCTTAATATCAGAATAAAGAGTTTTCACAGAACTTTGAACTGAACCCTTTATTTAATCCATTGGGGTAGATTATTCTTATTCCATTGACCATGACTTATTCTCTTATGTCTCTCTGGTTCCAGGCATCTCTCTCTCTCTCTCTCTCTCTCTCTCTCTCTCTCTGATTTCTATTGTGTTATTTTCATGATTATATTTGTGTATTTGTTTTTTTATTCCTTCTTTGCCACATGTGCATTGGGAGAGACGAAAATGGAAAAGCATGTCTGCTCATCAAGGCTGCCTGGTCTCAACTCTGCTACTTCTACTTTCACAGCATTTCCTGATCACAAGACACTCTAATCTAATGAGAACCACATTTCAGATAAGTTTATTCTTTGTCAATCAAACTATGAGCTTACAGTGATTTTCTACTGTTTACCCTTATTTTCAAGCTACCCTACCCTACTAACTAAAAAAAAAATAGGATCTCCCAATCAATTATTTAACAGTTGTAACACTGGGAATAATTAGAAAAACTATTAAAAAGACTAAAAGATTTGATGAAGTATCAATACCATCTAAACAAAAGCACTACTGAAAATAGCTGAAAAGTGTTCTGAGGAGATTTACTGCCACTTGATCTCCAGGATAAACTACCAATCATTAATAGTGCAAAAACTCAAAAAAAAAAGAAAAAAGAAAAAAGAAAGAAAACAAGGAAGAAAGTGATATAGAATTAAAAATGAAGAGATAAAAGAGAAAAAGATTAAATATGAAACTTCAAAATCATGAAATACGGGAGTTACCATTATGTCAGTAATTCATGGTACAGAAGAAATATCTAATATTTTATTTTATTCATGTGTGTTTTCATGAAGTCTTCAAGAAAACACACATGAATAAAATAAAATAAATTATGTTAACTTGATAAATACTGTGAGATTACAAAGTGTGGAATTTATAAAATGCCAAAGTTTGTATTGGTTTCACAAGACTTTTAACATAAGATCTCAGAATAAAACATACATATATAGACATATGAACATATTAAAGATGTCAGTGACAAGCTCACTTGAATATAATCAATAATTTTGATTAACAAAGAAACGACAGGCAATTTTATGAAATCTAAATATTAACTCAATCACTAATTACTCATGTTTCATAATCAAATCTTCATTATGGATGAGATTTTTTTAAAAATTATTTGTTTTATTAAAGTTTTAATATTGTCTTATTAAAACATTTTGGCAGAAATTTCAAAAAGCCAAACATCATATATATATATATATATATATATATATATATATATATATATATATATATATGCAGTTGTATCTTGACTTAAAAATCTAATTAGTTCCATTTCCTTGTATGTCAAATCAATTTTCCTCATAGAAATAAATTGAAATGCTATTAATCCATTGCAGCCCAATCAAAAACACCCTAATTTTTTTTTGCTACATTTTGTTAAATATAAAAACATAAAATAGGATATGATAAATGATGTGATGTAATATGTTTATCTTTTATGAATAATATTTTTCTTTGGTGTAATAAATTTGGAATCTTAACTGTTTTTAGTGAGTTTATTAACATAAATGTATCTGCAGCTTATTTGTACCTCAAGTTTTGGCTTACAACACAAAGCTTACATTACAAAACAAAAAGTCAACCAGATAACAGCTTGCAACTTGGAAAACTCATAAGTTGGGGCACTTGTAAGTCAAAGTACTAATATATATACAGGATGCGATGTATAAATTGTTGTCTAAATTATGCAAAAATCAAAATAAGAGATATCTCACAAGTTCAGTCGGTAGAACATCCGACTAGGAAACACAAGGTTCCGGGTTCAATACTGGCCCTTGCAAACTCAGCATATGAATAGCACAGTGATCTGTGTGGTAAAGTTAGGAGCTGATGGTAGGTGTGGCGCTCCACCAACACAATCTCCTTGATCTAGTGCTAGTGAAAAGGAGTAGACTCTGTCAGTGTCTGGCTAATACAGAATTTAGGCAACCCCGATGACTTTTTAACATGAAAATATCTGGAAATACATTTTATTCAAAGAAATCACCATTGGCTTCAACCGTGACCCCTAAATGATTTTGGAATCTCCTGACAGCCTTTCTGACAGTCTCATTGTTTAAATTGCTAAATGCTGCCAGAGTTTTGTTGGTCTCTCACTTAACTACAGCCCCCACATAATAATCAAGGAGATTGTAATCTGGGAAGTTAGGTGATTAGATGTTAGGAGGTAATGTGGTCACAAAAATGTTCTCACAGCCAAATGGATGTGTGCATGGTTCAAGGAAATGGACATAGCAACCTGAGTTTCAATCCCAGATGAGGCTATTTGCATTTCACAATACCCCTATGAATTCCCCTATTCTTCCTCTAACTATGGGTAAATAGTATGGCAGAATGGTATGACAATCAGTCTAAGAGAAGGAAAACTCTGAATTAAAACCTGATAAACTCTGCTTAGAAAATTGACCTTGTGTTGCATCCTGCTTGTGCGGAGGGGTTGGTAAAACAAAGGGAAGAGAATGACAAACTCAAACAAATAGTGCATTGAGGCCAGTGACATTAACAAGAATGTTCTGACACAGTTCCATCATAAGATCCTAAATACATAGACAAAGTTAAAGGGGAAATAAGGTAAAGTTACTGAATTAATGGGTTTAATAATAAGAACAAAAATAAGGGAGAAATACAACTGACTGGAGAATGTTACTACATCTAAAGAAACAGACATTTTACTGGAATAATCACTGTATGGTACAGAGAAAAAGGGTATTCATCTAAAGGTCTATAAAGGCAAGGAATAAGTTTAAATTATGAAATAAATAGTAGTGAACCTAATTTATAATAACTCAAATAAAGCTTTTACCTTCAAGGTCCAATAATAAAGTTATCACAGAGAAGGTTATTTCTGCATGGTTCTGTGTTGATATGTTACCAGGAAAAGGAAGAAAAAAACGGAAGTTTTTCAGACTTGTGACAATTACGGAAGTCTTATGGTAAAAAAAGGCAGCTAAGGGAGGTAACCCTTAAGGGGTCTTTATCTATTATGTGTAACATGACAATAACCATTACACCATAAACGCCTCCAACCTAGAAGTAACTGATATGCAAAACAAGCTTGCTAACAATTATATCACAATATGGTCCCCTATTTATCTATCAAATAAATTGCTTGTGATTTTTCTTTCTTTATGATTGTATATTCTAAATCAGAAGTGAATCTGCCACTATGTACATTGAAAATAGAATAAATGACTAATTTGACCATCTGTTAGACTATTTAATGAAAAAAACACAATTTTTTTTTAGAATTTGCAAACATATTATTCAGTCATATGATGTCCAAAAAACTGTTGGATTAACACATCAGAAATACCACATATGCCAATCTGATTGTCTCTTTTGAAATCCAAGACACAAAGTAATTCTATCTCCATCTGTACTTACTTCAGCAGAAAATTTCAATGAATTGGTAATTACAGTTAATGTGCTATTTCTTTATAAACTAGAAAAAACCCATGTGATAATTCAAGAGGGTCATTTCATTCTAGCGGATTAAAGATCAAGTTGAATTAATCAGCTGATTTCCTTGGAACTGGGAAATTAAGATCTGACCATTAGCAAAAAGAAATATAGTTTTACACTAGGCCTACTTCCTAGGATATATAGGATTGAAACAAGTTTAATTTTCATTATCTTAAGCCATTTAAAGAACTGTATGAACAAGCTTTTCCCACACTCACACACCACACACACATACACACACACACATACATACATATATATATAAGGTGTGCATGGTGTAATGGTTATCGCCGTAGGAAAAGGACTCAGCAACCCAGTTGTTTGCATTTCACATGGCACAAATACCCTTGGGAAAGGTATGCTTCCAACTATTCTCCCTCCAGCTCTGGGTAAATAGTAGGACAGACTGTGCTCTTGTTTAGGCAACCAGTCTAGGAGAAGGAAAACACTGAATGCAAACCTGTTAAACTCCGCTTAAGAAATTTGCCTTGTGTCACATCTTATTGATGTAGAGGCTAGGTAAATTGATCCAGTTTAGCTCAGTTGGTAGAGTGTTCAGCTGGGAACCTCAAGGTTCCTGATTCGATACCGGTCCTCGCCCACTCAGTGTATGAGTAGCACAGGGATTTGTGCAGTAAAATGAGGAGCTGATGGTAAGTGTGTCGCTCCACCTCAGATGCTAAAAGAAACAATTTCCTTGGTCTAGTGCTAATGAAAAGGGGATAAACTCCCTCACTGATACCATCTTTAGGCCACCTGACGGCTTTACTTACTTATATGTATATATATATATTTACATATATCTGTGTATAAATCCATGTGTGTACAACTCCATCTCTTAATATATATATATATATATATATATATATATATATATATATATATAAGAGATGGTTATACACTGATATGTTAAGATTGAGATAGATAGATATATAGATAGATAGATAGAAACATAATGAGATAGATTGATAGATAGATTGATAGGAATAGATAAAGATACAAACATACATAAGCTTGAGATATATGGACAGATTGATGGATAGAAAGCTTGATTAATAGATAGGGACAGTTAGATACGCACAAATAATATGATTAAGATTGAGACACAAAAAGATAGATAGATAGATAGATATATAGGAATATTTTTAATAAACATTAAGATATATATATATATAAATCCATACAGAGGAATAAACAAAGATTATATGATTAAAGCATAAAGTTTAACTAGCAGACTCAATAGATACTTCAATAAGTATGAATAGAGTTTAACAAAATGATGTGCATAGACAAGTACAAACAAAAAGCCAACATATGATTGACAGGAAAAATGCAAAACTCATTTGCTGTTTAAAATATTCATGGTTTTGTTTTATATAAAAGCCATTTGTAATAATTTACAAGTTAATTTTTTCTTCATACACATATGCACACACCAAAATATAAAATATATGCTTCATGAATTCACACACAAATAGAAATACAGACCACATATTGCAACTAAACTTTTGAGATGAGGAGATGTTGATATTCACTCTATTCAGACTATTGTCCTGGTCTTGATTATTTTAGATACAATGTTTTTGATACAATGTTTTAGAATCTCCTAGATAATAAAACATTGTATCAAAGACATTGGGCTGAGACCAGAGAATCCTTCTGGGTGGACATGTAATCACTGTGACGCTTCCCCATGCATGTGCAGTATTATGAATATTCAGAAATGGGTAAATAAATAAAAGTATGTACACAAAAATAAATCTCCATGTTTACATGATTAAAGAACAAGAACAAAGATGGAACACAGAGAGAAACATCCTGATATAAAGAAAGGAGATGTCCAACCCAATATGAGGAAGAGAAGCCCAATAGAAAAGCAGATACCTGGCAGATATGAAGAACACAGTATAACCCTAAAGTAGAGGATGTTAGAAGACTTAAGAATGAGTACATAACAGCAGCTGTACTCTCTAGCCTTCTTCAAATATTTTTTGTTGTAAGTAAAAGTAAAGTTGACAAGGTGGCTGAATGTCAGTATCAGCCAGACAGAGAGGAATTCTATCCTCTTTTCACTAGCGCTAAACCAAGGAGATTGTTTTGGAGTCTGAATTGGAGTGCCACACCTATCATCAGTCCCTAACTTTACCACACAGATCCCTGTGCTACTCATATGCTGAGTTGGTGAGAGCCAGTATTGAACCAGGAACCTTGCAATTCTTAGGCAAGTACTCAACCGACTGAGCAAAACTGGTAAGTAAAAAATAAGTAAAGTCATCATGTTGGTCTAAAGTCAGTTTCAGCCAGACAGCGAGGAAGTCTATCCTCTTTTCACTAGCACTAGACTAAGGAGATTACTTTTGCGTCTGAGGTGGAACACCTCACCTACCATAAGCTCCTCACTTTACTGCACTTTACCCTGTACTACTCATACGCTAAGTTGGCGAGGGCCTGTATTTAACACAGAACCTTATAATTCCTAGTTGGATGCTCTACCAACTGAGCAAAACCGTTCCTTAACAATTCAGGGAATTTTGAATCAAACCTTTTATTTAATCTGTGGATGTAAAGTGTTCTCACTCAGCTATCTATACTTTAGAATATTTCATATACTTTAATCTGCCTTCATAGTTATTTTCCCCTCGTAATGTTACTTATTTTTCTGGTGACCTGTGCCTAGGAATTGAACTTATGATTCCAACTAGAAACTTTCAACCAATGCTTGTATCCTTTCACTCATTATCCCCTGGGACAATTCAGATACGATTTTTAAGAGCCTTAAACCTAATGTCATTTTTGTCTGACTCTTCAACCAGAGCATTTATGCTTTAATAATAAATGATAATAAATAAATAACAAATGATAGACAAGAGATCAACACTGGAAGACCAGATGATTAAAGAAATCAGTGTATATGCTAGGCACCAGTGACCTTCTAAGTTGGCCAAGCAGAGAGATGAACACAATATTAAATAAGAAGGGGAGAGAGCATTCGACCCCAGAATCTGTTATAACAAAAAATAACTGATAAAAAATATCAAACATCCTTTGGTTGGGGAGTCAGATAAAAATGACATTAGGTGCCCCTGGTGTATTCAAATCATTAACAAAGGTGGTTTGCATTTCACATAGTGATAATACCATTGGGAAAAGTATGAATCAAATTATTTTCCCTCCAGCTATGGGTAAATAGTTGGGAAAACTGGGCTCTTTAAACTTGCCATGTCAACCGATCTAGGAGAAAGAAAAATCTGAATTTAAATGCTCACCACTACAAATGCCTGGGTGGTGACAATTTGAAATCTATGAAATCATTCTGTCTGACCCTGTATATATAAATATACTTTGATTTAACAATATTAATCTTTGGCATCTTGTTTACAAAAGAGACTATTGCCAAAATTATATATATATATATATATATATATATATATATATATAAATAATATAAAATGAATAGAGAATGAACGAGAAAAGTATTGGCATATTAAAAACAAGCAACAGTTTTAAAAAATGAATTTAGCGGTATAACTTTCCATCGCGTGAACATGCTTCATGTTTATATAAACGCTAAGCAAACCACCATTTTTTAAATATCAAAACCTTAACATTTTGACAGGTCTTGTCTGATGATTGCAGTAAGTATGAAACTAATAGTAATGAGATATTATGACCATAATTTATATATATATATATATATATACATATATATATATTAACAATTATTTATAAAAAGGGTAATAACTCATGAGTGAATTTCACATCTTGAATTGTCAGGTGAGCCGGGAGTTATTACCCTGACTTAATTTTTTATAATCAACTTTTTTATTATTGTTAACATATTGTGATATTGCACTGCATTTTTGTGTATTGACCACTGTAAAGATTTTGTGGTTTGAAGGCACTTTTGGCATTGAATTCTAATCATAATTAATATATATATATATATATATATATATATATATATATATATATATATATTTCTGTTCCAATGACTGAGTGTGTATGTTTGTTCAAGACAGACATAGCTATAAACATTTATTTAACCAATGCAAATGTATATGTCAGATAGCTAGTTTTGTAGGAGTGGCAGTTTTTTTTAGTTAGTGTACGTTTGGTTAAAAATAACAGACAAGGAAGCATGTAGGATATTTCAAAAAGTTTTTTTAAATTATAAACAAGAGAATATGATTCTGGATTGAATAAATACAGAATCAAGTGCTTTTGATTGTAAACTGTAGTTGTTTTTTGTGAAATTCAGATAAGGTTAATTTTCATTGTCTCAAGTATATTAAGAAGAGAATGAATTTACTTGTTTGTTTTAAACAAAGTTGACATGGGTTATTGAAGTATCATTTGACTTTATGTAACAGTCCTCATTTAAATGAGGATGGTATTAATTGGTCTTGTATGGGCTGATGTCATGAGGTAGTGTGAGAAGGGGTAGGGGCTCTAATTATTAAATTAAACTCCATGTCCAAAGAAGATATTGTTGAGAGTTGGGTCTTTGCTTTTAAAATTAGGGCCTTGAGTATATATATATATATATATATATATAAAGTTGGTGTAGTGGCCTATTGTCAGTATCAGCTGAACAACAAAGGAGTCTCTCTTTTTAATAGTACTAAACCAGGGAGATTGTTTTTACTGAGGTAGAGCACCACGCTTACCATCAGCTCCTAGATGCTTTACTGTACAGATCAGATTACCTAAGCTGTGCTACTCGTGATGAGTTAGCTGAGAACAGGCATTGAGCCAGGAAACTTGTGATTACTTGGTGAAAGCTCTACCAACTGACCCAAACTGGCCGCCTATTTGAGGGGGTACAAGATTTATAAAGCACTTATTTATTCAAATATTTAAAAAAAATTAATGTAGAGTAGAGACTCTACACTAATTTTTTTTAAATATTTGAATAAATAAGTGCTTTATAAATCTTGTACCCCCTCAAATAGGCGGCCAGTTTGGGTCAGTTGGTAGAGCTTTCACCAAGCTTTGGTAATCTGATCTGTACAGTAAAGCATCTAGGAGCTGATGGTAAGCGTGGTGCCTTTTTCATAGAGAAAAAAATAAATAGATAAATAAAATCAAGTTGTTCATGTAGGGGCGGGTTAGCTCAGTCGGTAGAGTGTTCGGCTAGAAACCACAAGGTTCCTAGTTCGATACCGGTCCTCACCAACTCAGCGTATGAGTAGCACAGGGATATGTGTGGTAAAGTAAAGAGCTGATGGTAGGTGTGGCGTAGTTGAATACTAATTGTAGTTGAAATTGCTTTTTAAAAACTTTAAAAAGGACAATTATCACAAACCTTTTAGCATTACTGCCAGTTTCATGATGATAAGCTTATTCAGATTTACATCATAAAAATGACAGTAATGTTAAATGGTTTGTGATGACAGTTTGTTTAAGCATTTTTAAAAAGAAATTTAAAAAAATGATTTCATCCATGGTCAGTATATAACTCTGTACTGAGTCTATCTATTTCATATATATATATATATATTTCGTCTGAAGAGGCCAGTCTTGTAAGGAGTTTTAAAAATTTTGTAAAATTTTAAAAAGCCTTTGAGCTTTTGGTCGAAATAAATTTATTTTGGAATGACAGCCTGTTAAGTTTTTTCTTTCTTTGAAAGTTAAATATTACTCTGTATTTAATCTAAGTTATTGATTATTATACATTGAGCTCTCTTTAGGGATTTATAAAAATCCTTGTATGAACATATGTTTGCACCTACAAGAGCATACAGTATGTTTTTACTGTGAGATTTTGTTGATTCCAGGTGGAATCATCCCTTACTACCAGTCATTTGGATATCTTATACATATCAAGGTGGATCAATAAGTTAATAACCTAACACAGTTATACACTGACATTTTATCAAAATGTTCACTGTATAAAGTTTAAAAGTGTTTAGTTAAGTGCATTGGCAAGGATGGAAATTATGTTTAAAAATAATTATTTTTTTGTTTAAAATAAATTTCTTCCTTCATTATTAAGCAAAAGAAATATTTTTAGTTGGTTGGTTGGTTGTCTGCTTGTTGGGTTATTTAATGCTGAAATCAGTTCTTTTTCAAGCAACAATATGGTTTCAAGTAATCTAATACCAATTATTAAAATTGTTTCAAATTTCCTTATGTAATACTAATCATTTTCAAAACAATTTATTTAATCCATACAAACCCTAACAAGTTCTTCTACTCTAAGTCAGAATGGACCAGGTAGAAGGCAATGAAAGGGTGACTCCACACTTCCAAGAGCACCAGAACTGGAGATTCACTTCCAGATGCAGTTTAGTGACATACAACCGGCTACTTTTGGGAGTGTCTTACCCTTCTATAGAAGATACAGTCAAGAATCCTAGGTCCAAGCAATGGGGCCAAATGAAAATATAGATGTAACTACATAATATCCACACACAGCATGTACATACATATAAACACATACATATATGCCATAGCATGGTGTAAAGGTTATCATCAAAAGAAATGAATACAGTGACCCAAGCTCAAATCTTGGTTGGGTCTGTTTGCATTTCCCATAGCACTAATACCCTTGGGAACAGAATTAATCCAACTATTCTCCCACTAGTTATGGGTACATTGTAAGGATGAAGGAGCTCTTCCACCTTGGTATGGCAACTGATCTAGGAGAAGGAAAACTCTAAATTCAAACTAAACTCTGCTTAAGAAATTAACAAAGTGACATATCCTGCTTGTGTAGAGTCGTTGATAAAAAAAAAAAAAAAAATATATATATTATATATATATATATATAATATATATATATATATATTACACACACACACACACAACATACATATATATATATATATATTAAATATTATATACACACACACACACACACACACACACATATATATATATATATATATATATTCACAAATAGATACATATTCATACATAAGGTTGCCATGTTCCTGGCCCCAACAGTTTGGGTCCATATGACCATAAACTGAAAAACATGCTGACTGATCTCTTACGCATGCATTCTAAGAGTTAATATATGCATATAAATAAGTAAGCTTATTCATATTTACAAATATACAAACGTGTGCCCCTCCCTTACATCTATTTCACAAACAAACAAGCTATGTATAACAAAGCATGCATGAACATTCAAGTCCAAACTTGAGGTGAACGTTATGCTGTACACAAATGGTTCTGCTTATTCGATCCACTGATTAGCACCCCTTCCACTTTCCCTGCTTTCTCTCTCTCACTCTCTCCTGTCATTCAATAAAACCCACCCAACCTGTCTTATACCTGTTTTGGTGAAAGGGGATTGACACAATAACAATAGAGATTTCTGACTGTTAATTCTGCAGCTGAAAGAAATTTGCTTTGTTGTCATCTGGTGGAAGGATTTTTGTTATTGTAACAGTTAAACTCAAAAGTTGTCACTTGATCTCATCCACCAAAATAAACAAACAAACATGCATTTATAATTTGGTTCCCACGTTTATGGATGTTTTAATGAATCGTCTCAGTGGCTTTCAAAAGAAACTCTTTGCCTCTTCTAAAGTTTCTATCAAAGAGGACCTAATGTTACATAATGGATGGCATAGCCTATTCATTTTGTAATATAGTGTACAAATATTTGAAGTTAACATTTAATTCTGGAGAAGTGTCATAGAAAGTTACTTAGGTTCAGATAACTGGCCCCTGATTGACCTGTAAAGTAAAATGTTGTTGGGGCGGCCTAATGTCGGTATCAGTCAGACAGCGAGGGAGTCTATCCCCTTTTCACTAGCGCTAGACCAAGGAGATTATTATTTTAGTGTCTGAGGTGGAGCGCCACACCTACCATCAGCTCCGCACTTTACCGCACAGATCCCTGTACTACTCATACACTGAGTTGGTGAGGGCCAGTATCGTGGTATTGTGGTTCCTAGCTGAACGCTCTACCGACTGAGCTATGGCATTTTGATTGGTTTAGAATGACATGTGACTAAATCTGTGGGAAAGCTGTTTTGAATGGCCAGTGTGACCAGATATGGAAAATAGCATTTCTAATGAGTTCTTCTCTGCATGCACAAAAGTTTGAGTCGTGGGGAATAAACCAAAAAAAATAACAATTAAATTCTTCATGTTTATTAATAAGAACTGACCAAATTTAGAGATAGACCCAGCTAACACCAAACCCAGCTGAAAAAAGAGCTCAACTTGACTAGAAGATTAGAAAGAATAAGAAGATAATAATAGTAAAGAGACTAACCCTAGGAAGAAAGAAGATGAAAAGGGTGACTCCACACTCTCCGGACACTACTGTTTTATATGTCTTCTTTAATGTAAAATTATCAAATTTGTAATGCTTACTTACTGGATCCAGGTGGAGATTTTATCATAGAATACAGTGTTTTGGGGAAAAAGTTGCAAGCAAGGCATAAATAATGGTCAAGAATTTAAACTTCAAAACCTAAGAAGAAAAACAACAAATTATTTCTTTTATTAAGATAATTATTTACATTTAATGAAATATTACAAATCATCTTTAAAGGCATTTCTTTATGTTGGAAAGGTAAAATAATTCCATAGCGTTATTGCTTATTTAGGACTAACAATCTGAACAAAAAAAAAAAACTATTTAAATCATTAAATCTAATCAGTCACTCGCTTTTAATAGGGGATTTTAAAATGATACCCACTCTGCTCTATCATACTTTGGAACTGTAACTGACTAAAATCAAAACACAAACTTTATCAGGCTTGTTTTGATAAAGGTGACCTTTAACCTGTCACCTGGCCATCAATGTCTTCATACTGGGAATATTGGGGGTTGGAGGGCATTTCATAACATTATGCAGATTTGGTCAATCAGAGAGAAAAACAGTGTTCATAAGAACCAAAATTGTTATTTTTATGTTGGTAGAAAATCTGGATCATATGACCCCTTTTGCGATTTCAAATCGTGGGGACACTTTTCTCGTTTACACTGTAAAAATCCGGTTGTTTGTTAGGAGTTAGAGTTAGGGGTTAGGGTTAGGGATAGGGTTAGGGGTTAGGGTTATAATTTTTAAAAACTCTAAAGATCATCTGTTAACAATTAACTGGATTTTGACGGTGTAAATGGAAAACTGTCCCCACAAATTGAAATCGTAAAAAGGGTGCTTTAAGGTCATATGATCCAAAAATCCAATGCCTTGGTATGAAATAAAAAGATATTCCAAAATCCTCTGCTTTTCATTATGCTTATTGCACATTACATTGAATTGTTGAAAAAAATTTCAGTACATTTTTCACAAAATCTTTTACTTATATGAATACAGGAAAATTTTGCAAAATGATCTACCAGATTTAAAATTGCCACTGTGCAGGCACTAGTATCAGTTAGTGGATGGGAGATGTGTCTTTGAGCTGCAGGAGCCATACTATTTCAGTTATCACCATGGCACAGAATGATGAACATTGTGTGTTTGTTAATGAAGCTTTCCAGGGTGCTTCATTTCACTGTGGCTAGCTCACTCAGCAGATCTATCTCTTTGAGATTACTTTCTCTGGGGAGACATGAAGGCTCAAGTCTTTAAACATTGGCTGCAGACAACTAACATATTGAAAGTTTTATTCAGCATGAAATCACAGAAATATCTGAGGCAATGATGAGGTGAATACTGCAGATCTTCTGGATGAGACTTCAGGGTGTGAAGTTTGTGGAAGGAAGGATTTGGATGATATAATCTTGAAAATAAAATGATGACAATAACAAAACAAAATGGAAAAATATTGTTCCCATGATAAAATTAAATTTTAAATAGGTTCAATGTTGCCTTTTTAATTTCCATTCCAAACTAGAGAGATCATTCTGCTGGGACTTGTATATAATTCAGTTACTTAAGAGTTTCTTTTTTCGCACAAAACTATCATTCATATATATTGATAGCATTTATAAGTTATCAAAGTATTTTCCTTGGAGTTCTCTGACCTTACTTTTAATGTACCTTATTTTCTCTTACTGTGCCTTACTCTCCCTTATTGTGCCATACTCTCCCTTTTAGTGCCTTACTCTCCTTTTCAAGGTGCAGGTGGTATAACAGTCATCATCATAGAAAATGGAATTGGCAGGTTTGTGTTTACCTTTGTGTTAATGCCCTTGAGAAAGACATGAATCCATCTCTTCTCCACCGCCACCTCCAGCTATGGGAAAGTAGTGCAAACTTGGTTCTTTAACCTTGATATGGCAACCTATCTAGGAGAAGGACAACTTTTAATACAAATCCATTGTACTCTGCTTAAAAATTGATCTTGTGTTGCATCCTGCTAGTG
>CM042151.1:17644746-17701977 GCA_023376005.1 Doryteuthis pealeii
ATAGGTAGAAAGAGACTAAATCAAATGAAATACCTATTGACAGAGATTGCCAGAAAGTGTCAGAAAGCATGTAAGACATTGTATAACATTCGTTTTGTTCATTCTTATTTTATTTTGATTTTATTCATTTTTTATTAATGATAATCATTAGAAATAAAATCGAAGAGAAAATAAATAGCCGATAAAAATTTCAGTCATACCTTGCAATTCACCCTCCCTCTCAAAATGTTGCACTCTCTGTCCCTAATCACCTTACCAACACCCCCTACCTCCTTCATTGCAACAATTTTGTTTTCTTCACGCATGTACATCCAAATGTGAAAGTGATAGTAGAGATTCGTAAAAGAAAAGACTTTTTTCTTCTTCATACAATCTTTGACTGCTAGTTTTAATAAAGGTAGATAGGTTTCCATTCAAACGCAAAGAAAATAAATATCCCCCCTCTCTCTCTCTCTAAAAAAATAGAAAAAAAACAACAACGAAAACAAAAAATACCACAAAAAAACAAAGTAAAACATGAAGGTTGAAGTAAGTACGAATTAAAAAAAAGTACTTTGAACATTTTCAGCCTTTTTTAACAGAACTTAAAAAAACCAAAACTTTTTCACTCCATGGTATATGTATGAAAATACAACGCACTAGCGTACGTACATGCACATAAAGAAAGAAACAAACTAAGGCACTTATGCGTGCATATGCACATATACACACGTAGGCATAGAGGAATTAAAATAAGTCTGATTTACTTTTAATAAAGAATTAAAAGAATGGTGGTATGTTTCTTCAGATTTTATAACAAGAGAGATCTACACACACAGACATGCACACACACACACACACACACACACACACACACACACACACACACACACACACATAGCCACACACGCACGTGCGCAAACAATCTTTCCTTAAAAATTATTATTTACAACCAGTTCCTTTTGCATGTCATCTTCTTCATAGTTTTAAGTGAAACTCAAAACTCAAATGTCAATTCAAACCTACCTAGCGAACCCACAGAAGAAGAAAGACAATATGCAAAGAAAAAAATTAATTAAAAGACACAAAAAAAGAAGAGTTATTAAAAACTAAATATTTCCAAGAGAAGATTTATCAGCGATGCAAAACCATTTATTTTTTTACTTTTTAAACGATAAAAAGAAAAACGGGCTCACATACAACTGAAAACCCCCCCAAAAACGCACAGATCCAAAATTTCCACGGAAAAAAAAGGGTAGCAATTAACAGTGTTAATTAATGCGATCAAGTTAATATTTAATTTCACCGTCTCAATTATTCTTTAGAATTTTAATAGGCAACTTTTGTTTTCTTTTTTCCGTGTATTTTTCTTTTCTTTAAGAAAAATAAACAAATATCAAGAAAAGAAGAATCAAGTAGTTTGTTTTTTAAAATTGTTTCTCGGAGTTAATAACAACAAAGCAAAAAGTGTCATTAAGAAAAACGAAAGCGATTAAAAACAAACAGAAAACAACTCGGAAGAAGTACAGATGAAAAAAAAATTGTCATCATCAACTCTTTACTTATTCTTTTTACTTACCTGCACTGTTATATCCACTGTTGTTGTAGTCCGTATCGAAAAAGAGACGTACATCCTCTGGTACAATCTCTGCTACTGATGCTCGAGCGCTGATTATTGGCAACACAGTCGGTGAAGCGGGACATAAAAGAAGAAGAAGTAGAAGATGAAGAAGATGAAGTGGAGAGGAGTGCGAGACGGTAAAGAGAGAGAGAGAGAGAGAGAGAGAGAGAGAGAGAGAGAGAGAGAGAGAGAGAGAGAGAGAGAGAGAGAGAGAGAGAGAGAGAATATAAGAAAGAAAGAAAGAGACAAAGAAAAAAGCTTATTTCTTTTCTTTCGTAAAAAACTAAAAAAAAAAGCGCTCCTTCATTCATTTGGAGGGTCTTACATTTTTACTTCACTCTCTTTTCTTTTTCTTTTTTTTTCTTTAAATTTTTCTACCTTTCCGGAGTTTTTTAATGTTTTTTTTTCTCTTGTCAAATTAAAAATTAAGAAGAAAGAAAGAAGAAAAAAGAAAGAAAAAGCAAATGTAAACTTATTTCTTCGGAAAAAAACGCTCCTTTCTTAAAAAAAATGTTGTGCTTTCCTTTTCTTTCCTTTCTTTCTTTCTTTCTAAGATTTTAAGTGTATCTTTTGTTCATATTAAGTATTAATTAAAAAAGAAAGACAAAAAAATCAAGGATGAAGAAGTCTGTTCCAAGCGACGGTGATATAATTTATCAACTTTTTTTTTAGATCTAATTTTTGATTCTGTTTAGTCGTGTTAGTAATTTTTAAAAAAGGAATAAAAGAAAAAAAAAGAAAAGAAAAGGTCCTTACTACCAACAGTCCCCAGTATTCCCAACCCTCCCATCCCAGACAACGTCCCCAGGCCTTATTTTCTGCAAAAGGGTTTCTGTACTTGTTTGTAGTCTTATTCATGCTGAGTCATGTCATATGTGTATATATCGGCTATGCCTGGTCAGTCTTGGAGTATTGGTAGTGATAGTGATGATGATAGTGATATTGTTAGGCATGGTCACTGGCCATCGGCTATTCTTTGGCCCTTAACAATATATCTGCATACACATCTTATGTGAATGCGTACAAAAAGCAGCCTGTGCCTTTGTAGTCACACTCACAGGTTGTGTGTGCGTGTGTGCGTACGAGCAGGTGTTTAAATGTGGAGATATGAATTCTTCAAGTTTACTGAACTTTTGGTATACATACATGCATATGGAAGATAATGAGTTACTAAGTATAACTTAAATTTGACACAAGGCCACAATTATGGGTTTCCCAGTGAGGACTGAACTCACTACAGTAGTAATAATCTATGAGATCAGATTCATATGTATCACGCACTACAGCCAAGTAGCTGTGTGATGAGGATTCTCCATATTCATGGAATGTTTAGTTTATGTGCGTGTGTGCGTGTGCGTGTGTGTGTGTGTGTATGTGTGCCTGTGCAGGTCACTGAGAACAGATACATATATATATATATATATATATATATATATATATATATATATATATATATTTTTTTTAAATATTAAACAAGCGTTCCTCTACTAAAGTTAAGTCCCATTCCAACGGGCATGTTTATAACACCTAAGATTAATCGTAAACTCGATTAATTTAAAGTAACCCTGAAGAATCAATCGATGAAACTCGAGTAGGTTACTCCTTTCCATTCTTAATATATATATATATATATATATATATATATATATATATCAGTCATTGCTCCTGGCAAGTCCTCTACATGCCATCCAGTATCTGCACAGAGCTGATTAATGTAAGTTTTTGCTGGTTGGCCTTCACTGGTGTGTCCATGTATAGGTGTCCACAGGAGAATGTCTCTTATGGATGAATGACATATATATATATATATATATATATATATATACATATATATATATATATATATATACATATATATATATATATATATATATATATATGGATATATTATTAATGTGAATCTGGGCATGCAAGGTAGCCTATGCCTACTTTGACTAAAATTATAAAGCTTAATTATTGAATATAAAAGAAAGAAATATTTCCAATTCATGTTACATTTCTAACTTAATACACTAAATTCATGAATATATATATATATATATATATATATATATATATATATATATATATATATATACCTCATGTCCCAATGCCTGGTCCAAATGCCATTGTCACTGCTCCAAATCACATTTAATAATGGGTCAGAAAGGCAGTAGAAATTCAGATTTTGATTGTCATCTCACGTTCATTTTAGAAATAGCCTTATGCCCATGTTTTATATATATATATATATATATATAACAGAATTTATTGGGGCAGTGATACATGCTCTCATTCGAAGTTGGAATGTTGCTATTGAGAGAAACGGTGACTTTGTGGAGAAGTAAGGATGCTATTCATAGAGGACCAGCTTCATTTTGATGTAAGATACATGTTTCTGTGTTGGTAATTAGACATGTTCTAAACAAAATGGCATTACCTTTTTAATTACCCTCATATATATATATATATATATATCAATATTAATATTGATAAGATAGGATGTTACTCTATGAATAAATAGTGCTCAATATCATATCATATTATATATAGTTAAATTAGGGTAGTATGGACATGACTATGTGATTTTTCAAACCAGGTCTAGTTTGAAAAATTGCATAGGCAAGAAACTGTCAGTAACCAAGCACTGTTGTCTCCATGACCATGCTACCCCAACTTGTATATATATATATATATATATATATATATATATATATATATATATATATATATAGGGGTAAACTATAGACACGTGTTTCGAGTATCACCTAATTGAAAAATTAACAGTATTAAACAAAATTTGAACCTAATTGATTGTTTCCAAAGTTGAATTAATACTTGATTAAACCACACTCTCCGATGACATAACCTAGGTATTACAGCAAAAGAAAAAGAAAGAAATAAAAGGACAAATTCTTATATTGATTATCAACCTACTACTCTTTCTTACTGTTTCTATATCTCTTTCTCTTTCTCTTTCTCTTTCTCTCTCTATATATATATCTATTTCTATCTCTATCTCTATGTCACACACACACACTCACACACACAAACACACTGAGGAATATGGCAGGAAAGTGACTGGTATTTATTTGTCAAAAACGCTATGCTAATCAAAGTTATTATATACACATGTGTGTATGGATATGTATTTGCCTGCAACTGCAGGTGTCTCTTATGTTTTACATAATGCTATCCTTCCGATAAACTGAAATGAAGACAACATGCGGAACTCAGTTTATGATTGAAAATATATACTTTACTCACAAATAATGTGGAAAAGGTGGGGGATCCTCTTTAAGTAAGTTGGGAAAGCATACACTGACAAACTGGAGAATTTTTTCTTTTACACACACTTATCAACATATCTACGTAGATATGTGTGTGAAATATATATATATATATATATATATATATATATATATATATATGTATGTATATAATTTTACACACACACATGCACGCAAAGACAAATGAAGTAAATAAGCATGTAGACAAGTAAACAGTGAATATACTTTTGTAATCTTTCACATAAATTTAATTCTTAAATCAATTAAGTTGTATTGTATATTGTAATTGATTAGCAGTCTATTACAAATGAATTTGGTTCTAACTGGATGCCTAATACTTTAAGCCAAATATCTATGCCAAAACTGAGCTAAATTTATGAAATAATTGTAATTTTCTATGAATTTTTATCATTCATATATATATATATATAAATATACATATATATATATATATATATATATATATATATATATATATATATATATATATATATATATATATATATATATAAATATATATATATATATATATATATATATAATAATTGTAGTTTTCAATGAATTTTTATAATTCATATATATATATATATATATATATATATATATATATATATATGAAGAGAACATGGAAGTGAATCCGGCAGTATATAATATAGTAAAAAATTGAAAAAAGACAAGTTCATAAAACGAGTGATGTTTATTTCGCCAACGCTGTAGTGTTTCGATCTATTTCAATAGATCTTCATCTTTTTTTAAATAGATTAACCGACAAAACAAAAGACTCTCACAGTCTTCTTATTCTCTGTGATAAATTTATTTTTCCTCAAATTAACAAGAGCCCTAATGAAGATCTATTGAAACAGATCGAAACATTGCAGCGTTGGCGAAATAAACATCACTCGTATTATGAACTTGTCTTTTTTCAATTTTTCACTATATATATATATATATAAATGTATATATGTATATATGTACATATATATATGTATATATATATATATACATACATACATATATATATATATATATATATATATAGATATAGATATAGATAGATAGATAGATAGATAGATAAAAGGATATGAAAACACACAATATGCAGTTAAAGTGAAAATATATTATTTCATATTCATTTTATAAATCGAAATATCGTTCAATATTAGCTATGAATATAAAATATTTTCATTTTAGCAGCATTGTGTGTTTTCATATCCTTTTATCTATACTTATCCTGTTGGATTCATTTCCTTTCTCTTAACTTATATATATATATATATATTGTAGGCATGTTTTATCAAAGATGACAGACAAGGATTTGATGTTTAACTTTTTATTCAGCTTTTCTTTTTTTGACTGATGTTGTGACTGTGGTTGAAATTGATTGTTTGTGTAGTCCGAGTATAAGTACTTTCGTCTCTCTTCAGTCATTTTCAAGGATGCTGGTGAAGTGGTAGATTAATTCTGTGTTCAAGGATTTTTTAGGTGGGCATGGTGTCATGTATGAATGTGAAGTTTTTAAATTGCCTACAACCAAAGTTGCAACTTCTCGTTGGGCCAAACGAAAAGCTGAATAAAAACTAAACACCAAATCCTTGTCTGCCATTAAAAAAAATGTCTACTAGAGAATCTACTGCTTATATATATATATATATATATATATATATATATATATATATATATATATAGATAGATAGATAGATATATAGATATATAGAAAGATAGTGTAGGTGCGTGGTGAGATGGTTACGGTCATAGGAAATGGATATGGTGAGATGAGTTCAAATCCTGGACGACACTTTTTTTATTTCATGTAGCACTAATACTCTTGGGAAAGGTATGCATTAAACTAATCCCTCTCCAGCAATGAGTAAATAGTAGGGGAGACTGGGCTCCTTAACATTGGTTTGGCAACCAGTTTAGGAGAAGGAAAACTCTAAATTCAAACTCTGCTTATGAAATTGACCTTGAGTCAAATCCTACTCGTGGGGAGGGGTTGGTATATATAGTTCTATTGTTTTATATATATTATTTCACATCATATATATATATTAAACACTAGACATCTTAATTTCTGAAATGTTTTAGCATTATTCAATAAACTATTTTGTCCACTATTATCATCATTCTTGTTGTTTTGATCACCACGTTTCAATTGATACATTCTTCAGATTTGAGCAACATTAAATCTGGTCATCTTTTAATCTTGTCTATCTTTTTAAAAATTAAATTGAACAACAAAAAAAATTGTTGTTCTTTATATCTCTTATTCATATGGAGGTGAATAGTGTAATGGTTACCTTCATAGAAAATGGACACGGATAAAACTGTTTTTATATCACATAGCACTAATATCACTGGGAAAAGTTCTGAATTCAACTATTCTCCCTCCAGCTATGGGTAGGGCAGACTGAGCTCTTTAATCTTGGTTAAGCAACCAGTCTAGGAGAAGGAAAAAATCTGAATTCAAATCTACTCATGCAGAGTGGTTGGTAAATATGTATATCTCAAACTCAAACTGAACTGAAGTAGTAGCCAAAAAAAAAAAAACAAAAAAAACAAAAACATATCAGATTACAAATTTATTGTCTTTAAAATATAACTAAGGAAGGTTTGAAAATTGATCTGCTGGAATGTGGTGATCAAAACAATAAAGATGAGGATACATAGAATGATGACAATACTTTGTCTCAGAATTAGGAAGGCCAGTGAACAGAGAGAGAGGGTCAGATACACTGATCAAAACAATAAAGATAAGGATACTAGTTCAAATAATTCATAGAATGCTGACAATGCCAAACAATGCAAGATCAGAGAATGTATTAATCATACAATACATTCAGAGTTGTGGAAGTATGCCTCATGTTACTAAAATATTGCAAAACTTTTGACTCACCCTCGTATTGTTTAATCTTAATTTCAGCTGATTTTTTATCATTCTATAAATATTTGTAAGCAATTCAGATTGAATGTAAAGGAATAAACCTTTTGCTTATTCTGATAATCCATTTAGAAACTTTAAAATTTGGATGCAACTTATTTTCTGTTATTCTCATATGTCCCCATCTATCTATCTATCTATCTATCTATCTCTCTCTCTCTCTCTCTCTCTCTCTATATATATATATATATATATATATATATATATGTGTGTGTGTGTGTGTGTGTGTGTGTGTGTTGAAAAATGAGTAAGAGTAAATTTAGAAAATGAGGGTGATTTATTGATATTTGGCAAAATGTTCCAAAATTGAATGTTTCAATAAATGGATCCACAGTATTAAAACATATTTGAAATAAATATATATTTAGTATTTGTCTCTAATCTTCTTCAGGGTATTGGTCTTTGTTTCTATTCAAATGAGTGATATCTATTACCCTAAAGAAGATAAATCATACTCAGTTTTTTATTTTTCACTCTTACTCATTTTTCAACATACTGCCGGATTCATTTCCATTTTTATATCCTATACACACACACACACACATATATATATATATATATATATATATATATATATATATATAAAAGTCATTAGATCTAATGAAAGAAAAAGGCTCCATGCTAAAAAAGACCAGAAACTAGCGATATCTTGCAGAAACTATTTCAGATGTGGACTACGCAGATGATCAAGCACTTCTCACAAATGAGCATGGACAAGTTGAATCACTGCTGCATAGCCTAGAGAAGGCAGCAAGATGTGGTGACTATGTGGTAAAGTAGCATAGTAGTGCTGGTAATGTATACACAGTACATTTGCCTCTATGTAAACTCAGATAAAATGGAGTTCATGTGTTTTAAGCAAGATGGAAACATTTTCCCACTGGCTGGTAAATCAGTCCACATACCTTGGTAGTAATATCTCTTCCACAAAAAGTGATGTCTATATACGCATAGGAAAGACATGGACTGCTATTAACAGATTATTGATCAGATGGAAATCTGATCTCTTTGATAAGATTTTAAGTGTTAATTCTTCTAAGCCGCATCTATGTCAGTGAATGTATGGCTGCATCACTTGGGATTTAATAAAATGATAGGAGAGAAAGCTAAATGGGAATTACACAAGTATACTGTGTGCTGTATGACCACTTGCCTCCTATCACACAAACCATACAAGTAAGGTGAAAAAGACATGCTAGAAACTGCTGGATGAGTAAAGACAAACTTATAAATATGTTCACCTGTGGATACCTACATGTCAACACACTGGAGTGGGCCAACCAGCAAAAACTTATATTGATCAGCTCCGTGCAGATAGTGAATGTTGTGAGGACAGGCTAGGAATAATGACTTATAGGGTTGGTGGTATGAGAGAGTCATGGAAATCTGTGCTGTCAAAATAATAACATGATCATGATCATGATGATGATATATATATGTGTGTGTGTGTCTGTTTATATATATATAAATATATATATGTATATATATATATATATATATATATATATATATATATATATATAATATACATTATTTGGAATTTAGTATAAAGCATTAGGTGTGAAAGAAACTCAGTTTTGGGATGTTAAGTTTTATTTTATTTCGCAAATATTTCGGGGATGTTATGTTTGAAATCAAACTTCTTGCCCTGAGGAAGGCAATTTTCTTTGTATACTTAAAAATTTTATATTTTCCTATTATTATTATATTATTTCATATTTAAAATAGTAATAAATAGAATACAATGTGTACATGGACAAATTCTTGGCCAAAACATGTGTTGGCATTTCATTAAACCATTTTTATCCATTCAACATTTTCCTTCCTTTATTTATTTATCCTTTCAACATATATATATATATATATATATATATATATGTGTGTGTGTGTGTGTGTGTGTGTGTGTCTTTACACACAGCTTCATGTTTTAATGTGCATATGCTTTCATACAGTTTATTTAAATATCATATCAGGTTTACTGACCTATACCTATGCATAATTTAAATTTCTTGGACTGTTGCAAATTTGTTATAACAATCTTTACTATTATATACATAATGTTTTGGTCTTCTTCTGGTGTTTCTTATTGAATTGAAGAACCTTTTCAGGAACCTTCTTGTTGAACTTAGGAGCCTTCATGCCGTGATCAGGAGCCTTCATGGAATTTCGAACCAAACTCTTTATTTAATCCATTGAGGTAGATTGTTCTCATTCCATTAACCATGACTGGCTAAAAAGTATTTTGCTTTGTTGAAGACTACTGAGCTCGACAAGAAAGTTCTTAGTTTAACTAAAATGTTTACAAGATTGAATTAACAAGAAACACATGAAAAAGGAAGGAGAGCACATCAACTAAAACTTTGTGTATATAAAAATAAAGATGAAGACAATAGTCTCAAAAATCTAAATAATACAAATTAATAAGTCTCATCTCAAAAATTCAGACAAACTATACCTATGAAAATGAGAGTATTTCTTTAAACTTTATTCACAAATTTACTCAACTCTCTTTGTTTTTTTAATTTTTTTTATTTCTCTCAATAGATAGATAAATAGATATATAAAGTTAAATTGGCAAAATGGGCTATTGTCAGTATCAGCCAGACAGCAAAAGAATCTCCCCTTTTTGCTAATGTGAACAGGGAGATAGTTTTTGCTGAGGTGGAGCGCCACATCTACCGTCAACTCTCCCACTTTAGCACATAGATCAAATTCCCCAACCTGTGCTACTCATGCGCAGAGTTGCAGGGACCAGTATTGAACCAGGAACATTGCGATTCTTTGGCAGGTGCTCTCGGTAGAGCTAAACTGGCCCTACTATATATATATGTTCTACGAAGGAACAACAAGGTTCCAGATTTTATACCAGCCCTTGTCAACTCGGTACATGAGTAGCATAGCTTAGATCTGTGTGATAAAGTATGGAGCTGATAATAGGTGTGGCACTCCACCTCAGACATGAAATAATCTCCCTGGTCTAATGCCAGGGGAAAGGGGATAGACTTCCCCACTGTCCAACTGATACTGACAAATATATATATATAGACATAATATATATAGAAACATAGTTACATAAACTGATATGCTGTATGCTATAACTAATCGGATATTTGTGTATGTATGTGTATGTGTATACAAGTTTATAATAATCTCTGTCTCTATCTCTGTCTCTGTCTCTCTGTCTGTCTGTCTCTCTCTCTCTCTATATATATATAGTAAATGCATAGATATCTTACTCTTTATGATCTTTTTTAGTTTCTCTATTTATATGTATTTGTAAGTATTGAAAGTTTTACATAAAAATTTATGTATTGAATTTTAAACTCTCTCTCTCTTAAGAATACACACACATGTTCACACACACACACACACACACACACACACACACACACACATGTCCACACACACACACACACACACACACACACACACACATATATATATATATATATATATATATATTCATCTGTCACATGCTAAAAATTTGGTTGTATACATAACTAATGATATGTGTTGTTCTTGTATGTATTTGCATATTGCATATGTAAGTACAAGGTATGAAAAAATGAGTCAGTGTTTTCATTCTCACCCAAACTGCCACTTTTCTTAGCTATTTTTTAACATTTCAAGTATTATTTTTTTTTGTTTTATTTTTGCTTTCCTGCTCGCCCTTTCTTCATCACCTGCTTCTTTTTCATGGGGATGAAAATGTAAAAAAGGAAAAAAGTACATTTACAGTTGTCAGAATGCACCCACCCACACCTTCCCTTGTTTTTTCTGTTGTTTTTTTTTTTTCAGTTTTCTTTTGTTTCTTTTGTTTCTTTTTTTTCTTTTTTTTAAACAGCAAAAGTTGAATTGATGTTTCTCTGCTCGGGAGATGACACTGTTTACTTTCTAATTTTAAGGGAAAAAAGAAAAAAGAAAAAAGAAAAAGAAGGGAAAAAATGGAAAAAAAAATAAAATAAAATAAAAAAGAACAAAAAAATAAACAAATAGATAACTACGAGAAAATAAAAAATAAAAAAAGACAGAAACTACTTATATACATATTTTTTTTTTCCAAGTTTGACATTGTTGCAGTTCTAGGGTCTCTTCTCCAAACTCTGAATTATTCAGTTTTACTTGTGAATGCACAGTTTTAGTACAACTATTGGAATATATAAGATCTGGGTTATGTATTGATTGTCTCAAGAAATCAATATCTTGGCTAGAAATCAATGAAAATGTCGTCTTTTCTGCTCTCTTTTCATGTTCCTCTTCAATTATTTAAAAATAACTGCTAAGTTATTTTCTGTAATAAAATTACAAGAGAGGAGACACAGCATTTATTTATTTGTTTTGCTGATGTCTCATTTATTTCTTTGTAATAGAGTATGATATTTGCAAATTTTACTCATATTTCATATGTTCTTTAACATCTCATTTTAGGTCTTCTTCTTCTTCTTCTTCTTCTTCTTCTTCTTCTTCTTCTTCTTCTTCTTCTTCTTTTGTTTGCTTAAACACTTTGGCTGCAATGATTCACTCAACTCTCTTAGACCACTTTGGCCGTCTCTCCAAACTTTACAGAACTGCCATAATTGTCAAAATATTGGGAAAAAGGTAGAAAAAATTACTCTGAATATTCTTTTGTACACACACAAACATATACAAAAACATTGAAATGAGCAAGGTTAATAAGTATTGCCCAGGTTTGACATTTTTTAAAATTTACACCAAATAATTTAGATATAAACCACATAAAATATGGCCTGTTTAGCTCAGTTGTAGAGCGTCCGACTAGATCCAGGTTCGATACCATCCCTCTCCAACTCAGCATATGAGTGGCACAGGGATCTGCACGGTAGAGGAGCTGATGGTAGGTTTGGCACTCAACCTCAGATGCCAAAACAATCTTCTTAGTCTAGTGTTAGTGAAAAGGGGATAGATTCCCTTGCTGTCTGGCTGATACTGACTTTAGGCCACCCTGATGACTTATATATACATATGTGCTAGCTTAAAATTTTAGGATTGCAGGTCCTGATTGATTCATAATGTTTTTAATTTGCTCACAGAATCAGCTTTATTTTAAAATGGTAGAATCTAATTCTGTGTGATGTTTGTGGTATTTTTATCTTTTGCTGAATGAAACTTTTAGTAACAGAGTCAGTACTGTGAGTAATCACATTTCTCCCCACCCCTAATGGGTTGAGCACTTTGGAAGGGATTTTCGTGGATGACCGCCGACTAAGCTTAAAGGCAACACTCTCCTATAAAACAAATGGACCATTCTCTGATGGCCTTTACATATATACATATGTATGTATTATCAGTTAAAATCCTCCTTCCAGTCTATAGGTGCCAATGGCTGAGTGGTTAAGAAGCCTGACAGATGATAAATCAATTGGGTTTCCATCCTAGGTCATGGTAGCTTGCTAATGTCTAGCCACACTGAAGAGATGTGATACATCGAAACACTGTGTCTCTGGATGACTATATATAAATATATGTATATATATATTTACCAACTCCTCCGCGCGAGCAGGATACGACACAAGGTCAATTTCTTAAGCGGAGTTCAACAGGCTTGAATTCAGAGTTTTCCTTCTCCTAGACTGGTTACCTAGCCATGGCTAAAGAACCCAGTCTGCCCTGCTATTTACCCATAGCTGGAGGGAGAGTAGGATCCATAACTTTCCCAAGGGTATTAGCACTAAGTAAAATGCAATTACCACATAAATATATGTATATATATATATATATATATATATATATATATATATATATATATAGGTTTATAGGAGGAAATTATAGTGGTGGTGCTGAAAAAATTTCCCCTGAAAATTCTTTGTCACACTGGATCTTAATTTTTAGAGAGGGAGATTAACAATTAGAGTAGACTCTTACAAACAATTCCCAATGAAAAAGTGTTTCTTTTTTTAATTAAAGAAAGCTGTTATGTGTGTGCTGGGTAGCTGCTTCTAGTATATACATATATAAATTAAAATGTAATTAATTTACTAGACTGTACATGCTGCAGAAAACAATATGGCAGAAAGTTAGAATGGCCGTTTTACAATTACACAATTATAGACAGAGGAGAAAATCTATGAATCATAGCAAATTAACACCTGTAGAACAACATATCCAGTCAAACGATCATGATTATAACAGAGATACAAAATTCACAATCCTTGAAAGAATTGAGAAAGACACAAAAATTAAATTGGTAATCGAAAATCATGAATACAGATAGATTAAAAAATAAAAAAGTTTTTATCAATTTGGATTTAGCATGAAAATAGAATTTGAGAGTCACCAATACCTACAAAAACAAACATGTTGACCACCCAGTTTCAAATGAACAACTCCCAAACCTAATTGAAATCTCATGTATATATATTTGATGGTTTTCTCTGAATAGATGGGTTCCCCATCTCTAATATGTTTCTTTGTCTGAACTTTTGTGTCTAGTCAAACACCTATAAAACTTTTTAAAACTTTCTAAAAACAATTTCTTCCACAAGAAATTTTGTCCTAATGTCAAAACTAGTTGATTGAGAACAAAAAAAAAAAAAATAACATAAAAGAAACTTTCCTATTTGTCTTATCACTTTTTGTTCATCTTATATATATATATATATATATATATATATATATATATATATATATTTAAACTGAGTACACATTTTAGTAAACAGAAACAAATATATATGTCTTATAAAAGACATATATATCACTTATAAAAGCATATAAATACCCATCCATGTATATATATATGCACACATACATATACATAGGAGTGCTAGTACATATTAGGATCCAATCTATGGGTCAAATAGATGTTTGAAAATCATTATCATTAGATAGGAATACTTTATACCATATAAATGCATGCAAACAAATGATTATTATCATTAAATAGAAATAGTTATATGAAACCGTATGATTACAAAAAAGTTCAGTATAAAATAACTAAACAAAAATCAACCAATGTATATATAAGTATATATATATATATATATATATATATATATATATAAACATGTCTGTGGATTACTTATTTATTATATATACTCCCACTTTGGTTGAGTTCTCTAAATAGGGATTTAATTGTAAAATTCACCGTTCTGGCGTGTAGCTAACCCTCGCTTTATTTACAAAGTTAGAGGACTCTGGTGAATTCATTTCCACTTAGAAATGTAACAATTAAATATTCTCCTATATTTGACAGACGCTACTGGCCTCATGGGTAAGAGACTTGGAGGACGAAAATTCATTTAGGTCTCAAACCCTGCCAGGGGTAGCTGTTAAAATATAACCACACTGATGAGAGGTGAAACCTCGAAACACATGTCTGTGGATTACTTATTTATTATATATATATATATATTATATATATATATATATATATATACATTGGTTGATTTTTGTTTAGTTATATATATATATATATATATATATATATATATATATACAAAAATATATATATGTGAGATTATGTGTGTGTGTGCATTCACACATACATGTATACAGGGTGTGACATGTAAATTCTCATCTAAATTATACAAAAATGAAAATAACACTGACATCTCATTTTAACAGAAATATTTACCAAAATTACATGAAAATATCTTGAAATAATATAGATTAAATTTGTTCAAAGAAATCACCATTGGCTGCAACCACAAATTCCAGTAGACTTCAGAATATCTTGCAAACCTTTCCAACTATCTCTTAAATTGGTAAATGCTGCCGTTATCTTTGTCTTCAGTTAATTTTTGGTATTGAAAAGAGTTTTGTTGGTCTGCTAATCAACCATACCACACACAATCAAGGAGATTGTAATCTGGGGAGTTACGTAACCAAATATTAAAGGTGATGTGGTTATTGAAATTTTCTTACAGCCAAGACTAAGATCTCTTCCTTGTGTGGCATGGCATGGTTCTATTGTCAGATATAGGTTCTTCCATCAGCCACCCTCTTGATCCAGGGCAGCACTACCTCCTCCAAACACTTGATGAGAAGATGAATTGAGGCATAATATAACTATCCCTTGTGTCCACTCCAAACACCATTATGTGCACTGAATGTTTGCTTTTCATCACTATCAGTACATCTTGTAGGGACAGATCAAGTCATTGGTTGTTCTATGAGTTCAGAATCTGATCTTTGCAGAAAACTTTGATGGGCTTTCCATTTGTCTTTGATGGTCTGTCATAAAAATTGTCCATTTCTCATTTTGTATAAGAAATAGCAAATGTCATCATGCACTTCCTACCTGATAAGAGAGAGAGAGAGAGAGAGAGAGAGAGAGAGAGAGAGAGAGAGAGAGAGAGAGCAGTTTATATCATAAATAACAGGATTATTTACATATGGACTGTCCCATGTTTGTCAATATGTCCAAGTTGGTTGTGTAATTTATGTTGGCCAATTAAGAATGCAGGAGCATTGGTGAACTGAAATCCTTTCAAATTTCTTTAGTCAACAAATGAAGAAAGAAAAAAAAGAAAAATAAGCAGGATAAAAAAGAATAAGTAGAAGAAAGCAAAGAGAGAATAAGTTGAAAGGAACAAGAAGTGAGAAAGAACATGTGATGCAGAAAAGGGAGAATCTTAAAGTATGTAAGTGACAGTGAAAGTGGACAAATTTCAAATGGAAAAGAAAAAGAGAGAGTTAAGAAGGTTTTTTCCTAGTTATAAAACTGTAAAAAATATCATGGATCATAGTACTAACAATTAAATTTATCATTAATTGGTCATGAGACAAGTTCGCATGACCTAACACACACACACACACACACACACACACATATATATATATATATATATAAATATATATATATATATTGTTCAACTGCTACTCAAGTGTTTTTACTGTATAAAACATAGAGCATTAACAGCCATAGAAAAAAGTTTTTCTCTCTACCATGGTTTGGGTGTTCAAGATACACCTTCCTCAGTCCTGAAGAAGGTGTACCTTGAACACTGAAACCGAGATAGAGAAATCCTTTTTTCTACAACCATATATATATATATATATATATATATATATATATGTATGTGTGTGTGTGTGTGTGTGTGTGTGTGTGTGTGTGTTGTGTTAAACACAGAAATTTTGTGTCTGAAGATTAATTTTGAATATAGCAGTTACTTCCTAAAATTTCTATAATTCATTTTCCAACAATTCTTCTCCCCCTTTCCCCCTTACATATAATTTCTGTGATTTCCTCTTTTCACTTACTCCCACCACTAATTGGCTGTTTAACCACTTTGCATGTTTAAATAGACCCAGGAATCAGCTCAATTATATCTACCCCTGATGATGGCACTGCAGATGCTGAAAGTACTAGGGATGAAAACTTTGGTTAACCAATCAACAGACTCCATTCTGATAGAAAATGACTGACCAGAAAACTCGAAGAGATTGAGAAAAACCTTGTCAGACACAAAATGTCCATCATGTCTAACACAACATGCATGAAGGAAAAAATGCTGCCCAAGTATATTTATATATATATATATATATATATATATATATATATTATATATACATATATATATATATATATATGTGTGTGTATTTATATATATGTGTGTGTATATATATTTATATATATATATATATATATATATATATATTATATATATATATATCTTTATATATATATATATATATATATGTATGTATATATATATAATACTTTTTTCTACAACTATATATATATATATGTGTGTGTGTGTGTGTGTGTGTGAGTGTATGTGGTACCTTGACTTAAAAGTGTCCCAACTTATAAGTTTTCCGACTTAGGATCTTTGTGTTAAGAACTAAAATTAGAGGTACAAGCAAGCTACAGATATACTTATATTGATAAACTCACTAAAAACATTTAAGTTTATAAATTTATTGCATAAAAAAAAATATATTTTCATAAAAAAACTTAAAAATATATTGCAGCACATAATTCATCGCTTTTTATTTCATTATGTTTTTATACAATACAGTGATATTTTTCTCATCTAAAAAAATATTTTTTTAAATATTAGGGTATTTGACGTGTGGTGGGGCTGAAATGGGCGTTTCAGATTATTTCAATAGAGAAAATTAATTTGACATTCAAGGAAATTGAATTACGATTGGAACAAATTAAATTCATAAGTCAAGGTACCATTGTATATGAATATTGAAAATATATTTTGGTATATTTATATGTAAAGAAATATCATTAATAGAGCATGTATATTTAAGTTAGAGTAGAGAAGATATCAAGTCAATGGTGCTTGGTAACAGACAGTTTCTCATCTATGCAATTTTCAATATATATATATATATATATATATATATATATTATCATGATATATATATATATATATTAATTTATATATATATATATATATATATATATATATATATATATATTAATTTATATATATATGAATATATATGTCTATATCTATGTATGCATGTATACACTGGCACAATTATATTTATCTAACATGCAGACATACAATTTATTTATGTATCAAGTTATTTATGACAGTAATGGTCAAACTATAATTAATTATATTCTCCATAATTATAAATGAAATAAAAAAGAGAAAAAGAAACAAAATATAAAATAAAAAAGAAACAAGTAAAATAAACAAAGAATAAAAATGAATAAAATAAAAAAGAAACAAATAAGAGGAATAGAAATAAAAAGAAAAATGGCAAAAGAAAAAAAAAGAATGAAATAAAAGAATAAAAATGATGAAAATAAAAAAGTATTGAAGACAGAAATAAAGAGAGAGAGAGAGAGAGAGAGAGAGAGAGAGAGAGAGAGAGAGAGAGAGAGAGAGAGAGAGAGAGAGAGAAAATGAAACAAAGGAAGTAAGAAAAAGAAAGAGAAAAAGTAAAACAAAAAGTGAAAGTACAATCAGAAGAAGAAAGAAAAAAAAACAAAAGGAAAAAAAACAAAGAAGAGGATAGAAAGAAAAAGAAAAATGACAAAAAAAAGAAAAAGGAAAAAAGAAAAAAATCATAAGATAAAAAGCGTGAAATACAGAAATAGAGAGAAAGAGAGAAATATATATAGAGTGAGAGGTGGGAGGAGAGGGAGAGACAGAGAAAGAGAAGGAAGAAAACTAAGGAAGAAAAATAATGAAAGAGAAATAATAAAACAGAAAGTGAAAAAAGAACGAAAAAATAAGAGAGAGAAAAAGAAAAAAAGAGTGTAGAAAAAAAACCCAAATTTGTCAGGTCATAAAATATCTCAAAAATAAACTGTAAAATTTCATGAAGAATAACCTTTCCTAAAGTTTTTAAGACTAAAATCGTACTGACAGGCACACATACACAGCCAAAAAAAAGAAAAAGAAAAGAAAATACAATTTCTCGATTTCAAAGGAGAAAAGAGAAGAGATGAGAGTCTGAAATCTTTATAGCCAGTAGCACTAGTACAATTTCATTGTTCTTTGGTCACTGAACTGATTATTATTCTTCTTGGCATGTTCGAGACAATTTGTCCCTTTTACGCCTGGCCGACCTCAGTTTGTTATTCTGTGATGTCCTGGACTAAGAATCAATTTCTCTGTGTGTTTGGCCTTGCAGTTTAGCCATGCTGACCAGTACACCACTGTAGGCTGACCATTGTTCTATAAAATATGCTTGTTTAAGATAGTGTGAATATTGTACTCCTGGGTCAGTGGCCTTGTCATGTGTCTGATAACTGTTTTTTGGGACACTGGCAGTGGAGTTGAGTAAGAGGGAGTGCAAGATCAAAATAGAGGTGTTATATTCCGAGTGGAAAGATTTTGATTTAGACAACTACCTTATATGTTTGGGTATAGGTTGAAATTTTAAAGGCCTTTTGTTAGGCCAAATATGAGTGTTGACCTATATATCTCTAATAATATATGTGAGTCTCATTTTTTCAACTTTACTTCTAGAGGCTGTAGCCCAACATATACCATTTTGGAATCAGGCCGAATGGGAAAATCAAAAATGTTTTTTATTATGTTTTGCAATAAGTTCCAGATCGATGAATTATATCATTGTTTCGATGAAAACTGTCGTTTGAAAAATGTTGTTCAAGTTTGATAAAATTTGATATTTACTCAAGAATAAAGTGTCATTGTAAGGCTGAAGGCTCAATCAAGAACCCTCCTCAGGAGCTAGCTTAATTGCCACCTGATAGGGCGGCTTTTAAGCTAGTAAGTAATATTTTTTGATTGATATTCAAACATAATAGAAATGCCTAGGAGCAAACCTTGGTTTAAAAAATGATCTCTATATAAATCAGGAATGGGGAACATGTGGCTTTCTAATCAATAAATTGTGGTCTTCCAGAGTTTTGTGAAAAAAAAAAAAACAATTAAAATTGCACAGCTCCACTTTAAATTCTTTAAAAACTTTAAATTCCAATGCTTTCTCAAACAAAGATTAAGTTTGATATTTCTTTTAATTTTTATATGAGGCTTAATAATTTGTATTATTTACATTTTTGGACTGTTGTCCTCATCTTTATTTCTGTGTTCAACAAGAAACATCTGAAGAAGGCTGGAGGTCCCTTCAAAATGTTGTGTATACAACAATAAAGATGAGGAGAACTGTCCAAAAAATTGCAGTTCCATGAAGATTCCTGAGTTTTACAAAAAGGTTTCCAAGTTTGACAAAAAAAAAAGATTCTTTTAATTAGTTCATATCAATTGAATTTGGACTAAGTTTAAATTGGATTCCATTATAAACATATTAAAATGTATTGGTTGTGGCCTTATTATTCATCATCAGGCTTGGATTCCCCTGAATCTCTCTCACCATCTGTCTCTATCAGCCCTTGCTACTGGCAGGTCTTCTACACAGCATCTAGTATCCATACAAAGCTGATTGATGTAGGTTTTTTTGCTGGTTAACCTATACTGGTGTGTCCATGTGTAGATGTCCACAAGAGAACATAATTGTGAGTTCGTCTGTACTTTGATATCCTATGATATCCACTTAGCTCCTATCATGCAAACCATCCAAGTAAAGCCTTATTATTAGTAGATAATAATTCAATAATAGATTTCAATGTAGCATTTAAACCAGAAAAAGTTCCCCAATTCTTCATTAAATTAATATCATTATTATCATCATGCATGTATTGAGTTATACATGAGTAAATATTTCTCTCTCTGGTGCCTCATTCTATCAGCAGGGCATAAGATATACTGACTGTATCCTCTGCAGAGGGGTAAGACTTACCAAAAAAAGAAAGTCCTGTACATGACATTACATTGCATCCAGTGGTAAGGCTCCAGTTCTAGAGCATTGGAGAGTGTAGAGTCACCATTTTGTTGCTATTAATCCCAAATACAATATGACCTAGAGTGGTAGCTACCTATAGCTCAAATAGAACTGATTGAGCTAATGTAGTGTTTAACTGTTTAAAATGATTGTGAATATACATTTTTGTACCATATATTGAAAACCAAAATAGTTGTACCCATATACTAGAGACAAAAATTGTTAAACTGACTTCAGAATAAGATAACTCAACCAAAGATCTGTGCTCAGGTCAAATAAATCTTTTATTTTGAATAATAATCATTATTTTGAATGCTGCTTTTATAAGCAGGCATATTCTCTCCATTCAGAAGGTTGGCATGGCATGATCTTCCTATCTTTATTTGGCAATGTGCTAAGCTTATTGGCCATACAGTTATTATATTACTATAATTCTTATTTAGTTTGTTTGTATATATATATATATATATATATATATATATATATATATATATATATAATACACATATATATATATATATATATATATATATATATATACACACAAACATACATACACATATGATGGCAGCAAACTCGTGTTCAAGTATTCCCATTGCTTGATATATATTAAAAAAAAATTATAAAGACAAAAAGAAAGTTCAACAGTTCAAAAAATATAATGGTGAGCTTCAAAAAGTTCAACAATGAGCTGCACAAAAGTGGCTCTTTAGTCCTGCTAAAGTCTTGCACATCTTCCCACATTTCCAGGTATTTCCAGGGAGCACAGGGTATTTTATTAGTCCATCCCACCGATGCACAGATTGGTGACTGATCAGGCCAACCATGCTTATACATAGCCTTCCACACTGGTCACATAGTAGACTGATTTGAAGCCCATCTTTAATAAAATTCATGTTTTTGCCGTTTTAGGCTACAGCCAGCCTTAGTACACATAAAGGATAAGACATGTATTGCATATCAAGCAATGCCTGTGCCTGAAGCTTTTTTAAGTGAGGAAAGGCTTTGCACAGAACCAATCCCACTCTCTAAGTGACTGCCACATTGAACCAAAAAAGAAGAATAAGTCAACATCATAGGTTGCAGCAGCCACCGCAGGTTAAATTTTGAAGTTTTCCTTCTCCTAGACACTTGCCTTGACAAGGCTGAGGAATGCATCTCTCCCGGTGGTTTTGCTATGCGCCTGAATACCAATTCAAGTATTTCTACGTCCCCGCATATGTTATTTGCTAGATGGCTGTTGTGCGAAAGGCTTCATCCGCCCTTTGACAGGTTTTGTTTTTTCGTCCTGCTGGATGTCTAGCCATCCTCCTCACCAGATAAGCTTGGTGGGGTAACCGGTTTAGTCGCCGATAACCCGACTATGAGACAGGTAGTACTGGGTTATATAGTACCAGTAGTGCCATACACATACACATATGCATATACACAAACACATATACATACATGCATATACACACATACATACACATATACATATACATATATGCGTGTGTGTGTATGTATATATATATATGTATGTCACTGTAGCCAAGTGGAAACTTTATTAGAGCAATACAATTAAAATATTCTAACTTAGAGAATAAATCAATTTCTGTTTAAATTTGTGACTAAAAGATACTTTTGTGGGGTCTGCATTTGTGCCGAACAGCATCTTTTTATCATTTGATTTCTAAATATAACAGATATAACTGTGAAATATTAATTTAACAGTTTATTTCTTCCTAAATAGAGGCATCAATATCAACATGGACTGGTATTACAAAAGGAACCCAATGTGTGTACAGGTCATCTGAAATGAATTATGCTATCTTACTGATTTATTTTTTATTGTTTCTTTTGCAGGATATCAACTCTTAAAAATTCTTTAAAAATGTTTTCTTCTAACAATGAACACAAGTTGAGAAGAATTGAAAATTAAAAAGTAAGTAATTACAATGAAATATATTTCTTGTTTATCTTGCTTATCACTTTTGCACATCTTACACACACACACACACATACACACACACGCACACACACACACAAGTATATATATATTCAGATGTATTTTTGCATGAAACATTTAACATCTGCAACATAGACTCTGATGATGGATTATTAAAAACAACAAAAAACAAAATAGTTATGTTGGCAAATTATCATATATAAAAGATACACCAGAATATTTTTTTGTTTTTATATATATATATATATATATAATATATATATATGTATATTATATATATATATATATATAATATATATATATACACACACATATATATGCCCACACACACACACACACACACACACATGCACACATATATAACATATATATGTATATATGTATATATATATATATATATATATATATAATGGGAGTAAAATGAGGAAGTTAATTTGACAGTATGTGGACAAAATGTAGAACAAACATGGGATGTTACAATGGATGGAGATTTTTTCCTCATAGTGTCGATGTTCGAACATTTTGATTTATAAAGAAACCGTCTTCAGGACAATGAAAGCAGTCAAAGAGAAAAAAAGAATTTATGTAGTTAAAAAGATCATGGATGTTTTGAATGCTTTGAGTTATGGAAAATTTGTAGAAAAGGTACTTTACCATTTATTTGATTAGCATTCATAATTGAATTTTAATGATGTGATTGGTAGATGTGAAAGCAAAAATCAAAATGTGATAGGAACACATGAAGTCAAAAAGCCAAGACTACACATTTTCCAAAACTCAACACATTCAAAACATCCATATATAAACATAACTGTTTAAATATAGTGAATAAATGAAGGGAATGTAAAGTTTTTTCCCTTCACTTATTCACTACACACATATATATATATATATATATATATAGAGAGAGAGATATAGATATATATGTATATATATATATATGTATAGGGGTAGGTTTATTCACTACACACACACACACATATATATATATATAGATAGATAGATAGATAGATATGTATATATATATATATGTATAGGGGCAGGTTTAGCTCAGTCAGTAGAGCATCTACCTACGAATCTCAAGCTTCTGTGTTCATTAGCAGTCCTTGCCAACTGAGTTCATGCATAGCACAGCTTGGGTAATCTGATCTGTGTGATATAGTGAGAAGCTGATGATAGGTGTGGCACTCATCTTAGCTAGCAAAAAGGGGATACACTCCCTTGCAGTCTAGCTCATACCAAAAATAGGCCACTCCACCAACTTTACTTTTATATATATATATATATATATATATAATATATATAGAGAGAGAGAGAGAGAGAGAGAAAGAGAGTAAATGTAAAATGTTAGATATAAGTATAGATAAAAGGATATGAAAACACACAATGCTGTTAAAGTGAAAGTATCATATTCATAGCTAAAATTCATAGCTAATATTGAACAATATTTCGATTTATAAAAATCATCTTCAGAAATATTGTTTAATATTAGCTATGAATATAATATAAAATACTTTCATTTTAACAGCATTGTGTGTTTTCATATCCTTTTATCTATACTTCATTTCCTTTCTCTTATTGTTAGATATGAAAATAACTCACTTGTCATTTTCCTGTGATGTTATGCTCAATATCAGAAGATAGAGCCACTGTTATGTTATAAAATGGTAAAATCCTGACTTAAAAAAGTTGCTAAATATGAACTAAAAGAGGATTCCAGACATAAACTCTTTCTTTACAATAGTAGCATTTTCATGGAATGTGATTTTTTTCAAAACTTGAATTCTCTTTCTATTTATAACTTGCAAGCACCAATACTTTTAATCCTTTTACAATAATGTTGTTGGTGACAGTAGTTCACACCTACAAAATACAAACATAATTATTCATACATAAATATCAACACAAAATGCATTTGTTTATATGTCTACATCTGCTTATCAATTCAGATTTCTTATTTAGTTAATAATCTTGTTCAGGAAAAGTAAATTGATCTTTCAAGAGATTCACACTACACATGATTGAGTGATGGGAAGAAAATTGTTGTGTATAAAATCATATTTTAATTTGTTCTTATAATTGATTTGAACTGAGTTTTAAGGTTTTATAATGCATGTATATAAATTAAAGGTACCTAAAAGTGTGGTGTACCAAGCAACAATAAAAAAGGCCAAGGATCTGACATGGTTTACATTGGGGCAACACAAGTGCCTTGAAAAGAAAAGTTTTATAATCATAGTTCAACATTTGAAAACAAATGTTATGCAAGTAGCACTATGCTCTCTAATTATATAGAGGAATTAAAAAAATGAAACTAAAATCAAGTGTAAAATCCTAAAAACATGCATGCATGTAATGAGGGAGTCAAAGTCTTGTATGTTGTGTTTGGAAGAAATGTTGTGCATAATAGGATTCTCTCAATTAACATTCAACGTTGAAATCCAAATGTAGACAGGAATCCAAGTCTCTCCTTTTGAATTTGCTGCTTGACTAGTTTAGATCAAATGACAAATATTTTAAATTCTAACAAAGAGAATAAAATGGGTTTATTTCACAAGCTGGTTTAGGTCACATGACAAACAGTAGAATATTTCACTATAATTACTTCCTTAGTAATTCCATTCATTTTTGCTGCTCATCTGATGATCGACATTTAGGAAACTTGAGTAGTAGGAAAATTTTTGTTGGTTTTGATATTTAATATCTATTACATATAGCTCTCCTTAGAATATTGAGCACTTTTTTAGTTTTTACTTGGCAATTCTATTATTATTTTAAAACACACACACGCACACACACACACACACACACACTCACACACACACACACACATATATATGGTTTATCTTGCAACTGAAATAGCTATTCATTTTGCATTGGTATCACCAGAAATCCTTGTTCAAGTTCAGGTGAAAGTCAATATTTTGAGTGCTGGTTTGCTCACTTGGAAAATTAGCTGTAGACAATGTTCTGATCCTCATTTATCTCCATGTGGCTTTTGTGATCATAAATCAATGGTAGACTTATACATGAATAAATATGGTATATCTCTTTAAAATGTCACCTCTTGACCAGGAAGAATTTGTCAATTTCTATTGAGATAGGTAAGAGAGTTTAGAGCTAATATATTGATATTTACTATTTGGATTTTACGTGCAACTTAGTTTGAATGTTTCTTCTTTAAAGTTGAGGTCATATATTATATGAGAATCAAATTAAATTATAGGGCCAATATTTTTTGTGATATTTTAGGTTGGAATAAACTTAAATTCTTGAATTTTTCCTTATTTGGATGTAATCATTTCTTTTCCAGACTCATATCTCATTGTTATGACTTTACAAGTTTTTTCCAAGTACAGTGGTGCCTTGACTTACAAATATAATTCATTTCTCTGAATGTTTGAGATGAGGCTTGATGATTAGTATTATCTGCATTATTCGGACTATTGTCCTCATCTTCATTGTTATCTGTACGTTTCAGCCGATATGCCCTCCTGCCTTCTTCAGGTATTTCTTGTCTGACTCAGGAACCTTCTCATACTTGGGAACCTTCTTTTCGGACTCGGGACTTTCTTGTCGTCATCGGAAACCTTCTTGTCATAATTGGGAGCCATCACAGAACTTTGAACCTAACCCATTATTCAGGTAGGTAGACTGTTCTTATTCCGCTAACCAATTGGACACATGGATCAAGGAGTTAGGTTAACACAGTCCTAAGTGACAGTTATCTCTAGATTGCAGGTTCAATCATAATCAAGTGCAGCAGTAATATAAAATAATAATTAACACAGCTTGTCTTAGTCTAACTCCTATCTTGGTCAAATTAGGACTATTAAAATAGTACATTTACAAATTAATTTTTTTTAGGTTTAAATATTTTAATTTTCATTTGATTTTTCAGAAATTAAATTAATTAGTTTTATTATTAAAAATAATTAATTTAATTTAGTTTTTCAATTCAATTATTTAATTATTTGACTTAATTAGTTTAATTCTTAAGAATTAATTCAATTAGTTTAATTTTTAGAACCGATTAGTTTAACTAATTTAATTTAATTAATTTAATTATTTTATTTAATTAATTTGATTCTTTGGAATTAATTTTTTAATTTAATTCTTAAATCTTAATTAAATTCAGCAGCCTTCTAAATTAAATTAAAAAAGTAAAAATTCAGAAGACAGAAGAATTAGGTTGTTTGCAAATATCATATTTTCAAGAAGGAGATGAAAATGAATACAAATATAATTAAATTTTATTAATAAACTTGCATAATACCATGACAGACTTATTCATGTTTGGATCAGAGTGTAGTAACTGTTTGCACTGTAAAAATTGTTACACAAAAATAATACTTGAATGCCATTGTGTTTTTTTTTTTTTTTATATATTGTGATTCGTAATTACAACATCCCAATATAGGCAATTTTTGAATTCCCTGTTAATAATATTTTAAACGTTTTGCCTTCCTTACTTTTGAATGTTCTGGGACTAAGAAAAGCAAATGATTGTAACTTACAGAATATAATAACATAGAATTTTTTCCACTCCTTGGATGAATTGAAATAAAAAAACAAAAGAAAAAAATCCAATCTAATGATCATTGATTTGTGTTCACATGCTACAGAAAGACACCATTTTTTTTAGAATTAACAATTTAAAAAAATTAGCCAGTAAATATGTCCACAGAAGGAAAAAATAATGTGAGGGAACAATATTTTCTGATAAAAGATGAGAAAAGAAAAAGAAATATCCAATATTGGCTATTTGTAGAAAGAAACGCCATGAAGGACAGATCTTAGGAATGGCCTAATAAAAAGTTCAGAAAAGAGGCTGGCTTTTATAGAAAACTTCAACATTTGAAGAAGCCATATATGTATTCCTTATCAGCTTTAAAAAAGCTGTGGATGCAAAAAGATTTCACTTTAGGGTTAAGTTGATAATTTCCTCAATTTACTTCTTCATACTAAATTGGTTTCCCCCATTTTTATTTCTTTCTTTTTTAGTCAACAGTGCAATATCTTTAAACTATAGCAGGACTTCTCAAAATAGAAGTTGAGACCAGTGCCAGATTTAGGTATATGCTAAAGAAACTGCAGCTTTAATTCAACTCAGGTCTCTTACCTTAGTTTTCATTAGGGAGGAGTTAAAGGCAGAAAGATTTGTTTTCCTCCATGCCAATCTATCTGTGTCATGCACTAAAAGTCTGTCATAGTCAGGTATATCTACTCTTTCACGTTGCTATCCTTATATTGTGTATCTCTTTGATAACTACCTCTATCTGGTGTCTTCATCTTCTAAATAATAAGAACAGACACCCAAAGGGAGAAACAGATGTCTGTTCTTATAAGGGTTCTCTTTCAGGTTCTGGGGGTGTTTCTCTGTAGGTTCAATGTTATAATAATAATAATAATAATAATAAAATAATAATAATAATATCTTTTCAGTTAGTATATTAGGTCTAAGACCTGTCAGCTGTTCCTTATAAACATTCATCTTAATTCCACAGAATATTTATACTCTTTCCACAGATGCCTCAAATGAGTTTAGAGATAGGACATTCACTATTGATGAAGGTACTTTATTCCATGTATTCACCACTCTGTTACTAAAATAATTTTGTCTTGCATTTGCTTTATAATTTTTTTTTAAGAGTTTTAATTTATGACCCCTGGTATTGATATTTTGATCAATATTTAGTAGATCAAAATATGGCTCTGTTATTTTCAGGAACAACACAGAGACATGTTTTGTGTACACATTTTTATTCCCCTGATTCATTCTTAATCTGCATGTGTACAGGGAAGCAGAGACAAAAAGATCTGTCAGTCAAAAAGGGCTGCTGAACTCTACTATATCTAACTCTACTTTCCCAGTATCACACACCAGATTTTAAGTATCAGTCATTGGGATTTTATTTATGAACTTTTACAAACTCAAAAAATAAATGAAATTCAATCCTAAAATTAGCCATATTGATTTCCCCTTAATTTCAACCTCCTAACTATGATGAAGCAGAAAAGTGATGTTTTTTTGGAGACATACATTTGGTGATTAACCCTAACTCTAACTCTTACTCTAATCAATTCCCCATTTTAACATGAACAAAGAAATCATCACTTTCCAGCTGAGTAAACACACAATGGAGAGCATATATATATCATCATCATCATCATCATCATCATCAGGTTAAACCGACAGCACAGATTCCCATAACTCTTTTTTTCACTCATCCCTGTTGGTCATCACTCCAGACAATCTGCAACAGAGCTGATCAATGTAAGAATTTGTTGGTTCATCTACTCTGGTGTGTCCATGTGCGAGTGTCCACAGGAGAATGTCACTTATAATTTTTAATCCTTACTTATCCAGCAGTGTCCCAGCATATTTTGTTTGTCTTACTTGGATGGTTTGTATGATAGGAGGTAGGTGGCCATACAGCTGTTATATTAGGAATTCTGCTTCCAGGATTGTTCAATACAGCATGCATATCCTTGTGCAGTTCCAGATTTTTTTCTAATCATTTTTTTAAAGTCCCAAAAAACCTATATATTTCTATATATCATTTTAACATTACCAAAGTGATTTTCCCATTTAAGTAACCTAATTTTATAAAAACTATAAACAAATATACATTCCTTGTATTTTGTTAATATCTATTAGTTTTAAAAATAGATTTGTCTTTTCTTGTGATTTTTAAACTATCTTCTTTTTTTTTCCTTAAATTTTCATTATACATATTATAAATACATTTCAATTTGAACTAATATCTTTTCCCAGATTTATTCTATTTATTATTGGCAAATGCCAACAAATAATTCAAGTCAAGTTTTGATATTTTGCATCAAATCAACACTGCATGCACATGTTTTTTTTCATTTTAGGTTTTTGTAATTTTTTAATGATTATTTGTTTTTATGCTTCTGTTTATGACGAGGACTTATTATAATCTTAGTACCTATTTTGTTTTTATAACAGTAAATGTGGCATCATTAAAAGATATGATTAAAAAAAAACACAAATGTTATTCTTGGATAGTATGTGTTATTCTTGTTTATGTTGCAAAAGTATAGAAATTGGTTAATATTCTCAAACTTCATTACGGTCAAGTTAACTGAAAGCACCGGTTTCAGCAAGATCACTAAAGTTAAGCAGCAATGAACCTGTTCAGTACTTAATTGGGTGACCACTTAAGCAACAGCAGGTATTGTAAGCAACTTGAGTCTTTTGTTTATCAAAATGACTTGATTTGGCATTAAATGACCTGAAAAGCGTTAATATGCTATAGAACAAAACAACCAACTTCAAAATTTATTTTGTGTCTGGATAATGAAATTTAGAAATGAACCTATTTGGTATGTAAAATAGACAAGCAGAGCTTAAACAATGGTAATTTATATGGTGCTGTCCAAATGAGATATTCAGTTTGTCTTTATTCATATGAAGACATAAAGAGAGTCATGGTCTTCTGTGTTGACCTTAAAATAGTATGCTTGCTTCTTGGTCAGCAATAAGATACACTGCTTTATGTGCATGTGGGGCAGTAGAAACTGAGAGAATTATTAGGTAGAGAGGAACTGCCCTCAAGATCTGACGTTGAACCTGTTGATCCAACATTATACATGAGCCATTTGTTGACATAAAAAAAAAATTTATATTCCCACCTCGGACATGAAACTGAGTTTCTTGAAGCAATTAAAAGTATTGCTAACTGAAGGCAACTGTTCAAGGACCTCATTTTGGCATTTCCTGACTGCTCAATTGAAAATATCAAGGCCAGTGTGTTTGATGGTCTAAAGACTTAGCTAGTTAATCAAAGATGAACATTTCATCAGGATATATCAGTACTTGAAAAGGATGCTTGGTTATCATTCAAAGACCTTATCAAGAACTTTCTTGGAATGTATGAGCACAGAATTAGACTGAAATTGTCTAGAAACTATTGCATAGTCACAAAATTCTGATTGCAACATGAGGATAAAGTTCATTTTCTGCATAGTCATGTTGCTAACTTCTTGGAAAACCTTGCAAAGGCAAGAAGAATGATTCTACCAAGATTTGAAATTAATGGAAGAATGGTACAGGGTATATGAGATGTAAATATGATGGCTGACTATTGTTGGAGAATAAAGCAAAATTGTCCACAGATTGACCACTCTAGAAAAACTATACATATACATTTTTACCTTAACCACTTGCATAAAATTTGACTTACAGTAATAATATAATTTGTATAACAAGCTGAATTTCTACAATAATTACAGACAAGAATTTTTTAAATTATTTTACATTGTAAATTTTTAAAAACATTCTATAAAATAAGCACAAATTTGTTACAAGGAGTATTAAGGTTTTTTGAGACTAAGCAAGATATCCTTGTATTAAAAAAGTTGATGTAAAAACTGGAGCAATTTTTTGGATTCAGAGTTCAAATGTTAGAAAAAAAACAAGTGTCAGATCTAACTCTACAAAAACTGTGTTGCCCAGTGGTAATGTTTTATCATTTTCCCCTATATGTATACTTTTAAAACATTTCATAAAATAAGCACAAATCTTTTAGATGCTGTATTGTTATGGTTTTTGAGAAAAATTGAGGTTATCTTGTAGCTAAAAAGTTGATGTGATATAGAAAAACGGGGTCATTTTTGGATTCAGAGGTTAAAAAAATAGTTAAAAAGTTATCAGATCCAACTCAATGAACATTATGTTGCCAGTGTTATATAGTTTTTGTGACTATCTGATAAAAAAGATAGCATCAGTGAAGTAAGTCAGAGAAACCCTGGTTGATAGTTAACTGTTTGTCGATAATTTTGCAAGCCAACAATTATACAAGAGAGACTCAACAATTATCTGCACTTTCCAGCATAACATATCTTTTATTATTGTCGCATGCATTCTGTGCATGAGTGTGCTTAATAGTTGGCCTATTATGGTCACATGATCAAAGTTTGGAGCCTGATTGTACCATTTTACTTGCTGTCTTACAGTGTAAATATGGCTGCTCAACTAGCATATGCACAAGGAGGTGACCCATTTTCTCTTGTTGGAAGGAGTGTCAGGACTGAAATTTATCACAGGCTTTTAACACAATATGCATACAGTGCACTAGTGTATAGAAGTGTGTAATGAGTGGATAGAGAATGTTAAAATGTAAAAATGTCACACATAAAAGAAAGTAGGATGCCCATCAACCTCCATCACTGATTAAGAAGTTTTAGGCAAGCTCGAGAGATGGTGATTTATTATCAATGAGGTAGCTTGTTCTCTGCAGATTTATCCATGGTTCTGCCAATCAAATCATCCACAATGAGCTTGGCTTCCATAAAACAAGAATTTTTAAATCCACCTTGTATAATCTTTTCTATTATGTCTCTTATGGAAGTATTTCCATCGTGGAAAATGTCATCAAAATTATAACCCAGATTTAATAAAGACCCATCAAAACAATCATCAATATTCGTAACTACTGACAACTGAACATCTCTTAGGAATCTAGATAAAACAAGCATCTTTAATTTTGCAATGGTCAGTCAGTAAAATATTTGTACTTACTTAAACCAAAACTACAATTCTATTCAACACTGGGAGAGAAGCAAAAAATACTAATGTTCTATAACCTCTACCTATCATCACAAGGTTTGTACTCAAGCATAAACTCCATGACTCTTCCTCACCACCAATCCTATCAGCAATCATTCCTGAAAGGTCCTCTGGTCACAGCATCTAGTATTGTGCAGAGCTGATCAAGGTAGGTTTTTTGCTGGCTGACCCACACTGCAGGGGAGTGTCACTTATGAGCTCGTCTTTGCTTCTCCAGCAATGTCCAGCATGGTGGGGTTTGTGTGATAGGAGGCAAATGGCCATACATCTGCTCTTTTTGTGGAGTGCTGCTTCCAGAGATTTGTTCCAAGATAGCATGCAGTATCTTTGGTAGTTCCCATCTAGCTTTTTCCTAGTGTTTCATCAGAGTCCAAGTGGTGCAGCCATACAGTAGCACTGTGAGCTACAACCTGGTAGAATTTCTAGATCAGATTTCTGTATGATCGAAACTGTCTATAGCAGTCCATGCCTTATTCATGCGATATTGAATCACCTTTCTGTATGATAAAATATTACTGCCAAGGTATGTGAACTGGTTTACTAATTTCTTAATCCTTTTCATGAAGGAGAATGGATTCCAAATGATTGGACTATGGATTGATAAAGAAGCTACTTAATATATAATTGAGATATAAATAACCTTTTTATCAAAGAGATCACATGAAGTGGCCTTCCGCCTGAAGAGAGGAAAATTAGCATTAATCTTCTATAAGAAAAACTATTATATTTGCAGTGTATTCAGTCCTGCCATCATTTTGCCATGTATTGCTGTTTACCAAGTGTCTTTCTCTTTGGAACTCTTTGTATCAAGAAGAATATGTAGACACAATGAATGTGTTGATTCAATAAAAACATTATTATTGATATGATTTATCATTTGTCTTTTTTAATGCTTCCAGACTTATTCCAAGTGATTCTTTAGATATTTTTAAGTGTGAATTACAACAGTTTCATTCACTTAAATAGCTATTAAAAAATTTAGAGAACAATTCTGCAATATATTGTAGAAAAAATACAGTCTTTAAATGCCCCATCAACACACATACACCCCCCCCACACACCACAGAACACATAGACCACACATGACATATATATAATATATATTATTATAATATATATATATACAGGGTGTTCGGGATAAATTTATCACATTTATAATTTGGTTATTTTTCTCTGTAGGTGGTGGTAGAGTGCACACTAAGCATCATTAAAAAAGCTTGGGGTCCAGTGTCTTCAATTCATATATGTGATAACAGGCAATGCATGACTGGAACGCCATTCTGAATCATGGATGAGAATAACTTGTATGCATGATGATCTGCACCGCCATCAAAATAGGAGATTATGGTGTGCAGCAATGCTCCTGAACACTGTAAAACAAATCAGTAATAAACTTGGAGAGAATTGGTAATGGAGACTACAAGGCTGTGGCTAGAAGAGATGTACATAAACGATGATCGTGATTGGCGTCATACATGCAGAATTTCTTCAAATCTGCAGAAAAAGTGTTGGGGGACCCTCAGATGCATATGTGGAGTTGCTAGACACTCTATTCAAGCCTGGATAACAACGGGTAGCCAATCGATGCCATAAGTATGGCAGCAGATTCAGCCCCCTGCCAACCTCTGGGAAAAGTAAAATGGCGTCCAGTGGAATTTTTTACGACTACCAGACCCAATGTTTTGCCTTCCAAACTCCTCACATCTTAACCCCATGGATTAATAGTATGTGAGAAAGACCCAATTCTATGAGAATTAGAACAAAATCAGTAACTATTAAATGAATTTTGTTAGATCATATGGAAAAATATTTGGATGACTGTTTCATATTCGGATAATGCCATGGGGGATATCAACGAAATTCACAAGACTATTAACAAACCTACACCCCAAAAAAAATTTACCATGAACACAATTTAAGGAACTGACCATTCTTAGATATCATGATTAAAAATAAGTGGCCAAATTATCACAGACATTTATTCATAAGACCTACAGACACCCAACAATATCCTACATTTCAAAAGCACCACTCCCGCAAAACTGTATAAATACCATCCCTACCCAACTTGCACGTGGTATACACCATAGTCAAGACATAAACCTCCAACAATCCGTCTAAAAGAATTACAAAACCCTCCTCGCAAGAGGCTACCCCACAACACCATTAACAAGCGATTTGAATTCGCGAAAAAGTACTATGAAACCCTAAAACAGAACAACACACAACACCTAGCATATGTTCATACATATAACAAAAAACGAACCCAGAATTTTCCATATATCTACACCAACTGAAAACATGAAAAATTAAAAAACATGTATAATTAAATACAAACAAATATAAGAGCAAAAAATATTAACAATATTACCTCATCCAATTTGGAACTACACTACCTACACAGGGTGTTTCAGAAAATGCGAAACAGAAGATTGGGTTAATATTTTGTTATATTTTTGCTCTTAATTATTTTTGTTGTATTTAATATGTTTTTTACATTTTTTCATTGTTTTCAAGTTGGTGTAGTATATTTGTGAAAGTCTGGGTGTTTTTGTTATATGTTGAAACATATGCAGGTTGTGGTGTTGTTCTGTTTTTATGGGTTCATATAGCTTTTTCCTGCTAATTCAATCCCTTGTAGAGTGTTGTGGGTAGCCTCTTTGGAGGAGGGTTTTATGTAATCTCTTTAAGACGGATTTGTTGGAGGTTATGTCTGGATGTTCATTTTCTATGGTGTATACCTACGTGCAAGTTGCGTAAGGGATGGATTTTTATGCAAGTTTTTTGGGGTGGTGGCTTGAAATGTAGATATGTTGGGTGTCTGAGGTTTTTATGATAAATGTCTGTGATAATTGGCCCTCTTATATTTTTAATCATGATATCTAAGAAATGGTAGTTCCTTAAAATTGTTTTCCCATGGAAATTTTATTTGGGGTGTAGGTTTGTAATGTCCTGTGGTTTTCGTTGATATCACCACTCATGAGCATTCCAGAATATGAAACAGTCAATCCAATATCTTTTCCATGATCTAACAAATCATTTTGATATGTTACTCGTATTTTGTTCTATATTCCTCATAGCAATTGTGTCTTTCTCACATACATAATAATTCCATGGGGTTAAATGGTGAGGAGTTTGGAGGCCAACATTTGGGTCTGGTGTAGTCGTAAAAATTCTACTGACGACTATTTTACTTTTCCCAGAGTGTGGCAGGGGGCTTGAATCCTGCGCCATATTTATTGGCCTACGATGCACCCTTGTATCCAGGGCTTGACTAGAGTGTCTAGCATACTCCACATATGCATCTGAGGTCCCCTCAACACTTTTTTTCTGCAGATTTGAAGATACTGCGTATGAACAATCAGACATCTGTTATGTATCCTTCTAGCCACAGCCTGGTAGTTCCATTTAAATCTCCAGTTTATAACTGATTGTTTTTACAGTGTTCAGGGAGCAATTGTGCAGCAACCATAATCTCCTTATTTTGGATGGCCGTGCAGAATCATCATGATACAAGTTATTTCTCTTCATGATTCAGAGGTTCCAGTCATGCATTGCTGTTATCACATATATGAATGAAGACACTGGACCCCAAGCTTTTTAATGATGCTTAGTGTGCAGTTCAATACCTCCAACCTACAGAGACAAATAACCAATATAAATGTGATAAATTTACCGAAACACCCTGTATAATATATATATATATATATATTATAGTATATATGTCTGGTGTCTATGTGCTTTGTGTGTTGGTGGGGGGGTGTATGTGTGTGTGATGGGCATTTAAGACTGTATTTTCTAACAATATATGCAGAATTGTTCCCGTATTTTTTTAAATAGTATTTAAGTGAAGAAACTGTGTAATTATAACACTTAAAATATCTAAAAATACACTTGGAATAATCTGTGAACATTGAAAAAAGACAAATGAAAATCATATCAATGAATAATGTTTTATTGAATCAACAATTCATTGTGTATACATTCTTCTGATACAAAAGAGTTCCAAGAGAAAGACACTTGGTTAAACAGCAATACATGGCAAATGGATGGCAGGACTGAATACACTGCAAATATTAATAGTTTTCTATAGAAGATTAATGCTAATTTCCTCTCTTCAGGATAGCCACTTATGTGATCTCTTGATAAAAAAAGGATTATATCTCAATTATAATATTAAGTAGCTTCTTTATCAATCCATGCCCAATCATTGGAATCCATTCTTCCTTCATGAAAGATTAAGAATTAGTAAACCAGTTCACATACCTTGGCAGTAATATCTTATCTACAGAAAGTATGTCAATATCTGCTGATATAAGGCATGGGACTGCTATAGACAGATTTCGATCATCAGAAATCTGTTAGAAAATTCTACCAGGTTGTAGCTGTCACGTGCTACTGTATGGTCACGCACTTGGACTCTGATGAAACACTAGAAAAAAAGCTAGATGGAACTACCCAAAGAACTGCATGCCATTCTTTGAACAAATCTTGGAAGCGCACTCCACAAAAGCAGATTATGGCTCATTTGCCTCTATCACACAAAACCCACCATGCTGGACATTGCTGGAGAAAGCAAAGACTGAGCTCATAAGTGACACTCCCCTGCAGTGGTGGGTCAGCCAGCAAAAAACCTACCTTGATCCAGCTCTGCACAAACTAGATGCGTGTGACCAGAGGACCTTTCAGGAATGGATTGCTGATAAGAGATTGGTGGTGAGGAAGTCCATTGGAAGATTTTGGCCTGTTGAGTACAACCTGTGATGATGGTAAGTTATAGAAGCAATTAGTATTTTTTGCTTCTTCTCCAGTGTTGAATAGAATTGTAGTCATTTTGGTTAAGTAGTACAATATTTCTGCTGACCGATGCAAATTAAGATGCTTGTTATCTAGATTCCTAAGAATGTTCAGTTGTCAGTAGTTTGAAGATTGATGATTGTTTTTGATGGCTTATTAAATCTGGGGTTATAATTTGATGACATTTCCACGAGAAATCATTCCAAAGAGACGATAAATAGAAAGATTATACAAGAGGGATTTAAAAAATTCTTGTTTTATGGAAGCCAAGCCATTGTGGAGATTTGATTGGCAGAACATGGATAATCTGCAGAGAACAAGCTACCTCATGATAATAAATCACATCTCTCGAGCTTGCTAAAACTCTTATCAGTGATGGAGGTGATGGGCATCCTACTTTCTTTTATAATGTGACATTTTAAACTTCTCTATCCACTCATACACACTCTATACACTAGTGCACTGTATGCATATTGTTGTTAAAAGCCTGGTGATAAATTTTCAGCCCTGACACTCCTTCCAACAAGAGAAAAAGGGTCACCTCCTTGGTGCATACTGCATAGTTGAGCAGCATATTTACACTGTAAAGACAGCAAGTAAAATGGTACAATCAGGCTCAAACTTTGATCATGTGACCATAATAGTGCCAACTATAAGCACACTCATGCACAGAATGCAATGCGACAATAATTAAAGATATGTTATTGCTGAAAGTGCAGATATTGTTGAGTCTCTCTTGTATAATTGTTGGCTTGCAAAATTATCGACAAAAAGTTTGAACTATCAACCAGGTTTCTCTGACTTACTTCACTGATGCTATCTTTTTTATTAGATAGTCACAAAAACTATATAAACGGCAACATAATGTTCATTGAGTGAGAATCTGATAACTTGTTTTTAACTATTTTTTAACCTCTGAATCCAAAAATGACCCCAGTTTTTCTATATCACATCAACTTTTTTAGCTACAAGATAACCTCAATTTTTCTCAAAAACCATAAACAACAGCATCTAAAAGATTTGTGCTTATTTTATGAAATGTTTTAAAAGTAATACATATAGGAAAATGAAAAAACTTACACTGGGCAACACAGTTTTTGTAGAGTTAGATCTGACACTTGTTTTTCTAACATTTGAACTCTGAATCCAAAAATTGCTCCAGTTTTTTACATCAACTTTTTTAATACAAGATATCTTTGCTTAGTCTCAAAAAACCTTAAAAATACTCCTTGTAACAAATTGTGCTTATTTTATAGAATGTTTTTAAAATTTACAATGTAAAATAATTTAAAAAATTCTTGTCCTGTAATATTTGTAGAAATTCAGCTTGTTTATACAAATATAGTTATTACTGTAAGTCAAATTTTATGCAAGTGGTTAAGGTAAAAATGTATATGTATAGTTTTTTCTAGGTGGTCAATCTGTGGGACAAATTTTGCTTATTCTCAACAATTCAGCCATCATATTTACATCTCAATATACCCTGGTACCATTCTTCCATTAATTTCAAATCTTGGTAGAATCATTCTTCTTGCTCTTTGCAAGGTTTTCCAAGAAGTTAGCAACATGACTATGCAGAAAATGGAACTTTATCCTCATGTTGCAATCAGAATTTTGTGACTATGCAATAGTTTCAGACAATTTCAGTCTAATCTGTGCTCATACATTTCCAAGAAAGTTTTGATAAGGTCTTTGAATGATAACAAGCATCCTTTTCAAGTACTGATATTATCCTGATGAAATGTTCATCTTTGATAACTAGCTAAGTCTTTAGACCATCAAACACACGGCCTTGATATTTTCAATTGAGCAGTCAGGAAATGCAAAATGAGGTCCTTGAACAGTTGCCTTCAGTTAGCAATACTTTAATAATTGCTTCAAGAAACTCAGTTTCATGTCCGAGGTGGGAAATATAAATTTTTTTTTAATGTCCAACAAATGGTCATGTATAATGTTGGGATAACAGGTTCAACGTCAGATCTTTGAGGGCAGTTCCCTCTCTACCTATAATTCTCTCAAGTTCTACTGCCCCACATGCACATAAAGCAGGTGTATCTTATTGCTGACCAAGAAGCAAGCATACTATTTTAAGGTCAACACAGAAGACCATGACTCTCTTTATGTCTTCATATGAATAAGAACAAACTGAATATCTCATTTGGACAGCACCATATAAATTACCATTGTTTAAGCTCTGCTTGTCTTATTTTTACATACCAAATAGGTTCATTTCTAAATTTCTTATCCAGACACAAAATAAATTTTGAAGTTGGTTGTTTGTTCTATAGCATATTAACGCTTTTTCAGGTCATTTAATGCCAAATCAAGTCATTTTGATAACAAAAGACTCAAGTTGCTTACAATACCTGCTGTGCTTAAGTGTCACCCAATTAAGTACTGAACAGGTTCATTGCTGCTTAACTTTTTAGTGATCTTGCTGAAACCGGTGCTTTCAGGTTAACTTGACCGTAATGAAGTTTGAAGAGAATATTAAACCAATTTCTATATTTTGCAACATAAACAAGAAATAACACATACTATCCAAGAATAACATTTGTGTTTTTTTTAATCATATCTTTTTAATGATGCCACATTTACTGTTATAAAAAACAAAATAGGTACTAAGATTATAATAAGTCCTTCGTCATAAACAGAAGCATAAAAACAAATAATCATTAAAAAATTACAAAAACCTAAAATGAAAAAAAAACATGTGCATGCAGTGTTGATTTTGATGCAAAATCAAAACTTGACTTGAATTATTTGTTTGGCATTTGCCAATAATAAATAGAATAAATCTGGAAAAGATATTAGTTCCAAATTAAATGTATTTAAAATATGTATAATGAAAAATTTAAGGAAAAAAAAAGAAGATAGTTTAAAAAATCACAAGAAAAGACAAATCTATTTTTAAAAACTAATAGATATTAACAAAATACAAGGAATGTATATTTTTATAGTTTTTATAAAATTAGGTTACTTAAATGGGAAAATCACTTTGGTAATGTTAAATGATATACAGAAATATATAGGTTTTTGGGACTTTAAAAAAATGATTAGAAAAAAATCTGGAACTGCACAAGGATATTGCATGCTGTATTGACAAATCCTGGAAGCAGAATTCCTAATATAACAGCTGTATGGCCACCTACCTCCTATCATACAAACCATCCAAGTAAGACAAACAAAATATGCTGGACACTGCTGGATAAGTAAGGATAAAATTATAAGTGACATTCTCCTGTGGACACTCGCACATGGACACACCAGAGTAGATGAACCAACAAATTCTTACATTGATCAGCTCTGTGCAGATTGTCTGGAGTGATGACCAACAGGGATGAGTGAAAAAAAGAGTTATGGGAATCTGTGCTGTCGGTTTAACCTGAATGATGATGATGATGATGATGATGATATAATATGCTCTCCATTGTGTGTTTACTCAGCTGGAAAGTGATGATTTCTTTTGTTCATGTTAAAATGGGGAATTGATTAGAGTAAGAGTTAGAGTAGGGTTAATCACCAAATGTATGTCTCCAAAAAAACATCACTTTTCTGCTTCATCATAGTTAGGAGGTTGAAATTAAGGGGAAATCAATATGGCTAATTTTAGGATTGAATTCATTTATTTTTTGAGTTTGTAAAAGTTCATAAATAAAATCCCAATGACTGATACTTAAAATCTGGTGTGTGATACTGGGAAAGTAGAGTTAATATAGTAGAGTTCAGCAGCCCTTTTGACTGACAGATCTTTTTGTCTCTGCTTCCCTGTACACATGCAGATTAAGAATGAATCAGGGGAATAAAAATGTGTACACAAAACATGTCTCTGTGTTGTTCCTGAAAATACAGAGCCCATATTTTGATCTACTAAATATTGATCAAAATATCAATACCAGGGGTCATAAATTAAAACTCTTAAAAAAAAATTATAAAGCAAATGCAAGACAAAATTATTTTAGTAACAGAGTGGTGAATACATGGAATAAAGTACCTTCATCAATAGGAATGTCCTATCTCTAAACTCATTTGAGGCATCTGTGGAAAGAGTATAAATATTCTGTGGAATTAAGATGAATGTTATAAGGAACAGCTGACAGGTCTTAGACCTAATATACTAACTGAAAAGATATTATTATTATTATTATTATTATTATTATTATTATAACATTGAACCTACAGAGAAACACCCCCAGAACCTGAAAGAGAACCCTTATAAGAACAGACATCTGTTTCTCCCTTTGGGTGTCTGTTCTTATTATTTAGAAGATGAAGACACCAGATAGAGGTAGTTATCAAAAGAGATACACAATATAAGGATAGCAACGTGAAAGAGTAGATATACCTGACTATGACAGACTTTTAGTGCATGACACAGATAGATTGGCATGGAGGAAAACAAATCTTTCTGCCTTTAACTCCTCCCTAATGAAAACTAAGGTAAGAGACCTGAGTTGAATTAAAGCTGCAGTTTCTTTAGCATATACCTAAATCTGGCACTGGTCTCAACTTCTATTTTGAGAAGTCCTGCTATAGTTTAACAAGATATTGCACTGTTTGACTAAAAAAGAAAGAAATAAAAATGGGGGAAACCAATTTAGTATGAAGAAGTAAATTGAGGAAATTATCAACTTAACCCTAAAGTGAAATTCTTTTTGCATCCACAGCTTTTTTAAAGCTGATAAGGAATACATATATGGCTTCTTCAAATGTTGAAGTTTCTATAAAGCAGCCTCTTCTGAACTTTTTATTAGGCCATTCCTAAGATCTGTCCTTCATGGCGTTTCTTTCTACAAATAGCCAATATTGGATATTTCTTTTTCTTTTCTCATCTTTTATCAGAAAATATTTGTTCCCTCACATTATTTTTTTCCTTCTGTGGACATATTTACTGGCTAATTTTTTTAAATTGTTAATTCTAAAAAAAATGGTGTTCTTTCTGTAGCATGTGAACACAAATCAATGATCATTAGATTGGATTTTTTTCTTTTGTTTTTTATTTCAATTCATCCAAGGAGTGGAAAAGATTCTATGTTATTATATTCTGTAAGTTACAATCATTTGGCTTTTCTTAGTCCCAGAACATTCAAAAGTAAGGAAGGCAAAACGTTTAAAATATTATTAACAGGGAATTCAAAAATTGCCTGTATATTGGGATGTTGTAATTACGAATCACAATATATAAAAAAAGAAAAAAACACAATGGCATTCAAGTATATATTTTTGTGTAACAATTTTTACAGTGCAAACAGTTACTACACTCTGATCCAAACATGAATAAGTCTGTCATGGGTATTATGCAAGTTTATTAATAAAATTTAATTATATTTGTATTCATTTTCATCTCCTTCTTGAAAATATGATATTTGCAAACAACCTAATTCTTCTGTCTTCTGAATTTTTACTTTTTTAATTTAATTAGAAGGCTGCTGAATTTAATTAAGATTTAAGAATTAAATTAAAAAAATTAATTCCAAAGAATCAAATTAATTAAATAAAATAATTAAATTAATTAAATTAAATTAGTTAAACTAATCGTTCTAAAAATTAAACTAATTGAATTAATTCTTAAGAATTAAACTAATTAAGTCAAATAATTAAATAATTGAATTGAAAACTAAATAAATTAATTATTTTTAATAATAAAACTAATTAATTTAATTTCTGAAAAATCAAATGAAAATTAAAATATTTAAACCTAAAAAAAATTAATTTGTAAATGTACTATTTTAATAGTCCTAATTTGACCAAGATAGGAGTTAGACTAAGACAAGCTGTGTTAATTATTATTTTATATTACTGCTGCACTTGATTATGATTGAACCTGCAATCTAGAGATAACTGTCACTTAGGACTGTGTTAACCTAACTCCTTGATCCATGTGTCCAATTGGTTAGCGGAATAAGAACAGTCTACCTACCTGAATAATGGGTTAGGTTCAAAGTTCTGTGATGGCTCCCAATTATGACAAGAAGGTTCCGATGACGACAAGAAAGTCCGAGTCCGAAAAGAAGGTTCCCAAGTATGAGAAGGTTCCTGAGTCAGACAAAAATAACCTGAAGAAGGCAGGAGGGCATATCGGCTGAAACGTACAGATAACAATGAAGATGAGGACAATAGTCCGAATAATGCAGATAATACTAATCATCAAGCCTCATCTCAAACATTCAGAGAAATGAATTATATTTGTAAGTCAAGGCACCACTGTACTTGGAAAAAACTTGTAAAGTCATAACAATGAGATATGAGTCTGGAAAAGAAATGATTACATCCAAATAAGGAAAAATTCCAAGAATTTAAGTTTATTCCAACCTAAAATATACAAAAAATATTGGCCCTATAATTTAATTTGATTCTCATATAATATATGACCTCATTAAAGAAGAAAACATTCAAACTAAGTTTGCACGTAAATCCAAATTAGTAAATATCAATATATTAGCTCTAAACTCTCTTACCTATCTCAATAGAAATTGAACAAATTCTTCCTGGTCAAGAGGTGACATTTTAAAGAGATATTACCATATTTATTCATGTATAAGTCTACCATTGATTTATGATCACAAAAGCCCCATGGAGATAAATGAGGCAGAACATTGTCTACAGCTAATTTTCCAAGTGAGCAAACCAGCACTCAAAATATTGACTTTCACCTGAACTTGAACAAGGTTTTCTGGTGATACCAATGCAAAATGAATAGCTATTTCAGTTGCAAGATAACCATATATAATGTGTGTGTGTGGTGTGTGATGTGTGTGTGGTGTGTGTGTGTGTGCGGTGTGTGTTTTAAAATAATAATAGAATTGCCAAGTAAAACTAAAAAAAGGTGCTCAATATTCTAAGGAGAGCTATATGTAATAGATATTAAATATCAAAACCAACAAAATTTTCCTACTACTCAAGTTTCCTAAATGTCGATCATCAGATGAGCAGCAAAAATTGAATGGAATTACTAAGGAAGTAATTATAGTGAAATATTCTACTGTTTGTCATGTGACCTAAACCAGCTTGTGAAATAAACCCATTTTATTCTCTTTGTTAGAATTTAAAATATTTGTCATTTGATCTAAACTAGTCAAGCAGCAAATTCAAAAGGAGAGACTTGGATTCCTGTCTACATATTGGATTTCAACGTTGAATGTTAATTGAGAGAATCCTATTATGCACAACATTTCTTCCAAACACAACATACAGACTTTGACTCCCTCATTACATGCATGCATGTTTTTAGGATTTTACACTTGATTTTAGTTTCATTTTTTTAATTCCTCTATATAATTAGAGAGCATAGTGCTACTTGCATAACATTTGTTTTCAAATGTTGAACTATGATTATAAAACTTTTCTTTTCAAGGCACTTGTGTTGCCCCAATGTAAACCATGTCAGATCCTTGGCCTTTTTTATTGTTGCTTGGTACACCAACACTTTTAGGTACCTTTAATTTAATATACATGCATTAATAAAACCTTAAAACTCAGTTCAAATCAATTTATAAGAACAAATTAAAATATGATTTTATACACAACAATTTTCTTCCCATCACTCAATCATGTGTAGTGTGAATCTCTTGAAAGATAAATTTACTTTTCCTGAACAAGATTATTAACTAAATAAGAAATCTGAATTGATAAGCAGATGTAGACATATAAACAAATGCATTTTGTTTTGATATTTATGTATGAATAATTATGTTTGTATTTTGTAGGTGTGAACTACTGTCACCAACAACATTATTGTAAAAGGATTAAAAGTATTGGTGCTTGCAAGTTATAAATAGAAAGAGAATTCAAGTTTTGAAAAAAATCACATTCCATGAAAATGCTACTATTGTAAGAAAGAGTTTTGTCTGGAATCCTCTTTAGTTCATATTTAGCAACTTTTTTAGTCAGGATTTTACCTTTTATACATAACAGTGGCTCTATCTTCTGATATTTGAGCATAACATCACAGGAAAATGACAAGTGAGTTATTTTCATATCTAACAATAAGAGAAAGGAAATGAAGTATAGATAAAAGGATAATGAAAACACACAATGCTGTTAAAATGAAAGTAATTTTATATTATATTTCATAGCTAATATTAAACAATATTCTGAAGATGATTTTATAAAATCGAAATATTGTTCAATATTAGCTATGAATTTTAGCTATGAATATGATACTTTCACTTTAACAGCATTGTGTGTTTTCATATCCTTTTATCTATATACTTATATCTAACATTTTACATTTACTCTCTCTCTCTCTCTCTCTCTCTCTACTCTATATATATATATAATATATATATAGTAAAGTAAAAGTTGTGGAGTGGCCTATTTTTGTATGAGCTAGACTGCAAGGGAGTGTATCCCCTTTTTGCTAGCTAAGATGAGTGCCACACCTATCATCAGCTTCTCACTATATCACACAGATCAGATTACCCAAGCTGTGCTATGCATGAACTCAGTTGGCAAGGACTGCTAATGAACACAGAAGCTTGAGATTCGTAGGTAGATGCTCTACTGACTGAGCTAAACCTGCCCCTATACATATATATATATATACATATCTATCTATCTATCTATCTATATATATATATATGTGTGTGTGTGTGTGTAGTGAATAAACCTACCCCTATACATATATATATATATACATATATATCTATATCTCTCTCTCTCTATTATATATTATATAATATATATGTTGTGTAGTGAATAAGTTGAAGGGAAAAAACTTTACATTCCCTTCATTTTATTCACTATATTTAAACAGTTATGTTTATATATGGATGTTTGAATGTGTTGAGTTTTGGAAAATGTGTAGTCTTGGCTTTTTGACTTCATGTGTTCCTATCACATTTTGATTTTTGCTTTCACATCTACCAATCACATCATTAAAATTCAATTATGAATGCTAATCAAATAATGGTAAAGTACTTTTCTACAAATTTTCCATAACTCAAAGCATTCAAAACATCCATGATCTTTTTAACTACATAAATTCTTTTTTTTCTCTTTGACTGCTTTCATTGTCCTGAAGACGGTTTCTTTATAAATCAAAATGTTCGAACATCGACACTATGAGGAAAAATCTCCATCCATTGTAACATCCCATGTTTGTTCTACATTTTGTCCACATACTGTCAAATTAAACTTCCTCATTTTAACTCCCATTATATATATATATATATATATATATTATATACATATATACATATATATGTTTATATGTGTGCGTGTGTGTGTGTGTGTGGGCATATATATGTGTGTATATATTATTATATATATATATATATATATATATATATACATATATATATATATATATATATAATATATATAATATATATAACAAAATATTCTGGTGTATCTTTTATATATGATAATTGCCAACATAACTATTTGTTTTTTGTTGTTTTTAATAATCCATCATCAGAGTCTATGTTGCAGATGTTAAATGTTTCATGCAAAAAATACATCTGAATATATATATACTTGTGTGTGTGTGTGCGTGTGTGTGTGTGTGTGTGTGTGTGTGTGTGTGTGTGTGTGTAAGATGTGCAAAAGTGATAAGCAAGATAAACAAGAAATATATTTCATTGTAATTACTTACTTTTTAATTTTCAATTCTTCTCAACTTGTGGTCATTGTTAGAAGAAAACATTTTTAAAGAATTTTAAAGAGTTGATATCCTGCAAAAGAAACAATAAAAAATAAATCAGTAACATAGCATATGAATTCATTTCAGATGACCTGTACACACATTGGGTTCCTTTTGTAATACCAGTCCATGTTGATATTGATGCTTCTATTTAGGAAGAAATAAACTGTTAAATTAATATTTCACAGTTATATCTGTTATATTTAGAAATCAAATGATAAAAAAATGCTGTTCGGCACAAATGCAGACCCCACAAAATATCTTTTTAGTCACAAATTTAAACAGAAATTGATTTATTCTCTAAGTTAGAATATTTTAATTGTATTGCTCTAATAAAGTTTCCACTTGGCTACAGTGACATACAATAATATATATACATACACACACACGCATATATGTATATGTATATGTGTATGTATGTGTGTATATGCATGTATGTATATGTGTTTGTGTATATGTATATGTGTATGTGTATGGCACTACTGGTACTATGTAACCCAGTACTACCTATCTCATAGTCGGGTTATCGGCGACTAAACCGGTTACCCCACCAAGCTTATCTGGTGAGGAGATGGCTAGACATCCAGCAGGACGAAAAAACAAAACCTGTCAAAGGGCGGATGAAGCCTTTCACTCAACAGCAATCTAGCAAATAACATATGCGGGGACGTAGAAATACTTGAATTGGTATTCAGGCGCATAGCAAAACCACCGGGAGAGATGCATTCTTCAGCCTTGTCAAGGCAAGTGTCTAGGAGAAGGAAAACTCCAAAATTTAACCTGCGGTGGCTGCTGCAACCTATGATGTTGACTTATTCTTCTTTTTGGTTCAATGTGGCAGTCACTTAGAGAGTGGGATTGGTTCTGTGCAAAGCCTTTCCTCACTTAAAAAAGCTTCAGGCACAGGCATTGCTTGATATGCAATACATGTCTTATCCTTTATGTGTACTAAGGCTGGCTGTAGCCTAAAACAGCAAAAACATGAATTTTATTAAAGATGGGCTTCAAATCGGTCTACTATGTGACCAGTGTGGAAGGCTATGTATAAGCATGGTTGGCCTGATCAGTCACCAATCTGTGCATCGGTGGGATGGACTAATAAAATACCCTGTGCTCCCTGGAATTACCTGTAAATGTGGGAAGATGTGCAAGACTTTAGCAGGACTAAAGAGCCACTTTCGTGCAGCTCAATGTTGAACTTTTTGAAGCTCACCATTATATTCTTTGAACTGTTGAACTTTCTTTTTGTCTTTATAATTTTTTTTTAATATATATCAAGCAATGGCAATACTTGAACACGAGTTTGCTGCCATCATATGTGTATGTATGTTTGTGTGTGTATATATATATATATATATATATATATATATATATATACAAACAAACTAAATAAGAATTATAGTAATATATATCTGTATGGCCAATAAGCTTAGCACATTGCCAAATAAAGATAGGAAGATCATGCCATGCCAACCTTCTGAATGGAGAGAATATGCCTGCTTATAAAAGCAGCATTCAAAATAATGATTATTATTCAAAATAAAAGATTTATTTGACCTGAGCGCAGATCTTTGGTTGAGTTATCTTATTCTGAAGTCAGTTTAACAATTTTTGTCTCTAGTATATGGGTACAACTATTTTGGTTTTCAATATATGGTACAAAAATGTATATTCACAATCATTTTAAACAGTTAAACAGTTAAACACTACATTAGCTCAATCAGTTCTATTTGAGCTATAGGTAGGACCCTGATAGTTACTACCACTCTAGGTCATATGGGATTAATAGCAACAAAATGGTGACTACACTCTCCAATGCTCTAGAACTGGAACCTTACCACTGGATGCAATGTAATGTCATGTACAGGACTTTCTTTTTTTGGTAAGTCTTACCCCTCTGCAGAGGATACAGTCAGTATATCTTATGCCCTGCTGATAGAATGAGGCACCAGAGAGAGAAATATTTACCCATGTATAACTCAATACATGCATGATGATAATAATGATATTAATTTAATGAAGAATTGGGGAACTTTTTCTGGTTTAAATGCTACATTAAATCTCTCTCACCATCTGTCTCTATCAGCCCAGTAGCAAGGGCTGATAGAGACAGATGGTGAGAGAGATTCAGGGGAATCCAAGCCTGATGATGAATAATAAGGCCACAACCAATACATTTTACTATGTTTATAATGGAATCCAGTTTAGACTTAGTCCAAATTCAATTGATATGAACTAATTAAAAGAATCTTTTTTTTTTTGTCAAACTTGGAAACCTTTTTGTCAAACTCAGGAATCTTCATGGAACTGCAATTTTTTGGACAGTTCTCCTCATCTTTATTGTTGTATACACAGCATTTTGAAGGGACCTCCAGCCTTCTTCAGATGTTTCTTGTTGAACACAGGAATAAAGATGAGGACAACAGTCCAAAAATGTAAATAATACAAATTATTAAGCCTCATATAAAAATTAAAAGAAATATCAAACTTAATCTTTGTTTGAGAAAGCATTGGAATTTAAAGTTTTAAAAAGAATTTAAAGTGGACGCTGTGCAATTTTAATTGTTTTTTTTTCACAAACTCTGGAAGACCACAATTTATTGATTAGAAAGCCAACATGTTCCCCATTCCTGATTTATATAGAGATCATTTTTTAAACAAGGTTTGCTCCTAGGCATTTCTATTATGTTTGAATATCAATCAAAAAATATTACTTACTAGCTTAAAAGCCGCCCTGTCAGGTGGCAATTAAGCTAGCTCCTGAGGAGGGTTCTTGATTGAGCCTTCAGCCTTACAATGACACTTTATTCTTGAGTAAAATATCAAATTTTTATCAATTGAACAACATTTTTCAAACGAACAGTTTTAATCGAAACAATGATATAATTCATTGATTTGGAAACTTATTGCAAACATAATAAAAAACATTTTTGATTTTCCCATTCGGCCTGATTCCAAAATGGTATATGTTGAGCTACAGCCTCTGAAGTAAAGTTGAAAAAATGAGACTCACATATATTATTAGAGATATATAGGTCAACACTCATATTTGGCCTAACAAAAGGCCTTTAAAATTTCAACCTATACCAAACATATAAGGTAGTTGTCTAAATCAAAATCTTTCCACTCGGAATATAACACCTCTATTTGATCTTGCACTCCCTCTACTCAACTCCACTGCCAGTGTCCCAAAAAACAGTTATCAGACACATGACAAGGCCACTGACCAGGAGTACATAATTCACACTATCTTAAACAAGCATATTTTATAGAACAATGGTCAGCCTACAGTGGTGTACTGGTCAGCATGGCTAAACTGCAAGGCAAACACACAGAGAAATTGATTCTTAGTCCAGGACATCACAGAATAACAAACTGAGGTCGGCCAGGCGTAAAAGGGACAAATTGTCTCGAACATGCCAAGAAGAATAATAATCAGTTCAGTGACCAAAGAACAATGAAATTGTACTAGTGCTTACTGGCTATAAAGATTTCAGACTCTCATCTCTTCTCTTTTCCTTTGAAATCGAGAAATTGTATTTTCTTTTCTTTTTCTTTTTTTGGCTGTGTATGTGTGCCTGTCAGTACGATTTTAGTCTTAAAAACTTTAGGAAAGGTTATTCTTCATGAAATTTTACAGTTTATTTTTTGAGATATTTTATGACCTGACAATTTGGGTTTTTTTTCTACACTCTTTTTTCTTTTTCTCTCTCTTATTTTTCGTTCTTTTTTCACTTCTGTTTTAATTTTTCTCTTTCATTATTTTTCTTCCTTAGTTTTCTTCCTTCTCTTTCTCTGTCTCTCGCTCTCCTCCCCACCTCTTCACTCTATATTATTTTCTCTCTTTCTCTCTATTTTTCTGTATTTCACGCTTTTATTTTATGAATTTTTTTTCTTTTTTCTTTTTTCTTTCTTTTGTCATTTTTCTTTTTCTTTCTATCTCTTTCTTTGTTTTTTCCTTTTGTTTTTTTCTTTCTTTTTTCTGATTGTACTTTCACTTTTTGTTTTACTTTTTCTCTTTCTTTTTCTTACTTCCTTTGTTTCATTCTCTCTCTCTCTCTCCTCTCTCTCAACGTCTCTCTCTCTCTCTCTCTCTCTCTCTTCTCTCTTCCCCTCTCTCTCTCTCTTTCTTTATTTCTGTCTTCAATACTTTTTATTTTCATCATTGTTTATTACTTTTATTCATTCTTTTTTTTCTTTGCCATTTTTCTTTTATTTCTATTCCTCTTATTTGTTTCTTTTTTATTTTATTCATTTTTTATTTCTTTGTTTATTTTGCCTTGTTTCTTTTTTTATTTTATATTTTTGTTTGTTTTTCTCTTTTATTTCATTTATAATTATGAGAATATAATTAATTATAGTTTTGACATTACTGTCATAAATAACTTGATACATAAATAATTGTATGTCTGCATGTTAGTAAATATAATTGTTGCCAGTGAATACAGCATACATAGATATATACATATATATTCATATATTATATAAATTAATATAATAATATATATATTTATATATATATATCATATATAGATAAATTAATATTATATATATATATTATATATATCATGATAATATATATATATATATATATATATATAATATTATTGAAAATTGCATAGATGAGAAACTGTCTTGTTACAAGCACTTGCTTATATCTTCTCTACTCTAACTTAAAATAGACATGCTCTATTAATGATATTTCTTTACATATAAATATACCAAATATATTTTCAATATTCATATAACAATGGTACCTTGACTTATGAATTTAATTTGTTCCAATCGTAATTCAATTTTCCTTGAATGTCAAATTAATTTTCTCTATTGAAAATAATCTGAAACGCCCATTCAGCCCACCACACGTCAATACCCTAATATTTTAAAAATATTTTTTTGTAGATGAGAAAAATATCACTGTATTGTATAAAAACATAATGAAATAAAAAGCGATGAATTATGTGCCTGCATATATTTTTAAAGTTTTTTCATGAAAATATCTTTTTTATGCATATAATTTATAAACTTAAATGTTTTTAGTAGTTTTATCAATAAGTATATCTGTAGCTTGCTTGTACCTCTAATTTTAGTTCTTAACACAAAGATCCTAAGTCGAAAACTTGTAAGTTGGGAACTTTTAAGTCAAGGTACCACATACACTCACACACACACACAACAACCACATTTATATAACATAGTTAGGTAAGATATCATATACTATATATATTATAATAAATAGTATATATATATATATCTACACGTTATAATACTAAGATAATTATTATATATATTATAATATAATATATACACACACATATATATATAATAACACACATATAATATAATATATATATGTATAATAATATAAATATATATATATATATATATGTATCTGGGCAGCATTTTTTTCTTCAATGCATGTTGTGTAGACATCTGAATGGACCATCGTTTGTGGTTGACAAGGGTTTTTCTCAATCTTTCGAGTTTTCTGGTCAGTTGTCATTTTCTATCAGAATGGAGATCTGGTTGGATTGGTTAACCAAAGTTCACTCCCTGACTTGAAGTACTTTTCAGCAATCTGCGTGCCATCATCAGGGGTAGAATATAATTGAGCTGATTTCCCTGGGTCCTATTTAAACATGCTAAAGCTGGTTAAACAGCCAATTAGTGTGGGAAGTAAGTGAAAAGAGGAAACACCAGAAATTATATGTAAGGGGGAAAGGGGGAGAGAATTGGTTGGACAAATGAATTATAGAAATTTTAGGAAGTAACTGCTATATTCAAAATTAATCTCAGACACAATTTCTGTTTTAACACAACCAACACACACACACACACACACACACACACACACATATATATATATATATATATATATATATATGGTTGTAGAAAAAAGGATTTCTCTATCTCGGTTTCAGTGTTCAAGGTACACCTTCTTCAGGAACTGAGGAAGGTGTATCTTGAACACCCAAACCATGGTAGGGAGAAAAACTTTTTTCTATGGCTGTTAATGCTCTATGTTTTATACAGTAAAACACTTGAGTAGCAGTTGAACAATAATATTATATATATTTATATATATATATATATATATATATATATATAATATATTATATATATGTGTGTGTGTGTGTGTGTGTGTGTGTGTGTTAGGTCATGCGAACTTGTCTCATGACCAATTAATGATAAATTTAATTGTTAGTACTATGATCATGATATTTTTTACAGTTTTATAACTAGGAAAAACCTTCTTAACTCTCTCTTTTTTTTTCCATTTGAAATTTGTCCACTTTCACTTTCACTTACATACTTTAAGATTCTCCCTTTTTCTGCATCACATGTTCTTTCTCACTTCTTGTTCTTTCAACTTATTCTCTCTTTGCTTTCTTCTACTTATTCTTTTTTATCCTGCTTATTTTTTTTTTTTTTCTTTCTTCATTTGTTGACTAAAGAAATTTGAAAGGATTTCAGTTCACCAATGCTCCTGCATTCTTAATTGGCCAACATAAATTACACAACCAACTTGGACATATTGACAAAACATGGGACAGTCCATATGTAAATAATCCTGTTATTTATGATATAAACTGCTCTCTCCCTCTCTCTCTCCTCTCTTCTCTCTCTCTCTCTCTCTCTCTCTCTCTTATCAGGTAGGAAGTGCATGATGACATTTGCTATTTCTTATACAAAATGAGAAATGGACAATTTTTATGACAGACCATCAAAGACAATGGAAAGCCCATCAAAGTTTTCTGCAAAGATCAGATTCTGAACTCATAGAACAACCAATGACTTGATCTGTCCCTACAAGATGTACTGATAGTGATGAAAAGCAAACATTCAGTGCACATAATGGTGTTTGGAGTGGACACAAGGGATAGTTATATATGCCTCAATTCATCTTCTCATCAAGTGTTTGGAGGAGGTAGTGCTGCCCTGGATCAAGAGGGTGGCTGATGGAAGAACCTATATCTGACAATAGAACCATGCCATGCCACACAAGGAAGAGATCTTAGTCTTGGCTGTAAGAAAATTTCAATAACCACATCACCTTTAATATTTGGTTACGGAACTCCCCAGATTACAATCTCCTTGATTGTGTGTGGCATGGTTGATTAGCAGACCAACGAAACTCTTTGCAATACCAAAAATTAACTGAAGACAAAGATAACGGCAGCATTTACCAATTTAAGAGATAGTTGGAAAGGTTTGCAAGATATTCTGAAGTCTACTGGAATTTGTGGTTGCAGCCAATGGTGATTTCTTTGAACAAATTTAATCTATATTATTTCAAGATATTTTCATGTAATTTTGGTAAATATTTCTGTTAAAATGAGATGTCAGTGTTATTTTCATTTTTGTATAATTTAGATGAGAATTTACATGTCACACCCTGTATACATGTATGTGTGAATGCACACACACACATAATCTCACATATATATATTTTTGTATACATATATATATATATATATATATATATATATATAACTAAACAAAAATCAACCAATGTATATATATATATATATATATATATATATATATATATAAATAAGTAATCCACAGACATGTGTTCGAGGTTTCACCTCTCATCAGTGTGGTTATATTTTAACAGCTACCCCTGGCAGGGTTTGAGACCTAATGAATTTTCGTCCTCCAAGTCTCTTACCCATGAGGCCAGTACGTCTGTCAAATATAGGAGAATATTTAATTGTTACATTTCTAAGTGGAAATGAATTCACCAGAGTCCTCTAACTTTGTAAATAAAGCGAGGTTAGCTACACGCCAGAACGGTGAATTTTACAATTAAATCCTATTTAGAGAACTCAACCAAAGTGGGAGTATATATAATAAATAAGTAATCCACAGACATGTGTTATATATATATATATATATATATATAATATATATATATATACTTATTTATTATATATACTCCCTTTGGTTGAGTTCTCTAAATAGGGATTTAATTGTAAAATTCACCGTTCTGGCGTGTAGCTACCCTCGCTTTATTTACAAAGTTAGAGCTCTGGTGAATTCATTTCCACTTAGAAATGTAACAATTAAATATTCTCCTATATTTGACAGACGCTACTGGCCTCATGGGTAAGAGACTTGGAGGACGAAAATTCATTTAGGTCTCAAACCCTGCCAGGGGTAGCTGTTAAAATATAACCACACTGATGAGAGGTGAAACCTCGAAACACATGTCTGTGGATTACTTATTTATTATATATATATATATATATAAATATATATATATATATACATTGGTTGATTTTGTTTAGTTATATATATATATATATATTATATATATATATGTATACAAAAATATATATATGTGAGATTATGTGTGTGTGTGCATTCACACATACATGTATACAGGGTGTGACATGTAAATTCTCATCTAAATTATACAAAAATGAAATAACACTGACATCTCATTTTAACAGAAATATTTACCAAAATTACATGAAAATATCTTGAAATAATATAGATTAAATTTGTTCAAAGAAATCACCATTGGCTGCAACCACAAATTCCAGTAGACTTCAGAATATCTTGCAAACCTTTCCAACTATCTCTTAAATTGGTAAATGCTGCGTTATCTTTGTCTTCAGTTAATTTTTGGTATTGCAAAGAGTTTCGTTGGTCTGCTAATCAACCATGCCACACACAATCAAGGAGATTTGTAATCTGGGGAGTTCCGTAACCAAATATTAAAGGTGATGTGGTTATTGAAATTTCTTACAGCCAAGACTAAGATCTCTTCCTTGTGTGGCATGGCATGGTTCTATTGTCAGATATAGGTTCTTCCATCAGCCACCCTCTTGATCCAGGGCAGCACTACCTCTCCAAACACTTGATGAGAAGATGAATTGAGGCATAATATAACTATCCCTTGTGTCCACTCCAAACACCATTATGTGCACTGAATGTTTGCTTTTCATCACTATCAGTACATCTTGTAGGGACAGATCAAGTCATTGGTTGTTCTATGAGTTCAGAATCTGATCTTTGCAGAAAACTTTGATGGGCTTTCCATTTGTCTTTGATGGTCTGTCATAAAAATTGTCCATTTCTCATTTTGTATAAGAAATAGCAAATGTCATCATGCACTCCTACCTGATAAGAGAGAGAGAGAGAGAGAGAGAGAAGAGAGAGAGAGAGAGAGAGGAGAGAGCAGTTTTATATCATAAAATACAGGATTATTTACATATGGACTGTCCCATGTTTGTCAATATGTCCAGTTGGTTGTGTAATTTTGTTGCGCAATTAAGAATGCAGGAGCATTGGTGAACTGAAATCCTTTCAAATTTCTTTAGTCAACAAATGAAGAAAGAAAAAAAGAAAAATAAGCAGGATAAAAAGAATAAGTAGAAGAAAGCAAAGAGAGAATAAGTTGAAAGGAACAAGAAGTGAGAAAGAACATGTGATGCAGAAAAGGGAGAATCTTAAAGTATGTAAGTGAAAGTGAAAGTGGACAAATTTCAAATGGAAAAGAAAAAGAGAGAGTTAGAAGGTTTTTTCCTAGTTATAAAACTGTAAAAATATCATGGATCATAGTACTAACAATTAATTTATATCATTAATTGGTCATGAGACAAGTTCGCATGACCTAACCACACACACACAACACACACACACAATACATATATATATATATATATATATATATATATATATATAATATATATATAATATTATATTATATATGTTCACTGCTACTCAAGTGTTTTTACTGTATAAACATAGAGCATTAACAGCCATAGAAAAAAGTTTTCTCCCTACCATGGTTTGGGTGTTCAAGATACACTTCCTCAGTTCCTGAAGAAGGTGTACCTTGAACACTGAAACGAGATAGAGAAATCCTTTTTCTACAACCATATATATATTATATATATATATATATATATGTGTGTGTGTGTGTGTGTGTGTGTGTGTGTGTGTGTGTTGTGTTAACCACAGGCAAATTTTGTGTCTGAGGATTTAATTTTGAATATAGCAGTTACTTCCTAAAATTTCTAATAATTTCATTTTCCACATTCTTCTCCCCCTTTCCCCCTTACATTTATTTCTGTGATTTCCTTTTCCACTTACTCTCCCACCACTAATTGGCTGTTTTAAACCACTTTGCATGTTTAATAGACCCAGGAATCCAGCGTCATTATATCACCCCTGATGATGGAGCACTC
>CM042151.1:17702077-17764577 GCA_023376005.1 Doryteuthis pealeii
CCCAGAGAGGGATCTTTGATGATTAGTATATTGCATTATTCGGACTATTGTCCTATCTTCATTGTTATCTGTACGTTTCAGCGATATGCCTCCTGCTTCTTCAGGTATTTCTTGTCTGACTCAGGAACCTTCTCATACTTGGGAACCTTCTTTTCGGACTCGGGACTTTCTTGTCGTCATCGGAAACCTTCTTGTCATAAATTGGGAGCCATCAAGAACTTTGAACCTAACCAAATTATTCAGGTAGGTAGACTGTTCTTATTTCCGCTAACCAATTGGACACATGGATCAAGGAGTTAGGTTAACACAGTCCTAAGTGACAGTTATCTCTAGATTGCAGGTTCAATCATAATCAAGTGCAGCAGTAATATAAAATAATAATTAACACAGCTTGTCTTAGTCTAACTCCTATCTTGGTCAAATTAGGACTATTAAAATAGTACATTTACAAATTAATTTTTTTTAGGTTTAAATATTTTAATTTTCATTTGATTTTTCAGAAATTAAATTAATTAGTTTTATTATTAAAAATAATTAATTTAATTTAGTTTTTCAATTCAATTATTTAATTATTTGACTTAATTAGTTTAATTCTTAAGAATTAATTCAATTAGTTTAATTTTTAGAACCGATTAGTTTAACTAATTTAATTTAATTAATTTAATTATTTTATTTAATTAATTTGATTCTTTGGAATTAATTTTTTTAATTTAATTCTTAAATCTTAATTAAATTCAGCAGCCTTCTAATTAAATTAAAAAAGTAAAAATTCAGAAGACAGAAGAATTAGGTTGTTTGCAAATATCATATTTTCAAGAAGGAGATGAAAATGAATACAAATATAATTAAATTTTATTAATAAACTTGCATAATACCCATGACAGACTTATTCATGTTTGGATCAGAGTGTAGTAACTGTTTGCACTGTAAAAAATTGTTACACAAAAATATATACTTGAATGCCATTGTGTTTTTTTCTTTTTTTATATATTGTGATTCGTAAATTACAATACATCCAATATACAGGCAATTTTTGAATTCCCTGTTAATAATATTTTAAACGTTTTGCCTTCCTTACTTTTGAATGTTCTGGGACTAAGAAAAGCCAAATGATTGTAATTAACAGAATATAATAACATAGAATCTTTTCCACTCCTTGGATGAATTGAAATAAAAAACAAAAGAAAAAAATCCAATCTAATGATCATTGATTTGTGTTCACATGCTACAGAAAGAACACCATTTTTTTTAGAATTAACAATTTAAAAAAATTAGCCAGTAAATATGTCCACAGAAGGAAAAAAATAATGTGAGGGAACAAATATTTTCTGATAAAAGATGAGAAAAGAAAAAGAAATATCCAATATTGGCTATTTGTAGAAAGAAACGCCATGAAGGACAGATCTTAGGAATGGCCTAATAAAAAGTTCAGAAAGAGGCTGGCTTTATAGAAACTTCAACATTTGAAGAAGCCATATATGTATTCCTTATCAGCTTTAAAAAAGCTGTGGATGCAAAAAGAATTTCACTTTAGGGTTAAGTTGATAATTTCCTCAATTTACTTCTTCATACTAAATTGGTTTCCCCCATTTTTATTTCTTTCTTTTTTAGTCAAACAGTGCAATATCTTGTTAAACTATAGCAGGACTTCTCAAAATAGAAGTTGAGACCAGTGCCAGATTTAGGTATATGCTAAAGAACCTGCAGCTTTAATTCAACTCAGGTCTTTACCTTAGTTTTCATTAGGGAGGAGTTAAAGGCAGAAAGATTTGTTTTTCCTCCATGCCAATCTATCTGTGTCATGCACTAAAAGTCTGTCATAGTCAGGTATATCTACTCTTTCACGTTGCTATCCTTATATTGTGTATCTCTTTTGATAACTACTCTATCTGGTGTCTTCATCTTCTAAATAATAAGAACAGACACCAAAGGGAGAAACAGATGTCTGTTCTTATAAGGGTTCTCTTTCAGGTTCTGGGGGTGTTTCTCTGTAGGTTCAATGTATATAATAATAATAATAATAATAATAATAATAATATTTTTCAGTTAGTATATTAGGTCTAAGACCTGTCAGCTGTTCCTTATAAACATTCATCTTAATTCCACAGAATATTTATACTCTTTCCACAGATGCCTCAAATGAGTTTAGAGATAGGACATTCACTATTGATGAAGGTACTTTATTCCATGTATTCACACTCTGTTACTAAAATAATTTTGTCTTGCATTTGCTTTATAATTTTTTTTAAGAGTTTTAATTTATGACCCCTGGTATTGATATTTTGATCAATATTTAGTAGATCAAAATATGGCTCTGTTATTTTCAGGAACAACACAGAGACATGTTTTGTGTACACATTTTTATTCCCCTGATTCATTCTTAATCTGCATGTGTACAGGGAAGCAGAGACAAAAAGATCTGTCAGTCAAAAAGGGCTGCTGAACTCTACTATATCTAACTCTACTTTCCCAGTATCACACACCAGATTTTAAGTATCAGTCATTGGGATTTTATTTATGAACTTTTACAAACTCAAAAAATAAATGAAATTCAATCCTAAAATTAGCCATATTGATTTCCCCTTAATTTCAACCTCCTAACTATGATGAAGCAGAAAAGTGATGTTTTTTGGAGACATACATTTGGTGATTAACCCTAACTCTAACTCTTACTCTAATCAATTCCCCATTTTAACATGAACAAAAGAAATCATCACTTTCCAGCTGAGTAAACACACAATGGAGAGCATATATATATCATCATCATCATCATCATCATCATCAGGTTAAACCGACAGCACAGATTCCCATAACTCTTTTTTTCACTCATCCCTGTTGGTCATCACTCCAGACAATCTGCACAGAGCTGATCAATGTAAGAATTTGTTGGTTCATCTACTCTGGTGTGTCCATGTGCGAGTGTCCACAGGAGAATGTCACTTATAATTTTATCCTTACTTATCCAGCAGTGTCCAGCATATTTTGTTTGTCTTACTTGGATGGTTTGTATGATAGGAGGTAGGTGGCCATACAGCTGTTATATTAGGAATTCTGCTTCCAGGATTTGTTCAATACAGCATGCAATATCCTTGTGCAGTTCCAGATTTTTTTCTAATCATTTTTTTAAAGTCCCAAAAAACCTATATATTTCTGTATATCATTTTAACATTACCAAAGTGATTTTCCCATTTAAGTAACCTAATTTTATAAAAACTATAAACAAATATACATTCCTTGTATTTTGTTAATATCTATTAGTTTTTAAAAATAGATTTGTCTTTTCTTGTGATTTTTAAACTATCTTCTTTTTTTTTCCTTAAATTTTTCATTATACATATTATAAATACATTTCAATTTGGAACTAATATCTTTTCCCAGATTTATTCTATTTATTATTGGCAAATGCCAACAAATAATTCAAGTCAAGTTTTGATATTTTGCATCAAAATCAACACTGCATGCACATGTTTTTTTTCATTTTAGGTTTTTGTAATTTTTTAATGATTATTTGTTTTTATGCTTCTGTTTATGACGAAGGACTTATTATAATCTTAGTACCTATTTTGTTTTTTATAACAGTAAATGTGGCATCATTAAAAAGATATGATTAAAAAAAAACACAAATGTTATTCTTGGATAGTATGTGTTATTTCTTGTTTATGTTGCAAAAGTATAGAAATTGGTTAATATTCTCTTCAAACTTCATTACGGTCAAGTTAACCTGAAAGCACCGGTTTCAGCAAGATCACTAAAGTTAAGCAGCAATGAACCTGTTCAGTACTTAATTGGGTGACCACTTAAGCAACAGCAGGTATTGTAAGCAACTTGAGTCTTTTGTTTATCAAAATGACTTGATTTGGCATTAAATGACCTGAAAAGCGTTAATATGCTATAGAACAAAACAACCAACTTCAAAATTTATTTTGTGTCTGGATAATGAAATTTAGAAATGAACCTATTTGGTATGTAAAAATAGACAAGCAGAGCTTAAACAATGGTAATTTATATGGTGCTGTCCAAATGAGATATTCAGTTTGTCTTTATTCATATGAAGACATAAAGAGAGTCATGGTCTTCTGTGTTGACCTTAAAATAGTATGCTTGCTTCTTGGTCAGCAATAAAGATACACCTGCTTTATGTGCATGTGGGGCAGTAGAACTTGAGAGAATTATTAGGTAGAGAGGAACTGCCCTCAAAGATCTGACGTTGAACCTGTTGATCCCAACATTATACATGAGCCATTTGTTGACATAAAAAAAAAATTTATATTCCCACCTCGGACATGAAACTGAGTTTCTTGAAGCAATTATTAAAGTATTGCTAACTGAAGGCAACTGTTTCAAGGACCTCATTTTGGCATTTCCTGACTGCTCAATTGAAAATATCAAGGCCAGTGTGTTTGATGGTCTAAAGACTTAGCTAGTTATCAAAGATGAACATTTCATCAGGATAATATCAGTACTTGAAAAGGATGCTTGGTTATCATTCAAAGACCTTATCAAGAACTTTCTTGGAAATGTATGAGCACAGAATTAGACTGAAATTGTCTAGAAACTATTGCATAGTCACAAAATTCTTGATTGCAACATGAGGATAAAGTTCCATTTTCTGCATAGTCATGTTGCTAACTTCTTGGAAAACCTTGCAAAGAGCAAGAAGAATGATTCTACCAAGATTTGAAATTAATGGAAGAATGGTACCAGGGTATATGAGATGTAAATATGATGGCTGACTATTGTTGGAGAATAAAGCAAAATTGTCCACAGATTGACCACTCTAGAAAAAACTATACATATACATTTTTACCTTAACCACTTGCATAAAATTTGACTTACAGTAATAATATAATTTGTATAAACAAGCTGAATTTCTACAAATATTACAGACAAGAATTTTTTAAATTATTTTACATTGTAAATTTTTAAAAACATTCTATAAAATAAGCACAAATTTGTTACAAGGAGTATTTTAAGGTTTTTTGAGACTAAGCAAAGATATCCTTGTATTAAAAAAGTTGATGTAAAAACTGGAGCAATTTTTGGATTCAGAGTTCAAATGTTAGAAAAAAACAAGTGTCAGATCTAACTCTACAAAAACTGTGTTGCCCAGTGTAATGTTTTATCATTTTCCCCTATATGTATACTTTTAAAACATTTCATAAAATAAGCACAAATCTTTTAGATGCTGTATTGTTATGGTTTTTGAGAAAAATTGAGGTTATCTTGTAGCTAAAAAAGTTGATGTGATATAGAAAAACTGGGGTCATTTTTGGATTCAGAGGTTAAAAAATAGTTAAAAACAAGTTATCAGATCCAACTCAATGAACATTATGTTGCCAGTGTTATATATAGTTTTTGTGACTATCTAATAAAAAGATAGCATCAGTGAAGTAAGTCAGAGAAACCCTGGTTGATAGTTCAACTGTTTTGTCGATAATTTTGCAAGCCAACAATTATACAAGAGAGACTCAACAATTATCTGCACTTTCAGCATAACATATCTTTATTATTGTCGCATTGCATTCTGTGCATGAGTGTGCTTATAGTTGGCACTATTATGGTCACATGATCAAAGTTTGAGCCTGATTGTACCATTTTACTTGCTGTCTTTACAGTGTAAATATGGCTGCTCAACTAGCAGTATGCACCAAGGAGGTGACCCATTTTCTCTTGTTGGAAGGAGTGTCAGGGACTGAAATTTATCACAGGCTTTTAACACAATATGCATACAGTGCACTAGTGTATAGAAGTGTGTATGAGTGGATAGAGAAGTTTAAAATGTCACACATAAAAAGAAAGTAGGATGCCCATCAACCTCCATCACTGATAAGAAGTTTTAGCAAGCTCGAGAGATGGTGATTTATTATCAATGAGGTAGCTTGTTCTCTGCAGATTATCCATGGTTCTGCCAATCAAATCATCCACAATGAGCTTGGCTTCCATAAAACAAGAATTTTTAAATCCCTCTTGTATAATCTTTTCTATTATGTCTCTTATGGAATATTTCCATCGTGGAAATGTCATCAAAATTATAACCCAGATTTAATAAAGACCCATCAAAACAATCATCAATATTCGTAACTACTGACAACTGAACATCTCTTAGGAATCTAGATAAAACAAGCATCTTAATTTTGCAATGGTCAGTCAGTAAATATTGTACTTACTTAACCAAAATACTACAATTCTATTCAACACTGGGAGAAGAAGCAAAAAATACTAATGTTCTATAACCTCTACCATCATCATCAGGTTGTACTCACAGCATAAATCTCCATGACTCTTCCTCACCACCAATCTCTATCAGCAATCATTCCTGAAAGGTCCTCTGGTCACAGCATCTAGTATTTGTGCAGAGCTGATCAAGGTAGGTTTTTTGCTGGCTGACCCACACTGCAGGGGAGTGTCACTTATGAGCTCGTCTTTGCTTCTCCAGCAATGTCCAGCATGGTGGGTTTGTGTGATAGGAGGCAAATGGCCATACATCTGCTCTTTTGTGGAGTGCTGCTTCCAAGATTTGTTCAAGATAGCATGCAGTATCTTTGGGTAGTTCCCATCTAGCTTTTTTTCCTAGTGTTTCATCAGAGTCCAAGTGGTGCAGCCATACAGTAGCACTGTGACAGCTACAACCTGGTAGAATTTTCTAGATCAGATTTCTGTATGATCGGAAATCTGTCTATAGCAGTCCATGCCTTATTCATGCAGATATTGACATCACTTTCTGTAGATAAGATATTACTGCCAAGGTATGTGAACTGGTTTACTAATTTCTTAATCCTTTCATGAAGGAGAATGGATTCCAATGATTGGACTATGGATTGATAAAGAAGCTACTTAATATATAATTGAGATATAAATAACCTTTTTTTATCAAAGAGATCACATGAAGTGGCTATCCTGAAGAGAGGAAAATTAGCATTAATCTTCTATAAGAATAAACTATTAATATTTGCAGTGTATTCAGTCCTGCCATCATTTGCCATGTATTGCTGTTTACCAAGTGTCTTTCTCTTTGGAACTCTTTGTATCAAGAAGAATAGTAGACACAATGAATGTGTTGATTCAATAAAAACATTATTATTGATATGATTTATCATTTTGTCTTTTTTTCAATGCTTCACAGACTTATTCCAAGTGTATTCTTTAGATATTTTTAAGTGTGAATTACAACAGTTTCATTCACTTAAATAGCTATTTAAAAAAATTAGAGAACAATTCTGCATATATTGTAGAAAAAATACAGTCTTAAATGCCCATCACACACACATACACCCCCCCCACACACACACAAACACATAGACACACAGACATATATATATATATATATATATATATATATATATATATACAGGGTGTTCGGGATAAATTTATCACATTTATATTTGGTTATTTTTCTCTGTAGGTTGGAGGTATTGATGCACACTAAGCATCATTTAAAAGCTTGGGGTCCAGTGTCTTCATTCATATATGTGATAACAGGCAATGCATGACTGGAACCCATCTGAATCATGGAAGAGAATAACTTGTATCATGATGATCTGCACCGGCCATCAAAATAAGGAGATTATGGTTGCTGCACAATGCTCCCTGAACACTGTAAAAACAATCAGGTATAAACTGGAGAATTGTAATGGAGACTACAAGGCTGTGGCTAGAAGAGAGTAACATAACAGATGATCTGATTGCGTTCATACAGCAGAATTCTTCAAAAATCTGCAGAAAAAAGTGTTGGGGGACCCTCAGATGCATATGTGGAGTTGCTAGACACTCTAGTCAAGCCCTGGATAACAAGGGTAGCCAATCGTAGGCCATAAGTATGGCAGCAGGATTCAGCCCCCTGCCACACCTCTGGGAAAAGTAAAAAATGGTCGTCAGTGAATTTTTACGACTACACCAGACCCAATGTTTGGCCTCCAAACTCCTCACATCTTAACCCCATGGATTATTATGTATGTTGAGAAAGACACCAATTGCTATGAGAATATAGAACAAAATACAGTAACAATATCAAAATGAATTTTGTTAGATCATGGAAAAGATATTTGGATGACTGTTTCATATTCTGGAAATGCTCATGGGGTGATATCAACGAAATACACAGACTATTACAAAACCTACACCCCAAAATAAAATTTACCATGGAACACAATTTTAAGGAACTACCATTCTTAGACATCATGATTAAAAATATAAGAGGCCAAATTATCACAGACATTTATCATAAACCTACAGACACCCAACAATATCTACATTTCAAAAGCCACCACCCCAAAAACTGCATAAAATCCATCCCTTACGCACTTGCACGTAGGGTATACACCATAGTCACAGACATAAACCTCCAACAAATCCGTCTAAAAGAATTACATAAAACCCTCCTCCAAAGAGGCTACCCCACAACACTCATTAACAAGGGATTTGAATTAGCAGAAAAAGTACTATGAAACCCTAAAAAACAGAACAACACACAACACCTAGCATATGTTTCAACATATAACAAAAACAACCCAGAACTTTTCACAAATATACTACACCAACTTGAAAACAATGAAAAAATTAAAAAACATATTAAATACAACAAAAATAATTAAGAGCAAAAAATATTAAACAAATATTAACCTCATCCAAATTTGGGGAACACACTACACAGGGTGTTTCAAAATGCGGAAACAGAAGATGTGGAGTATGTAACATAATCATAGAAAGAACATCCTATACATTCAAAAATCCTCACACAATATCGAAAATAAATAGAAATCTTGACTGCACCTCAGAAAATCTAATTTATATAATAGAATGCACAAACTACAAAAAAATATACATTGGATGCACATCATCACTAAATAAAAGAATCTCATTACACAAAAGCAACAATAGAAACTTATATGTATCAAAGCATATCTTTGAATGTAATCAGAGGAATTTTAAAGTTAATGCCAATATACCAAACTGATGACTATACTCTACTCTTAGTTAAAAACATTTCATAGAAAAATATAAAATGATAATTAAAAAAAAAAACATAATCCATTTTGCGGACCTTCTTTTTTATAAAATATTTGATTTTCTCCTGTTGGACCCATAACAACACTTTATATATATTATATATTATATATATATATATATATATATATAATTGTGGAAAAAATTATGGGTCTTCCACGGTTTCTCATCAGGACCCTGGGTCTAGATTGTGAAGTATTGAAACGGTAGTAGACATAATTTTTTTCACAGTTATTATAGCTCTATTTTTTCATTAAGTATTGAATACTCTTGGATAAATTACTAATGCCACTATGATGAAAACGTTAAAATGGCACTCAGACACTATATATATATATATATATATATATATATATATAGGGGTGGATTAGCTTATTTGTTAGAGCATTTGGCTAGAAACTATAAGGTTACTAGTTCGATACCGGCCCTCGCCAACTCAGCGTATGAGTAGCACAGTGATCTGTGCGGTAAAGTAAGGAGCTGATGGTAGGTGTGGCGCTCCACCTCAGATGTAAAAAAAACAATCTCCTTGGTCTAGCGCTGGTGAAAAGGGGATAGACTCCCTCGATGATTGGCTGATACCGACTTTAGGCCCCCCCCCCCGACGACTTTTACTTTTTTTACTTATATATATATATATATTAAATGTTTATGGGAAAGGTTTTAATGAGTTCATAACTATTAGATTTTACTGGTCATTTTTATCTAAGATGAGATTGAGTTTTGAATTTTTCTCTGCATTTTCCTTGTCTTATTTGAACCTTTAAGAATTATTTGAAGAATTAAGAATAAATACAAAATTTAACTTTTCTTCTTAAAAATCGGCTTAACCTTGCTACCACAACAGTCTAAGATTCTTTTTCTTCTTTCATCTTCCTTCTTAATGTAAAAGTCCCTTTGAACTGTGCAAGACCGAGTAACCTTACTGTGTAGCTCAATAAATCTGAATTAGTTATTCAGTCCATCTCTTGACTCCATTGGAAGCCACTCTGGGGATTCTGAAAATGCTTATCAGATTGGTAATCTTTGGGGAAAAGGAGGAAAGAGAAAAACATTGCTAAAAGACTTTGGCAAATGTTTCCTCTTTGTCACATCTTTTTGGTACTTCAATCTAATGTTCTTGTGATTTAATGAGGCGACTTTGATTGGCCTTTTTAGATTCATGGGGAAATCAGAATTCTCTAGGAACATCTTTGGCTCCTCTTTCTCCAATTAGATCTCTTACTGATTCGCAAACCCAATAAGAGTGCATTTGATCTACCGTATTCCCCTTATACACCGAATGATTTTATTGTCTTTTTGGCTATCAATAGCATTATTATCATCTTTAAAACTATTATTACTATTATTTCTATCATTTTTATTCCAATAAGGAAATAAATATCTATTTTATGCCGATCCAATTTTTGTATATTTGTATATTATTATAAGCTTACTAACTGGTCAATCATTAAAGCACAAAGCAGGCTCATTGCTACTAACAAATAATAATATGTTAATAACGGAGATTCAGTGTCAATTTGTCCGTAACCAAAACTATGTCATTGCTTACATCACAAAACCCAAAATCGTTAATACATAAAATAAAGAACAATTAATATTAATAAAATAAATAAAAGCTCTTCCTTATAAATCAATATTTGAGTCATTTCCATTGTAATGACAATTTGAATAAATAAACTATATATTACTTGAATAAATAAACTATATAAACTATGAAATTAATTAAAAAATTGTGTTATACTTTAAATGAAAGAAATATTTGTGAAATTTGTGATCAATTTAAAAAATTATTTTTTACTCTCACACTTTTTTCAGTAACAAGAAGTTAACTAAAAAGTTTACACATGAATAAATATATATGATTTTCTGTAAAATTTATTTGTAAAATATTCAAAATGATTATTTATTTATTTATTTAATGATTGATAGATATGTACAGTAGTCTTTTTGAGGAGAACAGAACTAAGTTTCCATTTCATATTATTCTATTTTTTTTTTTACTCCTTTGATAAATTTGATAATTTTAATTATATATGATACAAACCCTCTGACATTGAATTTTTAACTACCCCCGCCCCAGCATTATCTTTCAAAAATGAATATTCCCACCACCCAGAGGGCGTTTTTATTAATAAACAATAATAATGATAATGATAATAATGCCATCCAGAAGACCAGACCTAGTATTAATTAACAAGAAAAAGAGAACTTGTCAACTGGTAGATTTTGCAGTTCCAGCAGATCACAGGGTGAAGACAAAAGAAAACGAAAAGATAAACCAATGCCTGGACCTTGCCTGAGAATTGAAAAACTATGGAATATGAGGGCAAAAGTGAGACCAATTGTAGTTTTGCAGCAAAAATCTCATTAAGAAAATAAATACCTAGGCCACCCCAATTATAAGATACTCTGCACCATTCTTAAAATGAACAAAAGAGGAACTCAGACAGATTGACCAAAAGACCAGAAATTAATGATGATGGACAAGGCATTACACCCTAGAGATGATAGAGACAATAGAGACAGGCTATATGTATCAAGAAAGGAAGGTAGAAGAAGTCTTGTCAACATTGCATAGATGCCACAATCCAAGGACTCAAAAAATACACAAAAAGAGCAAAGAAAGATTACTTACAGCAGCCAATAACAGCAGCTGCAACATATGGACATGCAGAAAAACAACAAAAACAAGAAAACAGAAATGGGAAGAAAAACAATTATATGGATACTTCAAATAACAAATTGGAGAAATTGCACACGAAAAGACATGGTTAAGAAGAGGAAACCTCAAGAGAGAAACTGGGTCCCTCATAATTGCTGCATAAATCAATGACATAAGAACAAATCATATCAAAGCAAAAATTGACATGATACAACAAAACAGCAAATGTAGAGTGTGTGGTGACAGAGATGAGACTGTAAACCATGTATTAAGTGAATGCAGCAAACTAGCACAATGAGAATACAAGGCTAGGCATGACTGGGTTGGAAAGTTGATCCACTGGAAATTGTGCCAAAAACTAAATTTTGATCATACAACAAAATGGTATATGCTTAAACCAGAATCTGTTCTTGAGAATGAAACATAAAATTCTCTGGGACTTTGAGATAAAGATGGATCACCTTATTCCAGCCAGAAGATCAGAACTAGTATTGATTAACAAGAAAAAGAGAATTTCTCAACTGGTAAATTTTGCAGTTTCAGCAGATCACAGATGAAGGGAAAAGAAAACATTGACAAATACCTGGAACTTGCTAGAGAATTGAAAAAGCTGTGGAATATTAGGGTGAAAGTTATACTCATTGTGGTTGGTGCACTTGGAACGGTTCCCAAAAGTTTAGAAAATAGGCTGGAAATCAGAGGAAGAATAGAGACCATCCAGACAACAGCATTGTTAACATTGGCTAGAATACTCAGAAAAGACCAAAGGAGACTTGTTGTCACTCAGACTCTAGTGAAAGACAATCATCCAATGCTGATGTAAAAAACTTTAAAGGTGCGTGAACTAATATATTTATCTAAAAGTTCACACTAAAAAATGTAGTCATTTTAAGTGAAGCTCGGTCTTACCTTCTACATAATTCCCTTTACAAAAACATGTAAACTACAAAATGTACATAGAATTAATATACATATATATACATATATACATAGAAATAGCCAGACTGCTCTAATATTTACATATAGCTGAAAGGAGAAGAGAGAGATTCATACCTTTCCCAAGGGCATTAGTAGAAAAGGGAAATGCAAACATCCTCATTCATGATTTGAACTTGACTCATCGCGATGATAACCGTTATGCCAAGTGCCCCCAATTCCTTCAATAATTACAATAAAGATACAGATAAAGTGGCGGGGGTTGAAGAGAGAGAAAGGAAGATAGAAGCACAGTATGATAATAATGATGTGAATATTAGTTCAGGTATGTTTCTCACTGTAACCAGTGACTTAGATCAAGTGACAGCAAGTCTCCTTAATAGTTGAGCACTTTTTCAGTATTATAGCTTATATTAATAATGATACAATTTCACTATTTTTGATTTTTACTTGGCTTTTCAATTATCCCAACCTCTTTCCAAAACATTTCAGATTATCATTGATTGAAAGAAATATTCAATCCAATTTGTGACTAATTAAAAATAGAGCAGGGACAGCATTTATTAGAATTCATCAAGAAATATCACTGTTAAATGTTAATTTTAGAGTCATGACCTTAATTCATTTGTTTATGAAGAAACAACATATTAGCAAAATCTGACAAAATGTGAAAATATAAAGGGAAAAGTGAATAAGCCAACACAAACAATTGATTCAATTAATATTTTGTCTTTACTTATTAAAAGACTTCCTCAGAATGAATTTATTAATCTACATAGATAATAGACTGTGAGGAAAAGATAACGTGGTTGAAGAGTTGAAGAGAGAAAAAGGTAAATAGGAGCAGAGTGAAAAAAACTGGAAAGGGAAGAAAAGATAAAGACAATAGAGAATGAGGAGAAGATAAAGGGTTGGAGAGAAAAGAGAAAGAAAAAAATGAAAACAGTGAAAAAGGGGAAAGGGAAAATGATAAAGAGAAAAAATACATCTAGGTTTATTTGTTCATTTGTTTGTGATTAATCCTAATATAAATTTTATGAATACGATGTGTCTCATTATAGCTTTATTTTCCATCTGTTTTTCTATAACTTTATCATTTACCTTTTTGTTTCCCATATATATATATATATATATATATATATATATATATATGTTTTCTGTATTTCTTAATATTTCAGTCACTTTCCTTTTTTCTTCCTTCTTTTGCCTCTTTCTTTTATTTTTTCTTAATATCTCTTTCTCCCATTCACTACCATTAACCCTTGCTTTGTATCTCTCCCCCCCCATTTTTCTATACTTCTCTCTATGTATAGAGTTTTCTATCTATCTAGATCTTTCTTTTTCTCTCTCTCTCTCTCTCTCTCCCTCCTTCCTTTTATATCTCTATCTTGCTGTCTTTTTTTTTCTATCTTTTTTTCATACCTAAATCTTTCTGTTTTACCTTTTTATACTATCTCTATCTTTAAAGATATTTGTCTGTATCTTTTGACTTTTTTGTTTAGTTGTCTCTCTTTTTTAGGCACTACTATCTCTTTATTTCCCTTTTTCTCTCACCGTCTTTTATTCGTTTCCTTATAAAGAATTCATATTAGATTTAGAGAACAGTAAGAAATACTAAGAATTCTTCCTTTCTAACATATGTACACAGAGATACTCATATCTTATTAATAAGCAATAAGTTCAGCTATGTAATGAATTATAATGGTTAAAAACAGGGTTATGGTGTCAACCTTTTACACTTGAACATTACTTTTAATACTCAGTTGCTCCACTGTAAATGTTGCCAACGCCTGGTGGACAGGGGTCAGGAAAAGATGATGGTCCTAAAATCTACAAATAATTCATCTTGTGCTCAAAGTAACCATTCCCACTCCACATTACTGACCATACTGACCCAGCATTATCAATTCCACTGGTTCCTTCTTTCTCAACGATTTCTGAAAAGTAAGCAGATTCTTCTTTTCTTCTCTATTTTCTTTCCTACCCATCTGACCCCTCCTGATATCTTGCAATTGATAATCCTTTTATCAATGGCATCTTTTAAAGACAACTTGCCTTCCACCTAGCTGGAGGAGAAGGACAATGTCTCTTTATACTCTATTCACTTGATTTATCAACTATCCTGACTTACAATGATAAGTGTCTTCTTATCTGGTTCCTATATCTTAAGAAGTGCATACATTATTTTGCAAGGCATCATGGAGGGAGTAGTAATAAGCTAGTTTCATACTATGGGTCCTGTAGTAAATTTAAGTAGAAGTAATATATAAATTTTAGTTTGACTGGAAAATTAAGCTTTAAAATCTCAAGAACATTATTAAAAGATTTTAAAAGTTTTTACTTTTTTCCTTTAATGTGGCATAATGGGAGATATAAGAATTTATATAAACATGGACTTTTTTAAAACTCTTAAAATTATCTGAATGAGTAATTTTATAAAGTCATAGAATGGTAAATAAGGTCTATTTACCATATTTAAAAAAAAAAAGCCTCAGTGAAATAAATAAATCACAAACGTTTTATGAAAGAAAAAGGTGAAAGAGTTCATTATATTCAGCAGCTTTTTGAGATGATGAAAGCCAATTTATAAATGTTCATGTAGAATAAAATTCCTTCGTTTATGTTCTATTAACGAATTGGAAATCCAATGGCAGGCTTGTACTTGTTATGGCTCATCAACACAACAAACAAAAACAAAAAGATATTTCTGATTCTAGCTTTCTATTTGCAGTTATTTATAGGTGAACCTCATAACCACAAACCCCATCAAACATAAAAGAAGTTATGGCTTTAATTCAGAACTGAAAAGGATATTACATTATCAATGAATTGGTTGTTTTTCTATTGGGGTTCACATTCAGACATATCTATATTTATGATAGATAGAATCTAGATTTTTGGTCATTGTTCATTTTCAAAGGTTGTCATACTGCATTAAATCTTTTTAAAATTATATCTATAACATATTTTCTTCCTTGATTTGTCTGAATTTCATAGATGAAACATTGTCGTTATTAATTTTTGACCAGTATTTGTAATGTGTTTGCTGATTTGTTAAATAAATGGTGTACACATTTCTTCTGTATAAACCCACCAACCATAGTGGGTGGGTTTTCTTGTTGTGCCATATTTTCCTGTTTTTTTTTGTTGTTTTTTTTTTTCACTTGTAATATTTTTGCCTCTGACATTTTTGCCATTCAATGTTGATAACATCCAGGCAACACCATCTGATGAAATTTCCATTGCAACCTGGTCATGTGCTATGGATGCAGCAGAAATAGGTTGGAAAGGGTGTTCAGGGTGCTCACTTTGCAAGTCCTTCACTATATTTGGTATTGCAATGAACTAACAGGATGTCATTAAATTTTCCATGGCCATGAATTATTGGCAATGAACTAGCTGGATGTTAAAGAATTTTCCTAGGCAATGAATTAGTTAGATGTCATGAAATTCTCCATGGCCAGGAATTGTTGGATGTCATAAAATTCAAAATTTAATAGATTTCAAGTCACTCAAATAATTATTTTCTTGTAGCCCAAACTGACAACTCTTCTTCTAAGTCTCTACCAGCAACTCTCATTACCAACTTTTATCCTTTACATACCTGAATATATTCTGTCCATTTTTAGATAAATGTTTTCATCCTTTGGTTCCATTAAGGGATTTTTGAAGCACACCTTGGAATGGTAAGACTTGTTCTTGTTCACCAAAAAAAAAAAAAAAGTTTCCTTTTTCTCATCTTCTTGCAGCCTTTATCTCTTTTTTCTTTTAATCACTTTGTTTTGTCTTCTTCATTTCATATAACCACTTATATTTATATATTCTACCTGTAAACAATAGAAGCCAAAAAAACGCATAAATAAAACTAAAATAAATTAACAGATGGGGGCGAAAAATGTCTGACAAAAGAACATAAAACAAAAATAAAGAAATAAAGCAATTATTATTTCTCATCATTGGCTGAGAAGCTACTTCTTTGTAACTATAAGAAACTGTCGTCTGCAATTCAATAATTGTAAATGAAATGAAGCAGACACTTAGTAATTATGGTTAACAAAGTTATTGACATGTAATGCAAAAAAGAACAAAAAATAAACGAAAAACCTATTCAGTTCAATACCCATTCGCTCTTCAACATACAACATCCTTTCAATTTAGAAATGTCTGAGAAAAATAAACAAGGAATAAAATTTAAGAACGTGTAAGAACAGAGAATTTTTTTTTTTTGCTGAATGATGTCTACAGAAACAAGATAATTTTTTTAATTTTTTTTTTACTTCTGAATGATTAGGAATGACATTTTATGATTGTGTTTACAGTAAAACTTGTACTCAATGCCACAAATTATTACTTAACTTACCTAACAATGAGTTTAGTATTTATCCAAAAAAAGATAGAATATTTTAAAATTACATAAAAACAGAGAATATGTCACGAGGCTTAAAATTGGAAGAAGAGAAAAAAGTGTTGGTCATCTTAACTATATGCACTGACCCATTTATTCTTTGTTGACCCTTTCACCACAGCAGATAATTTGTTCTGCTATAAAAAAAGGGGGAAAAAGGGTTTGTATATGTGGTGTGTATACATTGCTTACCCAATGCAAATTATTCTGTACAAAATTTAGAATATATTTATTTATTAAGTTTTACATATCATTGACTTCATTTGTATCATACAGCACTTTCAGGAATTACCGTGAATGTAATTCTATTCTAATGAAGATTAGAAACTTGTAAGCAGACATTCAGCTTTGAAAATCTCTGATACGCAATATTCAATTTGCAGTAACTATCTTTACACAAGTGATATAACACTTCCATTGAAATATTGATTTAATTTGGGTAAAGACTATGGTTAGCCAATATGAAAAGCATTCAGCTGCTGTTGATTTGGTGTAAGAGAAAGTGGGTCAATACACATAATATTTTTTTCATATATTCAAACAACTTTATTACATTTAACATTTATTTCAATTGTATCATTTAGCACTTTAGGAGGACTCAATAAATGTATTGCTGTTTTAATGAATACATTCTTGTTTTAATAAATACATGGAGCAGATTTTTTCCTCTGAAAATTTGCAGCTCTGATATACACAATTAAATTTGCAGTAATCTCTTACCACAATAGAATATAGTGAATTTGAAGAAAGGTCTAAACAGAGAAATACATAGAACATCTTGCCCTGGTAAATAACTACTAACTGCTAGACTCTAAGAATATTTTGATATTTTTATTGCAGTATATATATATATATATATTCTGCTTCAGTTGAATTAATTACTTATCATATTTTTTGAATGTTAAGATTAACATAAACAAATTAATGAATTTGATAATGTAAATAGAAATTATCATAATTCAAACTTATTTGAATTCTAAAATTGTTGTTTTTAAAGTTATGCTCATCTGTATACAATAGGCAATAATAAACTATAGAGGAACTCAAAATTGATCACTACATTTTAGTATTGCATTAATATTTAAGCTTACCTTTTAAAAGTTCAATGATAATTCTTCTGCTGCTACTTAATTTAAAGACAATTTGATGTACATTCCATACAAACAATTATTTCCATTTCATGAATGACTTTAGCTGGATTTCTCAATTACTTTTATCTATTTCAAAATGTATTTCCAAGTTATAAAAATTGTTATCATACAAAAACATTATTGCAAAACGTCACATAAAAATCAATTGTAATAATTAAAACTTGTGAATCCAAAATTTCCTGATTGTTGGTACTGATCCAGCCTGGAATGTTCTTGATTTGCTCATGGAGTCAGTCTGATACCAAAATGGTATCCTATGTTAGGCTACTGCCTCTAGAAAGAAAGTTGAAAAAATATGACACACAGACTCACTGTCATTTGCATTTATTATTAGAGATGATAACTCTGTATAAGTTCTCTAAACCACTTGATTTTCAACTAACTACTCTAAATGGAGGATAATTAAATTCATATTTCAATGAGCTTTAACTCTGGTAGATTTTGACTGATTACAGAGGCTATTTTGCACAAATTTTAATACTATTACATTGCAATGTTCATCAGCTGAAACTAAAAGATCTCAATTGCACTTTGACATTTCTAACTTATAGAGTTTGGGGCAGAGGAAAATGGATTCATGTTCATAATAAAAAAAATACTCCCTATTTTGATATAATGACAATTATTTATAAAATTTGTTTGTATGAATCAACCCAACCTACAAAACCCACTATAGCAGATGAGGGAAAATGTGAAAGAAAAAATATAGAGAAATAGAAAATATATAAAAATAAATAGATAAATCAATCAATCAATAAATAAACATTCCCACATCAAGAGAGAACTTTGTTTTCTGTCATCTAATGGAGACGGAAAGTGTAATTAAAGACCTTAAATGAAGTGGACTAACAAAAAAAGAAAATAAAATAATGCCAATCAACAAATAACGATTTTTGTGTATAAATGTCAACATAGAATTAATTATACATTAGCATAGCAAAAAGTAAAACATTCTGAAATAATCTGAAGTCTTCATGACATTGGTCAAAGAGAAATGTTTGCCCTTTTTCTCATGGGAAATAAGTGGTTAAATATCAGCATCCAAAAGTATCTCCAAATATGCATTTATGTGTATGTATGTATGTATGTATGTGTGTGTGAGAGAGAGAAAGAGACAGACAGACAGACAGACAGACATAGAAAGAGAAAAACCGTAAATCCTTTGTCTGAAATTTTGAGATGAGGCTTGATAATTTGCATTATTTAGATTTTTCGGACTATTGTCCTCATCTTTATTGTTATATAAACAACGTTTCGGCTGACATGCCTTCCTCAGGTATTTCTTGTTGAACTCAGGACACATGTTACAACATATATAAAGGTTGGTTTTATACAGTTCTAAGTAACAATTATCTGTACATGTAACATAGAATACTTAACATAGCTTAACACTTGTACCCGGTCATGGTTAATGGAATGAGAACAATCTACCACAATGGATTGAATAAAGGGTTCATTCTAAATTTCCGTTGTAGGCTTTCAATTATGACATGAAGGCTCCCAAGTTTGACAAGAAGGTTCCAAGTTTGACAAGAAGGTTCCAAGTTTGACAAGAAACACCTGAAAAAAGCTTGAGAGCACATTGTCTGAAATGTTGTGTTTATAGCAATAAAGATGAGGAAAACAGTTTGAAAAATCTAAATAATACAAAGAAACTGTAACATCAGATACACAGATCATGTGAGTAAAGAGGAAAGCAATCCAACCATTTTGGAATTAAACTAAAATAACAGATATGGAACAGTATTAATAAAAAAGGATGTTTGAAAGAAGTAGCAGACCAAGTAATGCAATTAGCCAATAAAAATAAACAGATATATTGACAGTATATACAAATTAGAAAAAAATACTAAAAAAGTAAAAAAACAGATAATGAATTTGAGGCTCCTAAAATCTCTATTTAAGAGTTATTTAAAAATTAATCTCTTTTTGGTGGGTAGGTTGGTTGGTTGGTTTTATGGCATGTCAACTCTTGCTGAGGTATTTTTCAGTTGAACATCCATCTAAGAACTGTAAGGTTCCGGGTTCAATACCAGTCCTCGCCAACTTAGTGCATGAGTAAGCACAACTAATCAGATCTGTTCAGTAAATCTCCCATGTTTCACTCTAGCAAAAAGGGGATAGACTCCTTCGCTGTCTGGCTTATACTAACGATAGGCCACTCAGCCAACTTTACTACTTTATGACTATGTTGAAGTCAGATTATTAATTATATTCACCAATTATCCATGGTACAAAAATGTATCTTCAATCATCTTCAGCCCTGGAATCATGCTCAAATCCAGAGTCATCATTTGATGAAGGTTTTATTGAAAGCAACTACAATTATTGTATAAATTTATGTTTAATGCAGTTTAATGCCAATTTTCACAATGAGGTTCTAGATTTTTCAGTTTTCAGAACATTCTATCAAATTTTGCATAACATTCTAATTACAGGATTTATAAGATAGTAAACATAATTCATAGAACATTTCATTTTATTCAATAAAAAAAATATAAGAGACAATTCTTATAACACAACAACTTTATAAATGTTTAACAGGACAAAAGATACAAAAAAGGAAGATGCATATATGTGTGTGTGTGTGTGTGTGTGTGTGTGTGTGATAGAAATAAAATATGGTCAATTTATCTACTTGGTAATGTTCCTTTGGTTATTTTGGTCAGACCAGCTATTTATGATGTCCAATTTATGAAAGCTTGTGTTCTACAAACAAGATATTTTAGCTGTACTTTGCATTTGCTGATGTGCCAAGGGCAATAAGAGAATGGACACCAAATAGGGCAGTAGAAATAATGCTGATGCCTTCACTTGACAGCATTTTGAGAGAAAGAGAACTATATTTTTCCATTTTTCCTTGTCACTATGCCATCTACTTATATTGCTGTGTGCCATTTCCTACAACAATAACCATTATTGTTATTGTTGTAGGAAATGGACCCAACGGACTGAGTTCAAATCCTGGCTGAGGTTGTTTTCCATATATATAGTGCTACTACCCATGTGAAAGTTATAAATCCAACTATTCTCCTCCCAGTTATGGGTGAATAGTAGAGTAAACTGGGCTTGGTAACCTTGGTTTGGTAACCATTAGGGTAATTGCTGTAGGAGAAGGAAAAACTTTGAATTCAAACCAGTTATACTCCACTTAAAAATTGAATTTCTGTCATATCCTGCTGATGATGGAGGTTGGGTAAATACATAATCATGTTTCCTCCTGGGTGTTCTATCATCATATAATCATATTTTAGTAAGGTAGTCACGCAGATCCATTACTATTGCATTGTGATTTATATCATCATTGGATGTCTCATACTTGCGACTTTGTGTCACATCCTACCCATGCTGAATGGGTTGGATAAATACCAGGGTGTCCCATTATAGTGTAAGTGTTAGCAAGTTAGTCTTGCAAATCCATTACTTCTGAATAGCAAATTCAGTCCTAGATGCCCTATACTTGTGACCTTGTGTCACATCCTATCAGTGGCGAATTGGTTTGGTAAATACCTACTTATGGCACCTCTTTGCAGAGAATCCAACAACTAAAACACAGCATTTTGAGTATTTCAGGTTTTGCCTTTTGTGTTCTTACATTTCCACTTATTGTTGATATTATCTATTAAAATTTATAAACACAGCAGGTGCAGTTTTGAAATTTTCAAGTTTTGCTTAAATCAAAACAGTTCACTTTAAAACACATAACATTATTTAAATTACTGCCTGATTCAAACATAAGAGAAAGTTGTTGCTAGGACATAAACATGTGTTATTAATAATCAAAATAGAAATATGCAAATGTAACAACTATTATAGGAAAGAGGTAGTTTTATTAAAGGTTATATATTCAGCAAAAGAAAGCATTTATTCATTATCCAATAAATCTTCCCTTCAGCTAAGGGCCATGGTGTATAAATGGTGGTCTGTTAATAGGTTAAAGTTATCACCACATTTAGGAAACAAACTGCTGCTTCTTCTGAAGTTGATAAAATGAAAAATCAATTCTAAACTCAGGTTATTGTATTTCCTGGTGTGATTCATAAGTGGAATGAAGAGGAAATTACTGATGAAAAATGTCCTCTAGTCTTCCAAAGAATAAATTATACAATACCTTAAAATCTATCAAAATTAACAGTCATTGAAGTTTTGACATTAAAGATTAATTTTTGACAATCCCATAAAAACCCAAAAGGTTAAACATATCTTTATGTATATAAAATTTTATTTCAATAATTATTGGGTTTCTTTTTATTCATCTGATAAATAAAAATATTGATAAAATATTATTACATCTTCTTGCAAAAAATTTGAAATCACTTTGTTACATAGTTAATAGGCATAGCCTATCATTTTTTAAATTTAGTGTAAGATTTAGATTTAACGGTTAAACATATGGGAAAAAAAACAGTATAGGTGTTGAGTTTTAATTGACATGTTTTGACCCCAGGTTGATCTGGAACAGGATTTGCTGATTGGTTGATTGAGCCACATGACCAGGCAATTCATGGGAAAGCATGGAGAATTGGTGTAAGAGTCCTTAGGGCTAGATACATATTTGCATCCTGCTATTCTTCCATGTGTATGTGTTAAAGTGGGATTGGGTAATAAATGTGTACACAACTATGATGGAAGTGATGAGACACAACAACAGATATGACCCGATGAAGAAGAAATGAAGAGAAACCAACACGGACTGCAGAGTAGTTTAGGAGACATTAGAAGAAATTGAACAGATACTGTAAGACAGTATTAAGAAGTATTCAACAACTGCACTTAGGTCCATTCAACTGTTTATGTTTTGTTTTTGTTTTTATTTGACTTTAGACATATTCACCAACCCTTCCACATGAGTAGGATGTGACACAAGGTCAATTTCTTGAGTTTAACTGGTTTTAATTGAGAGTTTTCCATCTCCTAGACTGGTTGCCATACCAAGGTTAAAGAGCCTGGTCTGCTCTATCGTATTCCCATAGCTGGAGGAAGAAGACCTTTCCCAAGGGTATTTGTGCTATTCAACTTTATAGCAAATAAACAAATGACCAAAATGACAGAGAACAATTTGTGTTTATCTGTTGAATATTCTGGCATTATGAATAAATTAAATGCAATTATTTTTATTAAAGGGATTTTTTTCTTGATCAACTCAAGGAAAAAAATATAGAATCATTCAAAATGGAAGAAAAAATGATGGAAGCTTCAAGAAAAGACAAATACTAATCAATATGATGTTACTTCACCTCGTTTGAGGAATGGGTTTCATTATTAAAAAAACAATATTCTCTCAGACTGGTTCCAATTTTCTCAAGTAGTAATTGACAAATCAGTGTATAATGATAATTGTTGGTTGTATTTATCATTTCCTCATATGAAATAAATGTAAGAACAATTCATAACAAAGTGATAACAAAGATATTTTATTGACTGAGCAAACTTAACAGAAGAGAATACAAACATGACATGAGATACAAAGAAGAACTTATATAGAGTTGTATGAGTGAAAAATCTTGAGTTCTTGATATGTAGTTGTTAGAAATGGAAAGTGTAAAGACATACATATTAACCATGTTCTCATGTGACATGACATTGCTGTGGGGTGCAAATACCCCCACACACACACACACACACACACTTGTGGCCAGGAAGGTAAACTGGTGCATTGTTACTTCTGTTGAAGCTGCTTGTAAAAGGATTTTGACTGTTGTTTCTCCTTTTATGATGCTGCTCACTACACCACCTAATACCTACCTGCAGACATGGAAAATAATTACCTCTTGTGTATCCTAGTTTCAAATAGGAAAACTATGGCAATTAAGGAATGGAATCCCTACATCAGCTTTTCAGGAGGTAGCTTTGTCATAGACTTTTTTTTAAAATTTCTACTGTAAATTTTTAGCTGGATCAATTCTGACAGTTTGCTGGCTATGTTGTTAAATAGATATGCCTCTCCTAAAGAAAAGCTTTAATATTCTGCTTTGTGGCAAGAGATGTAATCATCCTGATAACCAGTTCATTATAACCAAGCCTCTTTTTTTTATTGATGGAATGAGAATAGAGTCCAAAATTTCTATGTTTACCTGGACATTGACTGTTGAGGTAAGTATTGCTACCTACTCTGCTTCTTTATTTGAGATACAATTCCATATCCTAAATGAATGGGGAAATTTGCTTCTTTTCTTCAACCAGTCATTTTTATCTTTCATTAGAACAGCACCAGACAAAAGTTCCAGCTTTATCATTTTGACCAATGCGGATTCAGAATTCATCACTGAATATAACTTTTATTCAATCATCTACACTCTATAATTGCTTGTCTCTAGACCACTATAACCTCATTTTCTTCTGTTTAGGTGTGAGTTCTGATTTTGTTTGGCTTTTCTCAATATAAATCCCATTTCATTCAGCCAATTTTTAACAGTTCTGTCACAAACACTGATTCTTGTTTCAGTCATATTATACACAAAAATAAAATATAGTCATGTGTTTTAAATATAAAAAAAACAAGGATTGCATCATATATTGGATAATATTATATACAAATAAAAAAATAACATGGACAATGCTAGATTTAGAATTTGTGAGAGTTTGAATATTTAGGCCAGAGTTGAATTGGGAATAAAGGAGTAACCAAGGCTGGATTTATAAGGGAGCAAAGGGGCTAGACTTCCTTAATAAAACTTGTAATAATCATAAAATTGGTTTTATTATTGAAAATATAATAGTGATTTACTACAAACTGGAAAGAATTACATCATTTTGTCATATAATACAAACTGACAAAATGTAGTAAAGGTTATTTTTACGGTCAAATATAATTGAGAAAAATACAATCAAACATTTTCTTTGGAACTTAACTTTTATATTTTTTCTTTAAATTAGAGCCCTTTTACTTGAATTTTTTATTTCCTATTTTTCATGCACCTAGTTTAATTTCTATGTTAAGGCAACATGAGGGGCCACCTAACCAAAAGTGCCCCCAGTTTAAATCTGACTCTGGTGGTGACACCATTTTCCCTATAGCTACAGAACTGAAACCCCACTACTCAATGGTGTTTAGTGTCATACCCAGGATATGTTAATATACTTGGGATTGCATCTCATTATTGCTCCATGGCACTCATGTCTATGGTCAGATAAAATTAGTTATAAGTAAGTAAAGTCGTTGGGGTGGCCTAATGTCGGTATCAGCCAGAAAGTGAGGGAGTCTATGCCCTTTTACACTAATGCTAGACCAAGGTGATTGTTTTTCTATTTGAGGTGGAGCACTACACCTACTATCAGCTACTCACTTTATCACACAGATCCCTGTTCTACTCACATGCTGAGTTGGTGAGGGTTGGTATCGAACCAGGAACCTTGTGATTCCTAGGCAATTACTCTACCGACTGAGCTAAACCAGCCCTATACTCATGGTTTAAAGGGTTATAAAATTTCCAGCCTAATGTTTAGAGCACCAGGTAATAATAATCCAGTCCTGAATAAAAACTAAATAAACTATTATTGCAGTTCACAGGATTTTCATGTTCTCAAACAAATATTATAATTGTAATTATCTAAAATGTTATGCATGGCTGGTCAAATGTTTTGCTCTCACTGTATTTACATCTGTTATTTGGCTATTTAATTTTAGGTGTCTGACACAGTTAATTATAGCATTTAGAAGTGGCTTGTTGTAAATATGTGTGTGCTGCTTACAAATGTTTGAGAAAAAGAACAATAGAAAGTGTGCAGAGGAATTTTAATGGCAGAATATATGAGGAAGTTTTTTTTTCTAAAAATGGTTGCTGTGAAAATAAAAAAAAGAAAGAAATCTAACAGACAGGGAATTGTGAATAGCTTTACTGAAATTGACAAAGTAGCATATAGTGTGTCGACTTACTTTGTGCCATGAAAAAAAAACATGGTTCTTATGATTCATACCTACATACATAGACATAGACATTTATGTACCTACATGCACTATATATATATATATATATAGTTACCAACCACTCCACACAAGCAGGATGTGACACAAGGACAATTTCTTAAGTGGAGTTTAACATATTTGAATTCAGAGTTTTCCTTCTCCTGGACTGGTTACCTAGCCATAGTTAAAGAATCCAGTCTGTCTTATGATTTATCCATAGCTGCAGGGAGAGTAGAATTCATACCTTTCTCAAGGGTATTAGTGCTATGTGAAATGCAAACAGCCTCATCCAGGATTTGGACTCAGGTCGACAAATCCATTTCCTATGACTCTAACCATTACACCTCATGATGATATATATATATATATCATTTTCATTTCTATGACTTGGATGGTAGAAAAAATGGATAGTCCAATTAACAAATAAAGAAATTTTACAAATGGGTAGCCAGATAGAATAATACAAAAAAGAAACCCCAAACCATCTGTACATTTGAAAAAAAATCAAACTGCACTAAGCAAAAAGATAAAGTAACCAAAAGACTTAACTAAGCTAATATGTAAAAAATGCTCAATACATTAAGTATAGTAAAATATAGAAAACTTAATATACACTTCCTACCAATGTTTCACCAAAAGGATCTTCAGGTTTATATCATCCTGAAGATCCTTTAGGTAAAACCTAGGTAGGTAGTGTCTGACTCAAATTAGTTATATATATATATATATATATATATATGTGTGTGTGTGTGTGTGTGTGTTCGTGTATATATATACATATATCCTGTCTCTTTTTTTTATAGATATACCAGCTGAAATAAATTTATAATAGCCAAATCCTAGTTTGTTGAGTTTTCTTACTTATTGGAAGTGTAAATATTGCTCTGTATGAAATTAACTAGCATACATTGAGCTCTCTAGGGGACTTGTAAGAATCCTCATATATATCTATAGGTGCGCATTGATATGGGCATGCAATGTAGATATATGGAGGATAAAGAAGGTCTCAAATAGAATCATTCTTAACTCACCTGATCTTTTGGATATATATATATAAAAGTAAAGTAAGTAAGTAAAGTCGACGGGGTGGCCTAAAGTCGGTATCAGCCAGTCAGCGAGGGAGTCTATCCCCTTTTCAATAGCGCTAGACCAAGGAGATTGTTTTCAGCATCTGAGGTGGAGCGCCACACCTACCATCAGCTCCTTACTTTACCGCACATATCCCTGTGCTACTCATACACTGAGTTGACGGGGACCGGTATCGAACTAGGAACCTTGTAGTTTCTAGCCGAACGCTCTACCGACTGAGCTAACCCGGCCCCTTATATATATATATATATATATATATATATATATATATATATAATTCTTAAAGTACTTATTTGGTAAAATTCACACTTTATCTGATGAGGTTTAGTTAATGCAAACATTGACTAGTCAGTTTATACATTACCTAGTAGGGGAATCCTTATAGTGTAATGGTTGACATGCTGGGCTACAACATTGTAGTAAGTGAGTTCAAACTCCAATCATGGTATTCCATTAACTTTAAAACTAACACCCTTTGGAAAGGTATGAAATACCTTATGCTCCAAGCTATGGGTTAAATAGTACCACTACTGTTCTTCAACAAGGAAGGCCTTTGCATTAAATAACCCATGATAGTTGATATGCCTTTAAACCTTTAAGAAGCCAAACCAAACCAAACATTACCTAATTAAAATGCTTTATGCATTTTAATTTATTAGCATTAGAAGATTCAGATAAAGTTGGCATTACTTAGGTAGTGTAAGTAGAAGAATTGATGGGAAAGGTGCTATAGGCATTTTAAAATGTGTGTACTGCATTGGAAATTAATTTTGTTTAAGGATGGTTTGTATTGTTTTATGTATAGAGCTTCTAGTATTTGGAGTTTTTGTTTATTTTTTTCTTTGTGCAGAATGTGTGTATTTTCTGTTAGAATATTTCGGTAATTAGAGTGGGGGCATGAATGTAATTTTAGGTGTTGTGAAATGGAGCTATTATCTGTTAAATGGAGGGTTAGACGATGTGACAATGTGGTTGAGGTGAAGCCGATGTATGTATTTTCATTTTCTGGGAGACTACAATCTCCTAGGGGACATTTAAATCTGTATACTACATTGGTCTCATTAAGCCAACTTGTCTGGGGAGAGAAATTGTTGCGGACAACGAGGTTGGTTGTTTTGAATTTTGTATAATAAATAATAAATTTTACCTTATTATCAGGCATGGTTGCAGTAACATTATTCCAAATTATTTGTTTTAGTGCTATTTCATCGAGTTTGTAATTCCTGTGCATCTGGTTGCGATAGTAAATGTTATTTGAAGAAGTATTGTAGTATGTTTTTCTTTGTGGCTAGCGTCTATTTTTTGGATGATCTGTTTGATTTGTTTGTCAATGACGTGATTAGGAAATCCGTTATTAACCAGCATCTGTTTGATGTTTTTGAGTTTGGAGTAGAATTTTGGCTTTGAGGAAGAAATGAGTTTTGCGTGATATATTAGGTTTTTTATTATAGCTTTTTTGTACCTTTCAGGGCACTCACTATTAAAATTTAAAGTAGTTGAGTTAACGGTTACGGGTTTTTTATATGGATATGTTGTAAAAGTGTTATTGTTAGTGTCGATCAATACATCAAGGAATGGGAGTTGATTTTTATTGTTTAGTTCATATGTGAAATTGAGGACAGAGTTTTTTTGGAATGCTTATTGGAGTTCAATTAGTTCATTTGTGTTGTTGACAAGGACAAGAATATCATCAACATAACGAACATAGATAAAGGGCTTTTTATAATATTAAATATTTTATTTTCAAGGTGGGCCATATAGAAATTACTAAAAGTTGGATCCAAAACAGAACCCATCAAAATACTGTCCTGTTGTACATATAAATTACCTAGAAGGTCGTAAAATGGGATTTCAGTTGTGCAGTAGAGGAGAATTTTTTAAAGGATGTTGGAATTAATTTTAAGAGGTGGATATGAAGGATTTTTGAAAATATTTTCAATGATGATGTCTATAGTTTCTTTTACCGGAACGTTGGTGAAAAGATTTTCAACATCAAGTGAAGCTATGATTTTGTTATCTGGTTTTAAAGTATGTAGGATTTGGAGTAGATCATGGCTGGATTTCAGACTGTAATTAGTGGATATATATGCACACACAGACACACACACACACACACACACACACACGCACACACACACACACACACATATATATATATATATATATATATATATATATATATATATATATATCAACAAAAGTATATAAATTTAGGCATCAGGGAATATTGTTTAACAATACACAAGTAAATTCATGTGATATATGCTAAAGAAATGAAGTTTTCAAGAAACTTTAAATAATGCATAGAAGATTTAAAGTTTTAATATTTGTAAAGTAATAGAGGAAGAATTAATCAAGCTAATTACTTTGCTATGTCAAAAAAAAAAAAAAATAAAATGAATAAAGCAACATGTTAAAGATATCATAGAAAAGCTTCATTTTTAAGATAAAGACTTGAATAAAAAGAAAAAGAAACTTGAAACAGATCTACAGATATTCTTTCTTTCTGCTCATGAACACATGTATCTTATTTCTTTCGAATGAGATGTCTTACCACCATTGAGGAAACAATAATGACGCAAGAGTTAATCCGAATGACGAATGGTGTTGATGAAAGGAAGCTTAACAAAAGATTTTGAAGAGTTTCATTTGAAGGGAAATCAGAAACTCCATTATGGTAAGCAAGAACACCAACCGAGAAAGTTAATTGAAAATTTATCTGAGTCTCCACAGCTGGCAATTTAAGCAAAATCAAGTTATCACAAACTAAATGAATTTAAATAACATTTAAAAAAAAGAAATGAATTAACTATGATAAAGCATTAATCAAATATTTTTACATCTAACAATAGATTTATTCTCTTTGTAATGCTTACATTAATTCTTGACCACTGACAATTCCTTTTTTCCCATTTGCAATTAATTTCTGTTGTAAAATAAATAACGATACAGTTCTACAGTAAGATTATTTACAACAAGCAGAGCCACCCAGTGTTGCTTGGGATTTAAAAAGTTAAAAAGAAATCTCTTATCTATATTTATATATATGTATTCAAAAAAGATTCCTTTTCAAACCCATCCAAATTTTTTGTATTCACACCGCTTTATTTTCAAAAATGAAAATATTTTGCCCCGAAGAAGAGCTGTTTTTTGTATACTCAAATTTTATTATTATTTAGATTATTCAGACAATTGTCTTCATCTTCATTGTTATCTGTATAACGTAGTCTGAATAATCCAAATAATACTAATTATCAAGCCTCATCTCAAAAATTCAGAAAAATACTCAAATTTTATGTTTCTCTATTATTATTATCTTATTTTATTTTATATTTAAACTAATACTAAATAGGAAACTCTGAATACAAAGACTAATTCTTGGTCAAAATATGTGTCAGCAATTCAATAAATTTTCATCCATACAACATTTTCTGTCCATTTATCTTTCAAGCCTTGTCTAGGATTTGAACTGAGTCCTTTTTCTTAGTCTATTGGTGAGGTTTAAATTCTGGAGCTCTGGGGAGTGTGGAGTACTTCTTCTTTGCCATTACTCCCATGTCCTTTCTGACTCGAAATGGTAGTACCTCTTAGGGTTCCATCTTTGGGTTAAATAGATTGAAAAATGATCTTTAAAAAATGTGTCTTAAAAAAAATTGAATACCCCACAAGAATGAATAAAACAAAAACGTCTTCAGCATAAAATAACACAGGTTTGATATGATGTAAGATCCAACCAACAAACAATTTCCTAAGACAATAAACTATAAACCACTTCAATATAAGTAGATCTATTTCAACAAGTACATTAATTAAAAAAAGTCGTTCTTTCTGAAATTTCCAAAGCTCAAATTCAAGGCAACATTTTAAGAAATACTTCTAAGAGAAATAAAAAATAAAAAATTTAACTCCACTTAAAAAATTGACCTTGTGTCACATCCTATTCCTGTGGAAGGATTATATATATATATATATACCCTAGTAAAATCTGAGATATCCCATAACATATAATACATTATCAGATGCGAATGAAGACAAGATTCTTAAAACATTTTCCTTGCACCATCCTCAAAATAGACATTTGACTAAAATAGTGAACTCCAGACATCCAATCTACCCCACCCCTAAAATCTGACCAATCCCATTCCAAACTCTGCCGCCATTAGGGGAGGATGCAGAAGAGGTGGGGACCAGTCCTACCATCTTTAACACCCAGACCTCTCCTATTGTTTTCTCCTCATACCACTATCACAACCATCACTATCAATACCACTTCCAATACTATTAATAACCAACTTCACCAATGGACATTGCTATCAATAATTACCGCAACCACCATTGTTCCTACACCTGTCAATTTAACTGCCTCCCTCCCCCTCCCCCATCATTTCACCCCTTTCAGAATATCCACACTCCATTACCCCTGACCCTCACAATTATGGAGTTTTATGCCAAACAGAAATTTGCTGATTACACTGATTATTTATAGGTATTAAATGGCACAAGTCTTTTAGACATTTTAGATTATCATCATCTGTTGGATAATTTAAAATTAAATTAAAGACAAACTGGAAGTCTGACCTAACATGTGACCTCTGGACAGATTTTCAACACACACACACACACACACACACACACGCACACACACACGCACGCACGCACGCATATATATGGGTAAATATATAAAAATATGAAAAAACAAGGTATTCAAAGGATGATATTTTTATAGTTAGAAGTATTAGCCAACATTAAAATGTTTCAGTTTGTATATTCAACCATCATCAGGACATTGTTGATATGTGATGTTGTAATTTCTGAATGATATTCAAATTTGAATGTGGAAATAAAGAGACAAAACTTAGCATTCTGTAACTGTTAACATTCTATTTCAAAACTGTGTGACGTAATTTGTGTTTGAAATTATTTTTAAAAATTGCTCATGGCTTTATCTTACTTGGCTGCTTATTTGTGTAGTTTTCAACATTTATTTTGATTTTAAACTATTAATATTAAGCCTAACGTATTTATTATAATGTATTATTATTAAAGGTTATATTTATAACTAATAGTAACTACTTCATATTGGAGTAACCTCTTTCAATAACTTTTAGTGTTTTAAAGCAAACCAGTCAAATGTAAAGAAAAATCGAAAGCTTAAGAATGAAACAATTTCCAGTCTAATTTGCATCTGATAATTTTTTGGGGTCTGCATTCATGCAGATTCTTGCTATAAGAATTTACTCTTTAAATCTTTTATTATCTAGATTTTTCAGTCTGCTGTCCTCATCTTTATTGTTATATACATAACATTTTGGCCAATGTCCCTTCTGGCTTTCTTCAGGTGCTTCTTGTGGTAGATTCTTCTCATTCTGTTAATTATGACTGGGAACAACTGTAAAGATTTTGTTTTGTTTTTCCTGGTTATAATTAACAAAAAGAGACCAATCTATCCCAATGGATTACAAGAAACATCAGAAGAAGGCCAATGACCACATGAGCCAAAATGTTGTGTATATAACAATAAAGTTGAGAACAACAGTCACTAAAATCTAAATAATACAAATTATCAAGCCTCATCTCAAAATTCCAGCCAAATAATATCTTTGAGTTTTGTCCAAATGCAGATAAAAAGCCAGGAATTTATATGCTGATTTTTTCGGCAGGCAAGCTCCTTGTTTGGAAGACTGGCATCACACAACCTTCTGACCAACATTTAGTGTTTTATGCAGTACTAAGCTAAGCTTAGTACATATGATAATAGTCAATCAACATTTGCCTTTTATAAACAGTGTTATTCTATCACTGATGACTGAAGAGTAAAATGAAAAAAAAAACAAAACAAAACAAAACAAAAAATTACTGAACTTTTCTTTGATGGCATACTGAAAAGACAGCTATGTTCAAATATTGTTTTTTCTTAGACTTTTTTTTTCATCATATTTTTCCCTTCTTTTTTTCTTTTTCCATTTGTCAGATAAAATAAAATACAAGATGATCTGTGTGCCAATACGGATCTCATCTTCCCCATTCCCCCCAGACATAGTAGGTAAGATTATACATCTGAAATGATTGATGTTCAGTTTATATTACATTGAACGACTTATTTCTTTCTTTTTCTTACTTTTTATCTTACTAAAAAGCAAAGTTATCTGACAATTCCACAAGCAAGATAGATGTAATAATTATACTCTTCGACAACAGTACATCGTTTATGACAAACTGATTTACTAAAATCGGATGTGATTAAATGAATACATTTAACAAGAGCAAATCTGAAAGTAGGACACTTTAATTGTTATTTTATAAAATTTGTGAAATACAATTTAAAAATAAGTTGAAGAAAAAGAATATTATAATTTGATATCATCCATTATTCATACCATATATCAATATAGATTAATAGTTGATTGAGCCATTCTTATCAATAGATAAATACTGATAATTATTGATATATATTTTAATTAATATAATTCACTAGATGTCTATCGGTTTGTACAGCTAAGGCTCTGATGGTTTTGATGCAATTTCAACCAAACTTTCAGAAATTGTTTAAGTCATCCTTCTAAAGGTTTTGATTACTTTATAAATCTAGTTCAGACTGATTTTCAGGTGGAGTCAAACACTCACCTTCCATTCTTATTGTCGATATCAATGTAAAAGGTTAAGTATTTACTCAACCTGTTTGCTACAAGGTTGCAAATATGGAGCTTTCAGCAAGTATCAAACTTGCTATTCAGTAGTAATGGATCTGCAGGACTAGCTTGCTAGCCATAACACCATGATGGGGTGTCCTTTTACCCAACCTGTTCACCACAAGGAACATGTGGCATAAGGTTACAAGTATGGGGTATTCAGCAAGTATAAAACTCGCTATTCAGTAGTAATGGATCTGCAGGACTAGCTTGATGGGATGCTTCAGTCACTGTAAAAGGATATCTATTTTGTGCCTGGTGTTTATTCACTCAGTAACTTACATGCTAGGTATAAATAAATAAAAGATTATAACACAAAATGCTTTATAAATATCAATGGCCATCTTGAAACCTGTATGTAATATGGGTAAGTATTTCTTGTAGTTAGATTTATCTATTTATTAGTAAAATGATTATATATATATATATATATATATATATATAATATATATATATATATATAATCATTTTACTAATAAATAGATAAATATAACTACAAGAAATACTTACCCATATATATATATATATATATTTGAAGGGTGAGAATGCTCTTTTGATGGGAGTTCAAGGCCAGTAATGAGAGAATTTTTCACAGTGATGCCAACACTATGCTGATGTGGTTCATCTGAGGGTTTTCCTTGCCAAAAAAAGGTATAGTTTTGCCATTCTTGTCCAGGCATATTTTCTGAAGTAATGTCAATGTTTAGTCTAGAGAGTCGTTTGTTAAAGATGGCTGTTTTGTGCGCATCATTAACTTGTTGCAGACCAGATATGCCTGGGCACATAGTCCTGACATTCTCGCTTGCGAATTAAAGTGCAAGAGATTTCTTGTACTTTGTGTTGCTTAGTGTAGACCTTTTGGCCCACCTTTTGAGACAGTTCTCTAAGCTCCATACATTCATTGGAGCAAGCAGGCCATGGTGAAACATGGGGACATCCATGGCACTCATTTCCTTCGCCCATCAGATGAGTTTATAACTTGTAAACTGCCACTTCCTGTGTTGTGTTGGCATGTAACAGCGACATTGGAGTGTCTTCTCCATCTAATAGTGGAACTACGTAGCCTGGGCAGGTTGATATGGAGGATGAGCAGTTGCCCAAGCAGCAGATGCCTCCCTCTCAACTCTGTTAAAGCAAAGGTAAGAAACCAAAGCAGTGTTGCAGGAGATGATGGCTTGTGCTGAAGTTCAGTATCTCATCACTTTAGCGAATCCAGCTCCAGATTTTTTCAGAGGTTACTCCCCTAGCTTTTTGGGATGAGGTTAAGCCACTAGGCAGCAGTGGTTTTATAACAGACTTTTCCTTGTCCTAGATGGGTTGCCAACCAAGGCTAAGGAGCCTCATCTAACCCATTTGAGGATTTTCAGTAAGTACCCCCAATCATTGTCACTCTGCCTTTTCAAAGGTCTTGTTTTTTGGTAATGCTGGGTGTCTATGCACCATACTCACCAGACACCCAAGACATACCTGGTGAGAGTGCCAGTTTAGTTGTTTGTTATATATCTAAGTTTTAAATTGATATAGGTCCAAAAGTCCGCTAACAGCATTCAAAGAAGTTCCAAACTAAACTGAATTTATAGTTGACTCAATAATTTTTCTATTCCTTTAAAAAAAAAGAAGAAATATATATATACATATATACATAGAAGCACATACATATACACACATGTATACATACATATACACACATGCATACATATACACACACATATATGCATGCATATACATATACATGTACACCCAGATATACACATATGCGTGATTATACTGACACTGTTAAATTATCTAAGTTATGACTTAGTATAAGTCTACATGTCAATTATTATCAGTGCTTAGCTAGAACCTATCTCCAAACTTTGACTACGGCATTTATCTACTAGCATGGTCATGGTTTATGTAGGGGGGGACAAAGTGCCCAAAACAGATGTGCTGGACTGAGCAAACATGAACAGCATGTTTACTATGCATTTGTGAGAGCTGCCTGTGCTGGTTTGGTCATGTCAAGAGGATGGATAAAGGCTGCATCTCCAGAGACCTACTGTATGGTGAATTAGTAGAAGGCTGGTAGGAAGATCATGCCTACACTTCAAAGATGTTTGCATGAGGACATGCCACATTAACACCAACATATGAGAGGTTTGTGCAGAAAACTGAGCGGTCTGGTGCCTCCTTGTCAAACAAGGCATGAAAAAGTGTGAAGCAGAGAGGAAAGTAGCCACCACAGCAAAGAGATTCAGAAGAAAGGAGAGAATAGCAGCCTCAGCAAGTATTACTGTTTGTGCACAGCCCCTGCACCAGAGACTGCCATTCGAAAATTGGCTTGCATAAATGTAAGTTAAAAAAAATGATTGTACACTACACCACCATCTTTAGCAGATGGTAGGATGCCAACAATATATATATATATATATATATATATATATATATATATATATATATATGAAGATGCTAGTCCTTTTTGAAAGAGGAATCTTGTTGAAATAGATATTTATGATATCAAATATGACTGGATTTAAAATTTTTCAAATTTACAAATATTGTTCTGTATATAATTGTCAAATTGTCATGCAGTGGACAAAAAAGAATCTTCCAAATATATCTATATGAAATAATTTTTTTAGATATATGAAAAAATTATATATGAAAAAATATATATATATATATATATATATATATATATATATATATATATATATATATATATATATATATATATATATATATATATATATATATATATATATATATATATATATATATATATATATATATATATATATATATATATATATATATATATCACCAATTCCTTCACAGAAGCAGTATGTGACACAAGTTCAATTTCTAAGTGAAGATTTATGGGTTTGAATTTAGAGTTTTCCTTCACCTAGACTGGTTGCCATACCAAGGTTAAAAACCCAGTCTGCCCTATTTACCCATAGCTGGAAGGAGAATAGTTAGATTCATATTTTTTCTAATGGTATCAGCTCTATATGAAATGCAAACAGCCTCATCCAGGATTTGAACTCAGTTCATCATTTCCTATGATGATAATCATTATACAACAAATGCTTCCAATATATATTGATGTAATTTTATTTTTTATTACAGATTGTCAATGCAGTAGAGTTTGTTAATAGATGATATCTAATGCTTTATGTTTTGAATTTGTAATGTTCCACTAGGAATAGCAAAATCCTGTCATCTTTGGCTCAGAAGAGAATTCAGTTTTTATTAGAAATTGTTAAGGGTGTACTTATTTATGGACAACTTTGTTAATTTACTAGTGTAGACAAATAATATTAGAATTGAAAAGTATTAAGAATTGCAAGGTTCCAGGTTTGATACTGGTACTAGCCCACTGAATGTATTAGTAGCACGGCTTGGGTAATCTAATCGGAGTGGTAAAGTATCAGGGAGCTGACCTACCATGGTAGTACCTCAACAAAACAATCTCCCTGGTGTAGCAAAAAGAGGATAGACTCTTTTATTGTTTAGCTGATACTTACAATAAGCCACTCTGCAGACTTTACTACTTTTACTATGAATATTATTAATTTTCAAAGAGATTTGTCCACCTGCTTCCCTATAAGCAATGTGTAAGCCAATGAAATTGCCAGATATTTTGAATACTTGACAGGAGTTAAGCTGAAAAGAAAAGATCAATCTTGTTTGTTATCCTGGTGCTTAATCTTAGATAAAAGACTTGTAGAAATGAAAGAATCACACTTGATTTGTTTTGATTGTGTGGACAATCCATTTATTTTGCTGCTTGTCACCCACACATAGGGATGGGTTTAGAAATTGCGTTTCAGATTTTGGCATTATGAATATTTATGAAAGATTACAAATATTTCTTTTCTCGTTTAACTCCCTAATTTACAAGTCTTTTCTATTTTAGCTGAAAAATAAATTGTTGATATTTGTTCTATAATTATAAACTCCAAAGAGTAAACATTGACTGAAAGAAAATTCTAAGCAACTGTACAGTTGTGGTTCAAACATTCATCACCAACAATGCCCAGCCTTAGACAATTCATGGATCAAGTCACCAATAGGGACCCCAGTTGTGAGCTGTTTTCAAAGGAATGAAATTTTGCTTTTCACCAGTTGTTTGTAAACAAAATCAACAGACGATTTTTTGACATTAGAATTTCATACAAACCAAAGATATGTTTTTACACTAAAATAGTTTTTGATTTTAATGAAAAGAAAAGTTATTTCATGTTGTTATTGTAGGCATTTGTAAAAAAATTAATATTGCACTAAAGATAAACTAATATTGTTATTTTTTTAAATTATAAAACTTTAAATGAAAGACATGTTTTTATTTTAAAATAGTTTTTATTTTATCAGAGAAATGCAGATTAACAATATCAATACCAGATATGAATTAGTCATAAAACAATTGAATTAGTCACAATATTCTTTTATTAAGATAAACTAAACTTCTTGTTGCCATAGAAATACTTATGACCCCTTGTGACTGATAAATGAGATAAAGAATGAACATAGGTAACAAATTGTCACAATGAACATTTTTATGACTTGACACAATAAAAAAACATTGTTAACTTTCTTATACTCTAAGCTAAATTTTGTCCTTACTCTTTGTCAAGATTCAAAAAGACCCATCCACACTGAACACTGGCTAAATGCTTAATCTACAGACACAATGTACAGGGGGGGGGCTCATGACAGAATGGAACTAATAATAGAGGTCAATGTAAGGCACTGGTCTGGTGGATAACAATGTAAAGTCTCTTACGCTGCATGTGGTTACATGGGTAGAGAGGGTATGGCTGTGTAAGTCACTTATGCTGCACATGTTTATGTAGGAAGAGTGGAGCCAGTGACAGAATATAAGAGTCCATTTGTGTTATCAACTTGGTCAGTAAGATGCCTATGGAGTTGTGTATTGTACTCTCAGGACTGTTGAACAAACTGTGAACTTGAGAATAGCCTCATGCAATAATTGCTGTGCTGCATGAAAGCTTTCATAAGTGGTTTGTGTGGCCCAGCATATATGATGGCCAAAGCCCAAACATGTGTTTGCTACCAAGGGAGAAGAAAATAAAATGTGTGCAGATCTTTAAATGATCCATGCTAGCTATGTCTACATAAAACATTAGCTGATAAGAAAAACCTTTTGAATAATAAAATTGAATCAATCTACAATTGTAGACATAGGTTAAGCTGGTCACTAAAATATTATTAGAATTACAATATTAAAATTTAACAAAATAAATTATAAATTTTCTTTTTTAATAGTTATTAATTTTAGATAGGAGAGATACTGAAAAGAACAGTGAAAAACTATAAATTAGTAATATCAAACCCCTGAAATATAATTAGAATTAAATTCTAACTATTTTTATTAGCTATTATCTATGATTAGAATTAAGTTAATAACAATGCAGGAATGAGAACTAATGAATAAATAAACGAATAGAATATACTGCATGCATTAATTGAAAAAAATATTATTTAACCTCGTTATTATCAAAAAAGCTTATCTCAGTTTAACTAAGGAATTAGATCACCTTTGTTAAGTATAGGATCCTGATGAAATGATTTGGATTGAAACCATGGTAGACCCTTAACTCTTTTCCTCTACTATTATTACTAATATCATCATCTTTATTACTCTATGTTTTTGATATATTGAGCATGTTTGGATAATTTACTAATGTCACTGCAACGGAAAGTAGCAATTGGATACTCTCACTCTCTGTCTGTCTGTCTACCTGTCTGTCTGTCTGTCTGTCTCTCTCTCTATATATATCATGTTGCACTGACAGCATGGATTCCTATGACTCTCTCCTCTGCCCCTATAGGTCATCACTCCTGTCAAGTCCTCTTTACAACATTCAGTATCCGCACAATTAAAATTTTTGGACCATATGACCATAAGGCACCCCTTTTGCGATTTTGATTCGTGGGGACATTTTTTCCATTTACACCGTCAAAATCCAGTTAATTGTTTACAGACGATTTTTAGAGTTTTTTTTTAATTATAAAACTAGCCTCTAACCCTAAACCCTAATCCTAACCTTAACCCCTAACCCCTAACCCCTAACAAAAACCGGATTTTTACTGTGTAAATGAGAAAAAGTGTCCCCACGAGTCGAGATCGCGGAAGGGGTCATATGGTCCAAGTTTTTTGCTGGTTGGCACACTTTTATGTGTTCATGTGTAAGTGTCCACTGGAAAATATCACATGCGTTTGTCCTTGCTTCTCCACCAGTGTTCAGCATATCTTGTCTTACTTGGATGTGGTTTGTGTGATAGGAGCTAAATGGCCATACAGCTGCTTTTTTGTGGGGTTTTATATATATGTATATATATATATATATATATATATATATATATAATATATATATAAATAGCTCTATTCCGTTGTTAATTATTGCATTGATTCCTGATCACTAATATTCCCTTTTCTTCTGATTTCCAATGCTTATCTATAGTAAAATCTAATTTTCACAGGAGTTTACTTGAAGTTGGCCCAAAGAGTATTCCCCAGTTATAACCTGCAATGTTAAATTAAGATCATGATCTATCAAGCAGTGATTATATCAAACCTGGAAGCTATACAGCTGTGATATCGAGAAGCTTCAAAGGGTCCATCATAAATGTTTTTTTAATCTTTGAATGAGAAACATTGAAGATTAAGGTTATTAATGTAAATCCATTGCTAGTGATGTCATAATAAAAAGGTGCTGTAAATAATTTTGATATTTCCATTCTAAACGATTTGACAATAGAAATGAATTGGATATCAGTGAGAAATGGATTGTCAGGAGTTAGAAATCAAGGTAGACAAGGTGTTTATAGAACAGAGTATAAAATAGTGGAGCACTGGTGCAGAAACTTGTAATGGATATTTGACCATATGTCAGACACATGCAGATACAACAGAATATGTAAATGACAGTAATGGGTTATTATTATCTTGTTGACAGGAACATATTGGTTGGTTATTTTGTTTTATTTTATGGCATACCAACTCTTTTCAGGTCATTTAATGCCAGATCAATTAATTTTGATATCAGGTTGCTTAGAGTTCAAGTTGTTGCTTAAATGGTCACCCATCTAAGTATTGAACAGGCTCATTGCTGCTTAACATTGGTTATCTTGTGAGAATTAATGCTTTCAATACAACTTGACTATAACTCAGAGAAACGTGGGCCAATCTAAAGGAAAAAAAGATGAAATGCACAAGCAGTAAAATAGGACCAATAAAGCCAGTTTAGTTATGGCTATACTGAACCACTAAAAACACTGAGAAGCTTCATGACAGTAGCTCAAATTAGTGACCCATAATTCTTCGTTGTAAATAGTGTTGGAATACTACTGCTAAGAACTGTAGAGAGACACACAGCTTCAAATGTTAGAAATACAAGAAATTGTAAAGGTGAGTCCAATTGAATATGTTTGTCAATTTGTTTTCATTACCTGAATGTAAAATGATGATTGACTCTTGTTGAGTTCTGTTCAGTATCAAGTGACAACACTTTTCAATTTAATCAAGAATATTACAAAGGCTATTTTATAAAGTAAATAAATTGCCAATGTTTCAGTACAGAAAGGTATAAAAATCTGGAAGAAAATGGTTTTCTGTATTTAGGAAATAAGGCAAGCCTTACTGATTGAATAGGGACCTTTTATATAAGATGTAAATGTATTGCTAATGATTTTACTACATATAGCATTAAAAATTAGGGAGGAAAGGATTTTCATTAGGAATTGATGCAAGTATCACTGACAGAATTGAGTTTTTATATCTAAGATACAGTTAATATATTATTGCATGGTCACTCTATTCTATTGGATTTCTGTTCTTTTTCTTGGAGTTCTTTTTCAGGTCAAGCATCTCTCTGGTTGTGGGGGTATCTCTCTGGGGTTTCCCGTTTGCTCTGTTATAATAATATGGAGACATTTTATTGTGTACACACTTTTTTAATTTCCCTGATACACTCTTAACTTGCATGCATGTGGGGGAGAATCAAAGGCAGTAAAAGGCATCTACCCAAAAGGCCCGTTGGTCTCAACTCTACATAATTCTAACTCTTTTTTCCTAGCATTGTCTGGTCATGTGATTTTCTAAGTCAATGAGGGACTTCCCTCTCTGGTCTCAAGTCTGTTGCCATTCAAAATATATGACAGTGATTTTCCACTGTTTTACAATTATCTTAAATTACTCTACACAACCTGTTAAAAATGATAGGGTATTCCTAATCATCATGTAACAATATATAAACATATTTCTTTTTTAATCTGTAGTTACTTGTAATTGTAGACTTTTAAATTTCATATTTTGATGTCTTCAAATTACTTAATTATGCAGTATTGTCACCAATTATCAATATCAACACTTTTAGACTATATAGTTCTTATGCCCCTGAAGTTAGAGCCTCCTGTGATTGTGAAATCCAATGTTCGAAAAATATTCTCGATATTCACAGATGTCACATGTGAAGGCTGTCTCTGAAGATGTTGATGTACCAGTGCTTTGTTACTGCCACTTTTTTCTGGACCTCTTAGCTTCATGGTGTTGTGCCAGGGTGGCTTCAGATATGAACAATCCACTATGGAAAGCCTGCTGCCACCAAGGGTGGTCCTGAGCCAAATTTTCCCAGCTCGAAGAGGTAATGCCAAAGCACCTGAGATCATGTTATATAACAATTCATACATATATAATACCAAACTGGCCTTTCCTTAATATTTATTCTTTATCAAGTTTATTTCTTAAAAAAGGTATATGCATAAAAATAATGATAACAAAAAATGTTTGAAAACTTGATAGAAAATTTGATAGAAATTCTGTTGTTGAAAGAGTACTGGCCATCCACAGGGGCACCGATAACATTTTTGACTAATTCATCCAGAAAGCAAATAATATTTATTTCTGCAGGTAGCAAAGTTTAAAATAACCCAAGAAATAAAACAAAAAGCAAAAACAAAAAAAAAATAACAAAGAAAAAAACAAAACAAAAAATACAAACATCTAAAATAATGTCATAATTTGTAGTAACAATAAGGAAAAAAAAAAAAAAATATATATATATATAAAAGTAATTGGTAATTTGCTTGAAGCATTGTTAAGTATGTTATAAAATAATAAAATTCGAAGGCAATACAATGCGTAAAAAATAAAGACAAAAAGATGTTTATATGTCTAATCGATTTCAATATATATATATGTATATATACGTGTGTATGTGTGTGTGTGTATATATATGAATATATATATATATATATATATATATATATACATTGATGATATAGTTCGCTATTGGCAGTATTTAAATTACCAACATCAAGATTTTAATGTATTTAATTTCAGTTGGTAGAGCGTCAGCCAAGGAACCACAAGGTTCCTGGTTCAATACCAAGCCTCACCAACTCAGCGGATGAGTAGCCCAGGGATCTGCGGTAAAGTAAGGAGCTGATGGTAGGTTTGGCGCTTCACCTCAGATGCTAAAAAGAAACAACCTCCTTGGTCTAGTGCTAGTGAAAAGGGGATATACTCCCTAGCTGTCTGGCTGATAATGACCTTTTTATATGTGTTTGTTAATTGCTGATTAATCAATATAGTTATTTGTACTGGCATTTTTGTAATTCTTTTACAGAGCTAATATTTTTCTTTTGGTTAAATTAGAAAAATCAGGTCTTTTTTAAGGTACTGTCAGTCACATATGTATTAGGAATTTTACAGATACTAAGTGACTACCTGTATATTATTAGATTAGTCGTTTTTTGTTTTTTTTTATTTTTTCCTATCTTAATGTTAAAATTAGAAATTTCTTTTTGGTTTTCTGGTTTTAAAAAAAAAAGTTCCCCATTTGAAAAAGGTCAAGGAGAAGATTACTTAACTCCATCAATCAAGACGTTTGTGACTGATACGTCTCTTAGAATTTGTCAATAGAAAATCAACACGAGGGGAAAATAATTATCAAGTAATTCCAGAATATATAAGAAGTCTTATTTAATTCAGATGCAAAATTATTTTTAGTTATAGAAATTTATCATAGTATTGATTTGTACGAGACGTCTGTAATGAGTCGGAACAAGTGTAACTATTTTGTTTTGTTCGCTTTTTTTCTTTTTTTTTCTTTCTTTCTTTCTTTCGATTATTTGTGAGTTCAAAATATTTCGGGTCCCTTGGTACTTACGGCCAAATATTGATGAGTTATCTCCCCTACATTTGGTGTCCCTGATAACACATTTGTCAGTTTACACTGTTTTAATGGTGAAGCGGGTGTAAAAATTTGTCGTGCAAACATTTATTTATTTATGTATTTTGTCTGATTCTTCCCCGTCTTTCCGTTGTTGAAGGTTTAGACTAGTGGCTAGTGCTATGGACAGAAGGTTGAAGGGCTGCGTTTCAAGTTTCCTCTATTATTAGTCGGAAGGAGACAACCATTAGAGTGTCAAAGTATTGATCATTAACACAAAGGAAAATTTAACTCCAGGGACGGAGTATTAAAATGGGAATTACTACAAGTCTGACAGTTCAGCAAAACATACAAGAAAGCAAAATATCTATATTAATAATTGGAATTAGTTTATTTGTCTATCCTCGAGAGATAGCAAAAAACAAAAAAAAAACAAAAAAAAAAAAACAAACAAACTCTCTGAATTTTTGAGAGGAGATACAAATTTGTATTATTTGTATTATTTGGACTATTGTTTTCATCTTTCTTATTATGTACACAACGTTTCGGCGATGTACCCTCTGGCCTTCTTCAGGTGTTTTTTATTGAACTCGGGAACCTTCTCAAACTCAGGAACCTTCTAGTCGAACTGAAGAGCCTTCATGTCATAATTGGGAGCCTTCATGCATCCATTGCACGATGTGTCCAACTCAGCCTGAATTGTCTATTTGGACACATGGCATAGTGGATATAGGTGTTGAATTAATACAGTTCTAAGTGACAATCATCTCTGGGCAGCAGGTTCAATCCTAGCCAAAGGTGATGGTAACATAGAATAATTAACACAGATTAACACTTGTATCTGGTCATGGTTAATGGAATGAGAAGAATTTACCCCTGTGGATTGAATAAAGTGTATAGTTCAAAGTTCCATGAAGGCTCCCAATCATGACATGAAGGAGCTTATAGGGATCGGCCCCTATATTTTATGGCATGTGGAATTGACCAAATTAAAATAATTAAGTTTTCTTAAATAACTAGTTTTACAATGGTATGTCATGAGTTCAGAATTAGGTAAACAAAAGAGAATCGAATGAATATTAGTTTAGAAATATTTTAGAAACAATCTCCTGATTATGACATGAAGGCTCCAGAGTTCAACAGGGAGGTTCTTGAGTTTGAAAAGTTTCCAGAGTCTGACAAGAAACACCTTCTTTCTTTTTTAATGGCATATCAATGGGTTATTTAATGCATAAGCTATCATTCTAGAAGAATAGTAGTGGTACTATTTAACCCATAGCTGGGGGATGAAAGGGTTCATATATTTCCCCAATGGTGAAAGTGAATATAATTGCGTGACTGCAGTCCAACACATTAGCCACTACACTATGGGGACTCCCATATAACTGTTCAGAGTAGCTTTTTAATTGAAAACAAAAATTGTAAAATAGACTTTGTTTAAAAAATCTGGGTTTTAATCACAAAGTATTGAGAATGAAGCTTTACATTTTTTCATTTTAAAATTTATTTATATGAAGAGGAGCACTGATGTCTCAAAAAGTCAGTACTGATTCTTGATATTTTTCAACAGCAGTTTTTTGTAAAAACAAAAAGTGATGCAGCCAGGGCTGGATTTATACATTGGACGGCCCAGGAAACTTTTAGTTAGGAGGACCCTCAAGTTACTCCAGCATAGAAATTAAATTAGGTATGTGAAAAATAAAAATAAATGAAGTAAAATTAATTTTGCTCTTGTCCTCATCTTTATAATTGGACACATGACACAACAGATATAAGAGTTGAGTTAATAATGTTCTAAGTGACAATCATCTTTAGATTGTGGGTTCATACTTGAATATAGGTGAAAATAACATAACATAGCTTAACACTTGAACCCGGTCATGGTTAATGGAATGAGAACATTCTATCTCAATGGAGGTTCTGTTCGGAATTCCATGAAGGCTCTCGACTACAACATAAAGGCTCCCAAGTTTGACAAGAAACACCTGAAGAAAGCCGGAGAGCACATCAGCCGAACGTTGTGTATATGACAATAAAGATGAGGACAAGAGTCCAAAAGATCTAAATAATACAAATTATCACACCTCATCTCAAAAATTCAGACAAATAATAAAATGAATTTATTTTTTTTAAATGTGTAAATTTGGTTCCAAAGAAAATATTTGATTTGATTTTTATGTCTATCTTTCAATGATAGAACTAATTTTATAATTATTATGGGTTTTATAAAGGAAGTCTGAGTGTCCCTCTGACAGAGGTGCCTGGGAAAATTTATCCCTTTTCGTCCTGTTACAAATTCAGCCCTATGGTCAGTACCCTCAATAGTCACTAAACCTAGCATTCTGTAATTTTTTTGTTTACTAGACTGAATTTTCATCTCATTGGTAAAATTGAGAAAAATCGAGGAGATTAAAAGAAATACAATATCATAAGAGAATGCTATTTCAAAAGTGGAGGTTCTTGTGAATTATTTTGAAGAAAATAAAGACGTTGTTCATGGTTCATTTCTGTCTGAGTAAATATAGCTTCAGTCACAATGGTTTCTGAAGATAGTAGAAATAATTTTTGACATTTTCTGTTAATCTACAATTCAGTTCTTGACAACTTATTCTTATACAGCATAATACTACTTTTATACTAACATTGCAGGATCAATTAGCATGCTTTTGAAAAAAAAAGCCATTAAAAAAATAAAACATACAAAGTAAGTTAACTTTTATAATTTACTAACATACAAAGTGCAACTCAAAATTTAGAGAATTGATCACCCCTAGTTTTATACAATTTTTGTTTTACAACTTATTCTAAGATAGATCATTTGACCCATAGAAACTAAGTGGTTAGTATTTGTTCTGCTACCTAGAAACACATATACATCACACACACACACACACACACACACACACACACACACACACACACACCACACACAAACATTTGAAAATTCTTGAACACTTTCATCAGAAATGTTTGAGATGCATTCTTAACATCAAGTGGAATTCCAACACTAACAGGTCATGTTGTGCCTATGAGTGATATTAAATGCCAAAGCAACTCCTTTATGATCAGCTGCATGATGGCAAAAGGCCACAGCATTAAGCCCTGGAAGAAGTATAAGGATTGCTTAAAAAGCAACCTTGTAAAAATAAAAAGTGAGAGTGAAAGAATTGAGCATAAAAACCTCAAGCGTCAACTTCGAAAGGGATACACCTGTCATATTGGAGAGAACATGGAGAGTTGGAAATGTCAGACATGTGGTCGAATTCTGTTTTCTAAGGCTGGATATGTCAATCATAGGAAATCTCATCAGGGAGAATTCATGCAAATTCCAGGAACAAACAATGTGTCTTGTGCAATCTGTAACAAAGTCTGTAAATCAGCTTCTAGTCTTAAGAGACATATGGTGGTGCATAAGCATAAAATTTTATCATCTGATACAACGAGAAGGACGTCCTTCCTATGTCATATTTGCATTAAACTTTGTGGATCTTAAGTGGGTTTGATGAGTCATTTGAGGGCTCATGAGAAGAAAGGTTCTGGTGGTGGGGTTTTAGGATTGTGAGGGACGGCAGTGATTTGTAATGATTATGCTATTGAATCTTAACTATGCTTAGTTTTTAGAAGGGTATTTCATATGGTATAATGGTATCAAACTAGGTTTGATTGTTAGTGAGTCAGATTCTCACTGAGTGACCCATACTTCTGGCCTGGTGTCAAATTATAAAATTACTATATCAATCTCTGTCTGATATGGACATATACATTCTATTCTATCTACTTTTACTAAGATTACTATTTTAAGAAAACTTATATCCTATTTTCACATTTCGAAAATTAAGCTGCAATATTTTCATTAAAAAACCAAACTAAAGTGATTTTTTATACATTCTGTTTTTAACACGAAAACTAACAATTTGTGGAGTTTTTTAAAAAAAATATTTATTTCATATAATTTGAAACAAACTGGTTGTTTTACCAATTTAAATAATGCTTTCTTGCACAATGATTTCAGGTAAAAAAAAAAATCCCTTTTCGTATCTTTCATCGATTTCTATTCTAAATTGATTCTAAAGAAATCATAATCAGCAAATCAATCAGACTCATTAAGTTAATTTGAATTATTTCACAGACAACAGCATGTTATCTTCAAAAACACATAGAGAGGGAAAGAGAGAGAGGGGGGAGAGAGGGGGAGAGAGAGGGGGAGAGAGGGTAAGATGGAAGAGGAATAAAATTGAAAATGAATTAAAGGAGATGTGATGCAAAAAGTAGAAAGATGAGAGGGGGGCTGGAGACTAAGAAAAGAATGTAGTTCTACTGAATAAGGGATGAAGAGTACAAAAATGTGAGTATAAGAGAGAAGGAGGAAGATAGGGATAAAAAAGTAATTAAAAAGTGAATAAGAAAGAAAGAAAGAAAAGGAGAAAAAGGGTGGAAAGAGAAAATGAAATATAAAATTATGAAGATGAAGATGAATTGTGTGACATAAAAGAAGTAAAGAAATGTGAGGTGGAGAAGAAGCTGAGAAAAGAATGAAGAGAGAGGGAAGTGATTAAGTGTACAAGAAAGAAGAGAAGAGAGAGACAGAGAGAGAGGGGGGGATAAAAGAAGAAATAGGAGGCAATTAATAAAAGGAAAGGAGAAAAAGGGAGAAGAGAAAGAAAATAAAGAGGACAGAGCCAGTGAGAGAGTGAAAAAGAAGGGGAGAGGATAAATGAAGGAATAGAAGGCAATTAATAAAGAAACAAAAGAAGAAAAAGAGAGGAGAGAAAGAAAATAAAGCAGAGCGAGAGAAAGAGAGAGAGAGAGAGAGACAGACAGAGACAGACAAACAGAGACAGACAGACAGAGACAGAGACAGAGAAGGTAAAAAGAGAAAAAAAGATATCAGATAATGAGTTAGAAAGATAAAGAGGTAGAGAGAGCAAGTATGAAGTAGGAGTTGAGCACTGTAAAAGAAGGTGACATGTAGATTGTAAAGGAAAGCTGATTACCAATAATGGCATGAAAATATTCCCTTTTATCTATTTATTCCGATTAACTTTGCCAGTTCCTATCATAAGACTCAGATCACTAAGTGCAGAAAAACAAAAATTAAAAAAAAGAAAAAGAAAAAGGTTGTAAAAAGCATTCATTTAATTACCCCTGCACTGTTTTAATGCTTTCACTTTCTTAGGAAGTGGACTTATTGACATTTTATTCACAGACAAATTGATAACGACAGACTGGGTTCTCTTATTTATTTATTTTAATTTTAATTTTATTTTTTATTTAACTTTATTCATTTATTTTTACAAGAATGTTGATATTTATTTGCCTTCTAACAAGAGCTATGTGTGACACAAGGCCAATATGAATGTGGTGCCCTATATATATAATTCAGTAAACTTTACAGTCTTCCACAGAGGCCTCAGGTTGATAACAGTACCTACTGTTCCCAAATGGTCACCCATCTATTGTATATACTCTTGGATAGGTTGTACTTTTTTTTTAAACAAAAATTCCACCAAAATCAAAATTCTACGAAATCCATTTGACACAAATATAAAACAGCACTACTTTAATTTTTATTCATCATTAAGTTGCAATGATCAGTGATTGCAATGAAACAAAATGTGTACAATATGCATTTTCAAACTTTCAAAGCCTTTCATATACACAAAATACATATAAAAGATTACTACCAACTCTGTTTTATTATTATATTTATTACTTCTCGGTGTAAACAAGCAACAAAAATAAGATTAAAGAAAAACTAGTGAAAATGAATAATAATGACAATTAAGAAATTTGGACATTTTAGGACTATTATATTTTTTACTTCTAAGTGTAAACAAGCAACAAAAATAAGATTAAAGAAATTCTAGTGAAAATGAATAATAATGACAATTAAGAAATTTGGACATTTTAGGACTATTATATTTCTTACTTCTAGGTGTAAACAAGCAACAAAAATAAGATTAAAGAAAAATAGTGAAAATGATAATAATGACAATTAAGAAATTTGGACATTTTAGGACTATTATATTTCTTACTTCTAGGTGTAAACAAGCAACAAAAATAAGATTAAAGAAAAACTAGTGAAAATGAATAATAATGACAATTAAGAAATTTGGACATTTTAGGACTATTATATTTCTTACTTCTAGGTGTAAACAAGCAACAAAAATAAGATTAAAGAAAACTAGTGAAAATGAATAATAATGACAATTAAGAAATTTGGACATTTTAGGACTATTATATTTCTTACTTCTAGGTGTAAACAAGCAACAAAAATAAGATTAAAGAAAAAAACTAGTGAAAATGAATAATAATGACAATTAAGAAATTTGGACATTTTAGGACTATTATATTTCTTACTTCTAGGTGTAAACAAGCAACAAAAATAAGATTAAAGAAAAACTAGTGAAAATGAATAATAATGACAATTAAGAAATTTGGACATTTTAGGACTATTATATTTCTTACTTCTAGGTGTAAACAAGCAACAAAAATAAGATTAAAGAATTCTAGTGAAAATGAATAATGATGACAATTAAGAAATTTGGACATTTTAGGACTATTATATTTCTTACTTCTAGGTGTAAACAAGAAACAAAATAAGATTAAAGAAATTCTAGTGAAAATGAATAATGATGACAATTAAGAAATTTGGACATTTTAGGACTATTATATTTCTTACTTCTAGGTGTAAACAAGCAACAAAAATAAGATTAAAGAAAAACTAGTGAAAATGAATAATAATGACAATTAAGAAATTTGGACATTTTAGGACTATTATATTTCTTACTTCTAGGTGTAAACAAGCAACAAAAATAAGATGAAAGAAAAACTAGTGAAAATGAATAATAATGACAATTAAGAAATTTGGACATTTTAGGACTATTATATTTTCTTACTTCTAGGTGTAAACAAGCAACAAAAATAAGATTAAAGAAAAAACTAGTGAAAATGAATAATGATGACAATTAAGAAATTTGGACATTTTAGGACTATTATATTTCTTACCTCTAGGTGTAAACAAGCAACAAAAATAAGATTAAAGAAAAACTAGTGAAAATAAATAATGACAATTAATAAATTTGGACATTTTAGGACTATTATATTTCTTACTTCTAGGTGTAAACAAGCAACAAAAATAAGATGAAAGAAAAACTAGTGAAAATGAATAATGATGACAATTAAGAAATTTGGACATTTTAGGACTATTATATTTCTTACTTCTAGGTGTAAACAAGCAACAAAAATAAGATTAAAGAAATTCTAGTGAAAATGAATAATAAGGACAATGTTTCTTTTAAGAAATTTGTGTAATATTTCATTCAAACCCCTGAATATTTGTTTATACATTTGATTCTCCAATTCAAGATGCATATCATAAACTTTATTTTCATTTCCATCCAATCTCTCCATAAATTCCTTTCACTTTTTGCAAATAATTTAATTTGCTTTCTATTGAGAACTTCAATTGAAAAGAAGGGAATTTGTTAAATAGGAAATTGATTTTTATGGAATTAAATGGATGGTCCTATCTACTACATAAATACAATGTTGAAAGGGTCTCTGATTTTCTATAATTACTGTTATTTTAATGATTTTACTCCTCCTCCTCCTCTTACTCTTGTGTAATATCATTGAAATCTAACTACTAACACATGTTAACATTACATACTCAGGTAATTAGTGTTAGTAGATGTAGACGTTTTATGTATGTCTGTAAGGCAATTTATTCCATTGGAGAAATAAAGAAAAAAGGAAAAACCTAAATTTTCATACAGTAAACTTTTTATTTTTGACACAATATAAAACTCTTTAAGGTTTTACATTGTAAAACTCATATGGGGAAAAATGTGAGTCTATGAATTTTATCATTTATCAATATTTTATTACAGAATATAACTTTAAAAAACCAGGTACTTTGGACAGATCTAAAATAAGAGAAAGACCCTGAAAATGAAATAAAAAGATTTACCCAACCTCTGCACCAGGAGCAGGATGTGACACAATGTCAATTTCTAAGTGGAGTAAAGTTAATTTTCCTTCTCCTAAATTTATAACCTAATCTGCCCAATTATTTGGTGGGGGGTATTGAAACCATATAATTGCAAAATAAGGCTCATGTTTTGATTTGGAATTTTTTACAGAATTCTCTTCCTCCTAGAAAATATCATTGATAAATAAATGTTCAACAAAATTTGTAGAGATAATATAGCAGAAAATTATTGTCAGCATCAAGTCTAAATAGATAACTCTTGTACAAGTATCACAGAATTTTTGAAAAGTCAGAAACCATTTTGTCATTATGTTTATGTAGTTGACACCAATTATAAAGGAGAATCACTTTCACCATAACATATCTTTATTATTGTCACACTGTTCTGCACATGAATCTTTATAATTAGCACTGTTGTGGTCATGTGATTGAAGTTTGAGCCTGATCGCACCATTTTGTTTGCTGATTTTACAGTGTAAGCAAGGCCACCCCTCTAGCACTATACATCAAAGAAGTGAACTGATTTCTCTGGATTGAAGTGGTTTCAAGGGCTAAAATATCAGAGGCTTTTAGCACAATATGGGGACTGAGCACTACCATGTAGAAGTATGTATGAGCAGATATAGAAGTTTAAAAGTGAACAGACAAGCATGATGCATGAAGAGAGAGTGGGGCACCTCTCAACCTCCACCACTGATGAGAAGATTCACCAAGCTTGAGAGATGGTAATGGCGAAACTGACGAGTTACTTTGACAATGTAGATTATTCCCTGCAGATTAGTTATGGATATTTGCCTACTCATCCCACTTATGAGGGCTGGACACAAGGTCTCGTTTTTACGTGGGCGCATAAAAATTGCGTCGATCTGGGGGATGGCCCCCTGGGATCGATGCTATTAATTGTACTTTACTGGTCCAGAGGCCGAAGCACACTGGACCCCCAGCCAAGGCCGGGTATAGAAGGTAAGTCTCAAAGCATAGAATCTGGAACAGATACTATACTTTGATAAGATTAGTTATGGTTCTGCCTATTAAATGATCCTCAATGATCCATAAAAATAGATAATTTCTGAATCTCCTTTGTAATTCGATAAAAACCAATCAATTTTAAACTTGACAAATTCTCTGAATAGAGATCTTTTGAATGGAAATTATGAAAAATTATTTGCAAAAATATTTTTAAAAAATGAGTCAGTGCTGATTCACAGTATTTTCTAATCAGCAGTTTTTGGTGAAACACAGAATTGTGAAAGTTCAACACTCTCTATACTCATCAGAAATGCCTGAAAGAGGCTGGAGGGTACATTGGCCAAAATGTTTAGTATATAACAATAAAGATGAGGACAACAGTCTAATAAATAACACAAAGATAAAAAGATTCCTAAAATAGATCTGAAATTTTTTGCATCTATAGATATACTAAAACACAGAAAATGCTGTTTATATTTTGGAAAAGAATCTTGGTTTAATAGACTCAGAATTCTTCAGAGAAAAATCACTTAGAGAATATTATTTCATTAGTTAATGAGTTGAGTTTTAAATCTACCCATAGATCAAAAGCAGTCTTTATAATAACAGATATTTATCAATAGGATTAACTTGTAATAGCATTGAATCAATCATCTATGGGTAGGACATTCAAGTTGGGGGTCTCAAAGTTTACACCTCAAGGCCTTAATGTCAGTGTCAAGGAATAAACCAGCTGAAATAGAATTGGTCTAGTGCTTTATAAAGTTATCAGATGCTTTATAATTGAGTTAATATAATTATTTTAGACTCTCGATTATATTCCTTACTTACCACTGTTCTCCTATTTGACACTAGTGAACATGAAAGGTAATTACCTCCTGTGTCTGCCATTGGGTGCTAGCTGGCATAATGAATAACATTATAGAAGGAGAAGTAGAAAAGTCAAAAGGCTCCTTTATCCTTCAGCCTTAATAGAGGTAATACACCCCCAGTTGTGTCTCCTGTCTATGGACAAGAGAGCGTTATGCCCCTAGAATTCTTGTGTTACATGGCATATGAGAACATGCTTAACATGTAAGTCTTCATACTTTCCTTTTTTACCAGCAATCTCAAGACTTTCTCTACTAAAAGACTATTTTCCTATTAGGACATTTTACTTATGCATTAATGTATAAGCTCTTCCTTGTATCAGCTGTCATGTTTGTATTTTCTTCTGTTAAGTTTGCTCAGGCAATGAAATATCCTTGTTATCTCTTTATTGTGAATTGTTCTCACATCTATTCTGTATGAGGAAACAATTTTGTTCTACTTTAGTTTTATACAAATAATCTATGCCATATTTGTCAGGCAGACCTGGCTCTCTAATGTTCATAGACCAGCCTATCTTATAACCTATTAGGTTTTCAGGATACCTCAAAGTCAGAGTCAAGCAGATATACAAGAGGCCTTATAAAATAATCCTATACTTTTTTATTCAAGTTAATTGTAAGAGCTGGAGTGGCTAATGTTTATTCAAGAAAGATATTTCTGGGCAAACTAAAATCTGGCCAGGAATTCCCATGTCTATATTGCTGTTGCCTAAAAAATGTTTTAATCTATCATTTAACAGGCAGTTAAGCAACAGATTCATTATTTCCCATTTTCATCCAGAAGGAACCCCAGGGTAGGGCATAAGTGTAGAGTTCTAAGGGTTAATGTAATTAGCTCAGTCAGTAGAGAGCCGGACTAGGAACCACAAGGTTCCGGGTTTGATACCGGCCCTTGCCCACTCAGTGTATGAGTAGCACAAGGATCTGTGCAGTAAGGTGAGTAGCTGATGGAAGGTGTGGCACTCTACATCAGATGCCAAAAACAATCTCTTTAGTCTAGCACTACTGAAAATGGGATAGACTCCCTTGCTGTATGGCTGATATCAACTTTAGGCCACCCTGACGATGATGACTTTGTTTTATTCAAGTGATTTTGCCTTCTTTGCCAGGCAGACTGGGCTCTCTAGTCTTGATAGGGCAATCAGTTTTAGCCTAGTGCCATGTTGTGTAATTACTCTTAGTGGCATCTCTCAGGACAATGAGGTAACTTGGTTGTGCCCATCTCTTTTCTAAGCAAAACATGACAGATCATGCTGAGTTACGTTATAAGGCTAAAAGAATAAAAAACACTGAATTCAAAAATCATTACCATCAGTATAGCAGGATCAAAATGGTTGGGCAGACAGAGGTTGGACTCCTTAAGATAATACAAGGCTGTCTTCAAATTTGTTCAGGCAACTCTTTCAATAACACTAATTCAAGTTTAATTGTCCATTGTTCTTCCCTTGGACAACATCAGTAGAGAGAACATGAGTAATTACTGCATCTTCTATTTAACCTTGTTTAGGCTTATGCTGAGATCTGAATGGAAATCCATGCTCACTTCAAGATTGGTGGGTGCCAATATGTCAAATCTTATTATTATTCCAATTATTTCTTGAAAGCAGATGTCTTTGTATTTTCCAATGGGATATTTGGAAATATTTTAACTAATTTACACTGATAGAGATTATTAGATTAATTGATATATTTTAAAATGTTTATCATTTTACTGTCAAGGTTTTTCTAAATCTTTGACTTAGGTTTATTTATTATATTCTCAGGTGTTTCTCATTTTACAGGTAATTTTCAAGGTTTTTCTAAATATTAATGTTAATTATTTCTACCAGTTTATTAGTACATATGAAATTAAGGAAAAATCTAACATAACCACTAGTTTATTAGTACACATGAAGTAATTTCTACTAATTTATCAATACACGAAGTTAAACATATATATATATGTAAGTTGAAAAAATGGAAGTGAATCCGACAATAAATAAATAAAGGAAAGAAAATGTTGAATGGATGAAAATTTTATCAGCACCCCGTTAAACAATTTTTATCCATTCAACATTTTTTTCCTTTATTTATTTATTTTTACAACATTATATATATATATATATATATATTATGATATATATATATATATATATATATATATATATATATATATATGTAAATGGTATCAAATGGTTGATTTCGTAATGGTATCAAATGTTTCTATGATAGAATTCAACCAAAAGAGAACTCAAACATGCATATAAAGATTTTGCATATATACATATAAATATCAGTGTATGTGCATATTTTTACATATACAGAATATATCATAAATGAATAAATATGAAAACCATAATTTATTAGAAATAAATTTATTTTGGCTATCTTTGCCTTTTCAAGTCTTATTTTCTAATTTATATGAATTTATATATCAGGTCTATTTGATAAGATTAAGAAGAGAATATCATATTAAATAGACCTGATATGTAAATTATATATATATATATATGTGTGTATGTGTGTGTGTGTGTGTGTGTGAGTGATATTAAATAGACCTGATATGTAAATTATATACAGGGTGTTCGGGATAAATTTGACATATTTATATTTGGTTATTTTTCTCCATAGGTTGGAGGTATTGACGCACACTATGCATCATTTAAAAGCTTGGACCTTTCTTCATTCATATATGTGATGACAGATAGAATGGATGACTGGAACCCATCTGAATCATGGAAGAGAATAACTTGTTTCATGAAGATCTGTACTGGCCATCAAAATAAGGAGATTATGATTGCTCCCTGAACAGTGTAAAAACAATCAGGCATGAACTGGAGAATTGCAATGGAGACTACGAGGCTGTGGCTAGTAGAAAGCAACATAACACATGATCTGATTGCATTCGTACAGCAAAATTCCTTGAAAATCTACAGAAAGAAGTGTTGGAGGACCCTCAGATGCTAAACACTGTAGTCAATCCCTGGATAACAAGAATAGCCAATGGTAGGCCATATGTATGGCAGCAGGATTTGGCCCCTTGCCATATTTCTGGGAAAAGTAAAAAATGGTTGTTGGCAAATTTTTACGACTAAACCAGTCCCAATGTTTGGCTTCCGAACTCCCCAAATCTTAACCCCATGGATTATTATGTATGTGGTTCTGTTGAGAAAGACACCAATTGCCATGCCAGTACTACAAAAGCCCAGGTAATTGACAGAATTAAGGTAGTTTTTGAGATCCTTCCCAGGAAAACTGTAACATCAGCTTACTCCAGGTTCTGGAACAGAATTGAGGCTGTGATCGATGCTAATGGCAGTTATTTTTAGTGAAACTTGTTGACAGTAATTTCCCTGCCTGTTGAATTTCTTTACAATCCATTAAATTTTGTAGTTACCAAGCACTTTTTCTTTTTCCTTATGAAACTGTCACCCTGTATATATATAATATATATATATATATATATATATATATGTGTGTGTGTGTGTGTGTGTGTGGTGTGTGTAAAACAAAATTTGGTATTGAATAGCCCATAAGGGTTGATATGCCATTAAACACCAACTAACCAACATGAAAAGCTAATGTTCATGTCTATCTGGTTGCCATTAAACATATGATGTATGTGGGTGTGACTAGATAGCTGAAGAGATTTTTGTTTTTGTATATGTCAAAGGTTTTGTCTCATCTGAAAAGTATGCAGATTCTTTTGTTTCTTTATTGTAATTCACATTTCTTGAGAAGTTGCTTTACCTATTATTAAAAGTCTTGTCACAAATGTTGTTGTTGTTTTTTTTTTTTTTAATGCTGGAGTGCAATTGAGAAAATCTGTTTAAGAGTAATAACCATGTATGATTAGGTGAAGTATTTTCTTACAGACAACTTGGCCAGAAAAAGTTCATTAACCCTTTACAAAAGCCAATTTTGTCTTGTAAAAGCCAATCTCAGTTGTGAGGGCACTATTTAGATCCTGGTTTGATCAGCAGCAAGAATTTCTAAGTTCAAAACCTCTGAACTGATTTAAAGTCAGAGTTAGCAGTAGGGTTGTGAAGTTGTGGGTGATGAGGTAACATTTTTAGAATTTTTTTTAGTTTTACATCTAATTTTCTTGTTCATTCTATTGAGCTTGGTTTATTCGCCAAGCTCTCCCCATCTACACCAAAACCCTCACCCTCACTGACAAAACATCAAAGAAGCAAAATACCTTTTGAACTTTCATCTTTTTCTGTGAATCCTCTCGTTTCAGATCAATTATATTCCCTCTCTCTCTTCTCTCTCTCTCTCTCTCTCTCTCTCTCTCTTTCCTTAAGGCTTTATATTGTTTCTTTCTCCTTCTTTTCCATTTTCATTCTTATTGTGTTTCTCCTTTATTCTTCTTTTATCTTATTTCTTCTATCTCATTTCTTCATTTCTTCTTCATTTCCCTCTTTTCTTCATTTGCCATCTACCAAGCTTTTCTTATTTATATTGTTATTCTTTCTCCTTTTCTTTCTCAGCCTCCTCTTTGTCATCTTCTTCTTCTTCTTCTTCTTCTTCTTCTTCTTCTTCTTCTTCTTCTTCTTCTTCTTCTTCTTTCTTTCTTTCTTTCTTTCTTTCTTTTAAATGAATCTTTCATCTATTGTTTCTATTTCCTACACCTTTTCCATCATTTCTTCTTCTCCTCCTCCTTTTCCTTCTCCTCCTCTTCCTTCCATTTATCTTTCATTAAATATTGAAACCTTCAAAGTAGTATAGACGTACCTAACCTACAGGTATTTCAGGTGGTAATGAGGTACTTGCATACCCTATTCCTACTCATACACACTCACAGTCAACAATATATATCCTCATACCCACATACTTCAAGTGTAAGGGGGCATTTTCAAGTACATCACCACCCTCATTTTGTTTGATCTTGTCAGTGGCAAACAATTTTCTTCAAATATTTCTCTACCCCAAAGGGTGATAGAATTCTTTGTTCACATTGAGTGAAAAAAAAAAAAAAAAAGAAGATTTTCTTTTTTTCTTAAAAGTTTATTCATTTGTTTATCAGTCACAAAGCTCCATCGTACATGCATCTCTTTCCTGAAATCAACTTGCCATAAATTCAATCTGAGCAGAAATTTAAACAGAAATAAAAATAATGATAATCAAAAGAAAACAACAAACTTTGCACTTTGAAGCAAAATGCTATTGACAGAATTTGCAAGAATAAAAGAAACGTCCATATTTATTTTCAATTTTATATTATAAGCAAACAGATGAAAATTCCCAGCAAAAAGAAAAAAGACATCTACTCATCTTTATCATAAAGATCCAATTTTTGTATCCATAGCTACTTTAATGAAGCAAAAATGAAATATCATAGAAATATTTTTATTAGTGCAATAGCAATAAAATTCACTTAAAGAATAAAGCAATTTCCAGTTCATCTTGGACTTAATACATTTGTACTGAAACTTACGAGTGCCCCAACTTACGAGTTTTTAGAGTTACAAGCTGTCACTCAGTCAATTTTTTTTGTGTTGTGAGCTGAATTTTGAGGTACAAGTGCAATTTAGATTCACTTATCAATAAGTTCCCTAAAAACATTTAAGTTTCCAAATTTATCAAACCAAAGAAAAATATTATTTATGACAAAATAAACATTAAAAAATATTCCAGCTCATTATTCATTACCTTCTATTTTATGATGTTTTTATACAATACAGTGCTATTTTTATTATTCATAACATATTCATCTTTTTGATTACAGATTTCAAATACTGAAGAGTTGATAATAAGTAAGATAAAAGTTAGCCTATCATCCAGACAATGGGGAAGTTTATCCCCTTTTCACTAGTTCTTGACCAAGGAAATTGTTTGTGGTGTGATGGAGTGCCACACCTACCGTCAGCTCCCTTCTTTACTACATAGATCAGCCATGCACTGAGTTGGCAGAGACCAGTATTGAACCTGGAACCTTGTAATTACTTGACAGATGCCATTGGTAGAGTTGAAAATCAGTGTTTTATTTTTTTTAATTAAGTGCTATCATCATTGCTATTATGGTTTGATAATAGTTTTATTCTGAAATACTGGATATTTAAAAGGATGACAACAGTAAACTTGAATAACTCTTTTTCTTTGACCTTATATCATTTTCTTATATGTTCATAAAAAGGTGATCATCTTTTACTTATATATCAAATACATTATGACTTTATATATGTTATATTCATGTATGGCAATGAATGGGAATAGAGAACTAGAGATAGTGGAAGTGGTACAACTTGTTGACTAGGATATTATTACTATCTGATTAAATAGCAGTAAAAGTAAATCAAAATAAAATCAACAATGGGGTGGAATTTACAAGGGAGATCAAAAAAATTAACTACACTCTTGTTTTATGCAAGATGAGCTCATCATATAGTATATATATATATATATATATATATATATATATATATATATATATATATATATATAAAGTTTATTATACATTGAGCTCTCTTTAGTGATTTAAAGATTCACTGTATCTATACATACTGGATCATACAATAATAATACAGTGTATCTTAGAAATCACATATAGAATCATCCCTCACTACCAAGTTTTGGATACCTCTTATCTACATATATATATATATATATATATATATATATATATATATATATTTGTGTGTGTGTGTATATATATATATGTGTGTGTGTGTGTGTGTGTGTGTGTGTGAGTGAGAATGAAGAATTATCCCCACATTTGTTTTATGGGAGCTGAGCTCATTGTGGATGATTTGATAGGCACAACCATGATTAATCTGCAGAGCTCAATGATGATAACTCACCGGTTTGGCATTAGCATCTCTCGATCTTTCTGAATGTTCTCATCAGTTGTGGAGGTTGATGGGCTTCCTGCTTCCTTTTCATGCATCATGCTTGTCAAGCCACTTTTAAACTTCTCTATCCACTCATACATACTTCTACATGGTAGTACTCTGTCTTTGTATTGTGCTAAAAGTTTTGGATGAATTTCAGCCCTTGACACTCTTTCCAATCAGAGAAATCAGGTCACTTCTTTGGTGCACACTACTAGTGGAGTGACCATGTTTACACTGTAAAGACATCAAGGAAAATGGCATGATCAGACTCAAAAACATAACAGTGTCAACTATAAGTATGCATACACAGAATGCAATGTAACAATAATAAAAATATGTTATGGCAAAAATGAGGATAATTTTTTACCCTTTCTTGTATATATAGAAAAATAGAAGCTGAGCCTTTGTAGAGGGGGATAAAAAAAGTTAGTCATACAGTTCCATTATTATTTATTGCAAGTGGGATCCAAGCAAAATACCCCATAAAAATCCCCACGTAAAAAAGACCTGTTGGAACATCAGGATTTTTTTTCACCTGGCTAGAGGGAATTACATCATATATAACAGTATAGTAAGAAATGTTAATTCCATAATTTACAATTTTATAAGATACAAATGAAGTAATTAATTCAATCAATATCATATTTCAAAAAAAAAAAAAAAAAATAATGACTGTTACAATTCAAATTTAAACTTTAAATATCTTTCCAAATATAGATAAAATCTTTATTATTTTTGCACAAAAATCAATCTCTAGTGATAGTGAATGTGTATATATATTTACTTTGTCGTTAATTGTTTTATTTTTGTAGTTTCCTACTATTCCTGACATACACACATACATACATACACACAACTGCCGTTTATATATGTATAGATGTACAAGAGATTTCCCTTTCATTATATTGGTTCAGAGGGCTTACAAAGAAGGTAAGATGTTGAATGTCTGTTCTATGCTGTTGAGGTTTTGACAAATTCATAGTGACTTGTTTTTGATTATTCCTTGGTGTGTATGGGAGGTAAAGTAGCTTGGTCCCAAAAGGATATATTTTGAATGTTATCTGTACCTGGCTATTGAGGTGAGCAAAGAAGTTACTGTCTGTTGAGGTTTCATGGAGACTGAGATGAAAACTGGCCCTTTGTGGAATTTGGGTTGTTATTTATATGTTTTTGATAGGATCAAGAAAGTATCCACCATTTTAGTCTGTGGTGCGTTCTGATTGGCCAAAAAAAGCTTAATTCCTTGTTATGTGATTGCTCGCTGTCCACCAGAAAGTCAGATAGTGACCTCAAATGACCTAAAGACCATCCTATTTTTTGATTGCAATGAAGAATTTATGAATCATAACAAGATTTGACTTGAGCTATAATATATATATATATATATATATATATATAGATATAGATATAGATATATAGACATATCGATTAGAATTTTAAAAAAACTACTTGCTTTCTTTGTGTGTTTATCTGTCTGTCTATGTCTGTTTATCTGTCTGTCTGTGTGTGCATGTGTATGAAGATAAAATTTGCACATGAAGTAAAACACACATACACACACACCACACACACACACACACACACACACACACACACACACACACACACAGATACATATATATATATATATATATATATATATACTAATGAGCATCAGTAAAAAATGATGTTACACATGTTATTATTTTTAATACATTTTAAACTATTTTTTTGGTCAATTTTGCTCAAATATATCATAAACATGGTCGCCAAAGATGACATAAAATCCGTATTTTACAAAATAAATTTACCTTCCCCCACCCCCTTGATTGAAAAAAAATTACCAAAAA
>CM042151.1:17769577-17774577 GCA_023376005.1 Doryteuthis pealeii
TCTATGACAGTGATAAAGAATAAGCTCTAGAGTGAGACTTGAACTCATACCTCCCTTTTGCCTCAAGGATGCCTGGTTAATTAAACTAGCTGCTTCATAAACTATAAGATTAAATTCAAGCCTATAACTCATCCTTTATCCAGTCTCTTAATCTGTTCAGCACAATGTTTGTTATTTATTGTTATTTATGGATTAATATTTATAAATCATTATTATTAATCTTTATCATAATTTTGGTTTCTATTCTCTTTTTAAAAATTATAACTTACGCGGGTGGTTCCATCAGGGAAGTCTACTTTTCCATACCATTACAATGGTATTCTTTCAATCATCTTCAAAGTGTTATTTGGATGATTGTATATTACCATTGCTCTTGTGGACAACCATCCTGTTGGCTATGGCAACAAAACACACTTCTGCAGAGGTATAAGATCCACCCAATGGAACCAGCAATTGGCAGTAGGTGACAACATGTAATGCCTGAGGACAGGATCATAATGGCTGAGCAGTCTGTGACCCAGGTACTAAGTGGTCCCATGATTTGCAACCCTCTCTTTCAGTTCTTACTTGAGCTAGACAGGTGATTGGAGTGGCCCCATCTGATCAATCAGCGGGTCATTTCAAACTCTAGCAACTATATAATTGTCTCAACCATATTCTTTAAATTGCTTAAATGGTAAACACCCACTCCTTCTTATCATATGGGTGTTAGAAGGTGGTAGCTGAGGGTCAACCACCAGTATTTATTAATACACATGAAGTTAATAAAAATTATTTCTACTAAATTATCAATACACATGAAATTAATTATTTCTAATAGTTTATTAATTCATATGAAGTTAAACAAATCATATATATATATATATATATATATATATATATATATGTGTGTGTGTGTGTGTGTGTGTGTGTGTGTGCTGAACACTGATGGAGAAGCAAGGACAAACTCATAAGTGACATTCTCCTGTGTAAGCCAGGACATGGACATGCCAGTGTGAGCCATCCAGCAAAGACGTACATTGACTAGCTATGTTCAGATACTGGATGCTGTGCAGAGGAACTTCAAAAAACAATGAGTGATAGGGATGGTTGGCAAAAGATTGTCATGGATATCTATGCTTCTAGCACGACATGTTGATGATGGTGATGATATATATATATATATATATATATATATATATATATATATATATATAAGATTTAGTATTAGATAACTCACAATGGTTGATATGCCATTAAACAAAATATTTTTTAAATTTTTAGATTAAGCATTGTTAACCGATATTATTATTATTATTATTATTATTATTATTATTATTATGAGGTTTTCACACCAGTCATAACCAGTGGTTCACTAGAGGCTGAGTGACAGCAAAGTCTCCTCAGTGCTGTTGTTTGGAGGGTCTCGCTTTTTTCCTCTGATTTCCAATTCACCCAAATTCTTTTCTAGGGGTTTGGGGACGATTTCAAGGGCACCAATTACAATTGGTACATCTTCACCTTCATGTTCCAAAGTTTCCTCAGTTCTCTAGCAAGGTCAAGTATATTATTATTATTATTATTATTATTATTATTATTATAACTCACCTTTTGATTTTGAGTTGCTCCATCTTTATTGTAAATCCCTTGGAGACACATAATCAATGTTTGATCATATAAAAGATTTGGATTCCATTTCAATAAATTGAATGAGAGAATAGAGGAAGAAAAGGGATTTTCTTTTTGGTTTGAATTATTTTGACCCTTCCTCCCCATTTTGTATACCTCAATTATGAAATTAACACTCATATCAAAATGCAACATGCACAAACATCTATATAAAAGCATATATGTATTTTTGAACATCTAAATAGGTAATGTGTCTATATACACATCGATACACAAGCAGACTTTTATATCTATAGATAAATATACATATACACATACATACATAAGTGTTTTCATATATAGATGTATGCATTATCATATTTAATATATATAATTATAAGAATATATGCAAGCATTTATAAAGAGGTTTCTCTCTCTGTCTGTCTGTCTGTCTGTCTCTCTCTCTCTCTCTCTCTCTATATATATATATATATATATATATATATATATATATATCATTTGAAAATAAAAAAAATGAAAAAATAAATATTCATGTCTATCTTATCACTTTTTGTCCATCTTATATATATATATATAATTATGCATACACATACACACATACACACATACATATATATATATATATATATATATATATATATATATAGAGAGAGAGAGAGAGAGAGAGAGAGACACACACATAGACTCAAAATTCTTTATAATTGCTTGCATATATAATATATATATATATATATATATATATATATATATATATATATACCCACACCCGCATGCACATATACACATATTAGGTGTATTAAAATGTAACAAGACTAAAACTGTATTTACCCACACAGAAATAAGCAATGAATAAAATGTTCATTTTCTTCTAAGTAATCCCTTTAGCATTCAACACACGTATTCCAGTGAGTTTTCTATTGGTTGAAGCAAATCTGATAATCTTTTTTGATATGGTATGAAGCTTGTTGTATTGTCTTCCATGTCTTAAAATTTTTCCCCTGAAATTAATTTCCATTTTAAGAACCAAGAGAAAGTCATACAGATCAAGCAAAGATCTGTAGAGTATGGAGAGTCTGTTGCTTACACAATTCTGTGTTTCACCAAAGACTGCATTAAGAATTGGTGCTGATCCATCAAGACAGAGTCTAGACATTGTCACTTGATTATAGATGTCTAGATGAGTCAGTTCCATTTCAAAATAAAATCCTGAATCCTCCTCCATACATTTTGAATGAAATTTTTTGTGAAATACAGAATTGAAGTAAATTAATGTTTCATTAATTGTTAATTTCTGTCTTAGTAAATACAGCTTAAATTTCAATATGTTTTGAAATGGATACAAAGAAATAAGAAAAATAATGAATGAATTAGTAATAAAACCTAACAAAAAAGAATTGAATAGTTGGGAAAACGAATTAAAAACAGAAACTGCCATAATTATTGACAGTCTGAACATAGACAATTATGTTAATAGAATACTAAACAATCTCCCACTTTCATCACTATCAAGGACCAAAAGGACAATTTATAAATATATCTCAAAAATTTTCAAACAACCGCAGGAAAAATTTGCAAACAAATCCCACAAAATATTTCCAAAAATCCCACAAAAAAAAAAACTAATAGAAAATATTGACAAAATGTAACACCCTAAGGTGAACTATAAATTTAAGCAGAAAACAAACACAAACACAAAAGCAGTGGCTCTAAGAGATTACTAATACAAGTAAGTGTCTATTTATTCAGTTTAATATTAAAAAAAATTTCTATCCTTCAGTCATTAGACTTAGTTCAAGAATTTATTAAAATTGATGATGAAAAATTTAATCCCCAACCCTAATGTTTGATGTTGGTATGGGGAATTTTTGTGGTGCCAAAACTTACAATGAAAATAGCCAATGAATTTGATAAAGAAAATGTCAGACTTTACCTTGATGATGTTTTACTAAAAAACTGCAATGGTTGAAAAGGGAATTATGCAAGGAAACAATAAATAAAAATATTCAAAAACCATTACTTGAATTTGGATGAGATGTCTAATTTAAAAGTTGGTAATTTTCTAGATACCAAATTCAATTTATTGGTTTTATTTAACCAATAAATTGACTGGTATGGATGAACATCAAATCTGATCACCCATTTACAATTACTAAACTACAGATTAATAACACACAGGCTACCAACAAATTCTAAGAATATTGAGGTTTTTTTACTAAACTAAAATGGATTTAGAAACAGCTCTGAAAAATTGTGGGATATACACCAAATTGAATTATACAAAAAGCAATAAAGAGGACAATAACAAATGCACAGAAAATAGAAAAAATTCATTGAATTTTTTAGATGAGGCTTGATAATTTGGATTATTTGGACTATTGTCCTCATCATTTTAGTTATTTACATAATTTTTTGGCTGATGTGCCCTCCGGGTTTCTTCAAGTGTTTCTTGTCAAACTCAGGAATCATCTCTTTGAACTCAGGAACCTTCTTGTCAAACCCAGGAGCCTTCATGTCATAATCGGTAGCCTTCACAGAACCAAAACCTTTATTCAATCCATTGGGGTAGACTGTTCTCATTCCATTAATCAGGTATATATAGACACAGACACAGGTACAATTGTTAAGCTATGTTAAGTATTCTATTTTATGATTGCCCTTGGCCAGGATTGAATCTGCAACATAGAAATGATTGTCCCTTAGAACTGTATTGACTCAACTGTTATATCTGTTGTGTCATATGTCCACATGGCACAACAGATATAAGGGTTGAGTTAATACAACTCGAGAACATCTGGTTACAAAAAATATGGTTGTGATGGTGGTAGTACCTAACATTTGCTTATGCAAATGATCTGCATATCAAAATTACCAATGTTTCTGGATTCTCTATAAACAGACAGATTTTTTGCTTTGTTAGTTGAGTAGTCACTGGTGCGAATATTGTATGAAAACATTGGGATTCTTACCTGTATTTTCTGCAGCCCAGTTATGTTGGATTCGAAAATATTCTGCTTGGCGTTGGACTTGAAAATATTCTGTTTGATGGTGGACTTGAGGAAAACAATTTCAAAGATGGAGGTGCATGAATGTTCTATGGTAAATTGTGTGTTGGCAGTTGTTAAAGTATGGATGAAAGTCTAATTGGTTGTTCTTTATATATGGACATATTAAGAAGATGTTAAGCAAGTTTTGTTAAGAATTTTATTCCTTTGTTAATTGTAATTTTTTTTTTTTGGTTGCAGGTGCAGTTTACCATCTGGACCCCAGTATGAGAAAAACAACAAGAAGGCTTGAACATATACACTTAATCAAGAAGAAATATTCTGTGTTTTTTAACAAAACCTGTTTGAATAATAACTTGCTTCCAAAATATACATTATTTAAACTCTATG
>CM042151.1:17779577-17782077 GCA_023376005.1 Doryteuthis pealeii
TGGAATAAAGACAGTATGAATTATTAAAAGACGTTTGTGTCATTTATAAAACCATGTGTTACCATTTTTATTCAAATCTTTGGGATAATCCAGAAGGCAAACTCAGTGCAAGATGATTTGGTGCAAACCTTTAGATGTTTACCCCCTTGAATGTTTTGTTAAGCTATTGTAGGTACAGTAACCCATTACTATATTATTTGTAACTCTTGTAACACTATTAATAACATAATTTTCATCTCTTAGCTTTATTATTTCAAATAACACATTATTGTTATTACATTAAATCTGTAAATCCTTGATGTAAAATATGAATAAAACAATTTTCAGTTATTTTTCATTTTAAAGTAATATTTGAAAAATAACATATCATAAGCATTTAGCTGTTCCAGTTTCCTGCAAGTCATGAACAAATGTTATTTCTTCATTACTATATGTATGTGATGCAAAATAAGCTACTTCCAAATAGGTTGATATGTCATTAAACAATTTCCGGTCAGAAACAAGTGACAGCAAGTCACAGTCACCTGTTCATTTAATGAAGAGTAACCAGATTGTGTTGTGCTAAACTTCTATGAGTAAATATTTGGTGTAAAGTTGCAAATCCTGGTATTTACCTGGGATTGAACATGATAAAAAAAACCGAATAATTCAGACCACTAACTTGTTCCTCAGACTGAAATTATTTAGACAATTCTTGTTTTGTAATTTCTCTGGAATTTCATTTTATGTAATTAATTCTACTAAGATTAAAAATGCTTTTTATTTTGGGGGAATTTTCATTTTTGTGAGAAAAAAAATTAAAAGTTGGACTGGGTGAGTTGACCATAAAGTGAAGATTCAGTTTACAGTATAGGTATAATTCATGATTGGACACTGACTTTCTGTCCGATTTCACGATACCTGATGTTCAATTTACTATTTATATTTTTAGAAAGACTGAAACCTGATTTTGTGTTCATCATCAATTTTTTTTCATGTATATTATTAAGGTCTGCTATGTTTAAAAAAATGACTTTCACTTGTATTGAGAATGTTTTATTTTTGAGAAAGATTAAATTTAAAAGTGGGACTGAGTGGGTGTTTCTTTTACAATGGACATAAAATCAGGATCAAGTTTATCAAATGTAAAATGAACAACAGATATTTTAAAACAAACACAAAAGCAAAATATTAAACCATTAAACTTTTTTTTACCTTTGAAAACCCATTTTTGTGCTCTTGTGCTCCATTCTCTTCTGGGCCCTTGATGCCTAAATCTAATTAACCTAATTGTTAACCCACAATGAGTTTTTAGATTATTGTTTTCTTTGATTTTCTTTTCTTAAAAACTAAAGCCACTATGTAAGAATATACAAATTAAATGCTATTGAAAAGGACAAGTCTACTCATAGGATGATTTATTTATACTTGGGTCAAAGAATTAAACTTTCTGAAAGGTCTAACTTGAAACATGTTTAACTCTTGACTCATAAAACAACCTCAGGATTCAAATATAGATCCCTTCACATGAGTAAGATATAACGCAAAGTTAATTTTTAAGCAAAGTTTAACAGGTTTGAATTCAGAGTTTTCTTACTCTTACACTGGTTGCCATACCAAAGTTAAAGAACCCTGTATACACAAGAATTTACCAATAGCTGGAGGAGAGAAGTTGGATACATACCTTTCCCAAGAGTATGACCACTATGTGAAATGCAAAAATCTTTGTCTAGGATTTGAACTCGCGTTCCTGTGTCCATTTCTTAGGATGATAACCATTTTTAAACATTCTTTTCTTCCTGAGGATCAAAGAGATGCATAATTGAGTCTCACCAAAGGTTTGTTCTTTTTATCTGATTCATACAACTACTGTCATTTTAATTTCAGTAGCATTTCAGAAGAGACAAAGTTTGAGATATATCTATTAAAATGCTTTTAAAATTTCCTTTCTTTCAAATGCTAATTAATGTGTGAAGAAGACTGTCCAGTCTGCTAGGGCTCTAGAATACACTGACTGCACCTCTGCAGAGGGGTAACTGTACTTCCAGTGAAACCACCTGTTGGCCATGAATAGCCATGGAGGCAATCCATAATGCCTGAGAACAGGATTGTGGTGGCTGAGCAGTTTGCAGCCTGGGTACTAAGTATTCCTGTGACATACAACACTCCACTTCAGCCCTTATTTGAGAGAGGTCCCATCTGATCAATCGGCTGGTCATATCAAGCTCAATTAACTATATATGTCCTGACCGCATTCTTCAAATTGCTCTTATGGCAAACACCCAACCCTTTTTATCATACGGGTGCTAGAAGGTAGTGACAGAGGGTCAACCACTAGTTTATAATATCTACCAATTTATTAATACACATGAAGTTAATGAAAATTATTTCTACTAGTTTATAAAACCAATTCAATATTCACTTACTATTTGTTTAAAAATCAAATATACAAATCATATAGACAAAAATGGCATTAAATAACCTACAAAGCTTGGTATGCCATTAAACAAAATAACCAACC
>CM042151.1:17787077-17884577 GCA_023376005.1 Doryteuthis pealeii
TAAAACGTCTCAAATAATTTTTTTTTAAAATTCTTTTTTTGAACACTTCAAAATTCTCTGTATTTTGACAATTTTAACTTCAAATATCAAAAATTTTACACTGATGAAGGCCGTTTTTCTTTGTATACTTAAATATTTTATAATTTTCTATTATTATTATTATTTTATCTTGTATTTAAAATAATAATAAATAGAATACATGTGTATTTGAACAAACTCCTGGTCGAAACATGTGTTGGTAACTCAAATTAAATCAATTTTATCCATTCAACATTTTCTTTCCTTTATTTATTTATCTTTTATATATATATATATATATATATATATATATATATATATTGTTCACCAATAAAGCTTTGTCTGTAATTTTTAATAAAAAGAGAATCTGCTACCAATATATATATATATATATATATACATATATATATATGTGTGTGTGTGTGTGTGTGTGTGTGTGTGTGTGTGTGTGTGTGTGTGTGTGTGTGTGTGTGTAATTTTTTCTGTTTGTGTGTATGTATGTGTTGCTTTACAGAATAATAATGTCTGTCAACTAAAAGAGAAGTCTAGGTATTATTGTTAGTATAATGCCACCAGTAGTCTGCTCATAATGTAAATCTATGTTTAATTGTCTTGCAACAAATGATAACAATTCGTTTCTAGCAAATATCCAAACATATATGTATATCTGTGCATGTATGTATGTGTGTGTGTGTATGTGGTGTGTGTGTGTGTGTGTGTGAGAGAGAGAGAAAGAGATAGAGTGTGTCTCTGTGTAGATATGTATGTAGATGCATGTATCTGAATATCTATTCAAGATATATGTTGTTCATTCTTTTAGGCCCCAATTTTTCTTCTAAGGATGTGCTCCAAGATCTTGAAATAAATTTAACACCAAAATGATTGGTGAAAAAAGAGTTCAATCACTTACAGATAAATTAACTTGTGAAATTTGAACCATGATTTTTTACCATGTCTCATATTGCAAATTTTTCTTTAAAAGAATGAAAAGAATTCCTTAAGATGATCTTTTTTTTAGGTTATAAAAATCATTTAATCAAACTTTTTTTTTTTAATAAAAATCACTTAATCAAACTTTTTGAGAGCAGAAAATATCAAGTCCTCATTGCCACTTTTAATTGTTTCTATATATTTGCTATTTTAACATTCTAGTTAACTCTGTGTGTGTGTGTGTGTGTGTGTGTGTGTGTGTGTGTGTGTGTGTGTGTGCGTGTGTGTACATGCACATCTGGGTACTTGTGTATGGAAAGATGTACGGAGTTTTGTGAGGCATGTATGCTGTCTCAGCTATAATTTTACATATACAGGTGTTTGTGTATACATGCATACTAGACAGGTGTGTGTGTGTGTGTGTGTGTGTGTGTGTGTGTGTTGTGTGTGTGTGTGTGTGTGTTTGTGTTTGTGTGTGTGTGTGTGCGTGTGCATTTAAATATTTGCTATGAAACAGGCTTTGATATTAGCTGTGATTATGATTTTATATCAGAAAATACAATTCATGCAAAAAAATTAAGAATGCCTTTTCAAAAGCTCATTGTTTTTTCATATTACAGCATATTTTTATATTTATTTTCTACAACCTCAAAAAGTCTATTTCTGATGTCAAAAGTCTTTTCCAAAGTGCATTTGCAAAATGATACAAGGTAAAAAATGGTCAGAATTTTTTTGTTATAATACATTAAGCTGGGGTGGGTGTTTATGTAGGAAAAAGTTAATTTTTGTCAAAGAAAATTGTCCACAACTATCAGCCTTTCTTGGGACAATGCTGATTTATTATTCCATGAATAATTCAGAATAGTATCCTCATCTTTGTTGATTTTATCACAATATTTTAGCCAGTGTACATTTTTTGCATTCCTCTGGTGTTTGTAGCATCTGACAATCTTTTAGGGTTGTCCAGTATTTTTTTTCAGGAAGAGATCAAAATAAAAGACTGGAAAACTCATTAGAAAATGTAAGTGAAAGTGGTATATATGATATTTCTAAAAGATATAATAATTAAACGGTGCAAAGTTTAATATGTGAAAGTTAAGAGAATGAAATAACTGAATATAATAATGACCATATCTGAGAAGAATAAGAGAATGTTGATTACATATTACACAAAAGAATCTGATAAGCTGCTGTGCAGTCATAGGTAGCTAGGCTAGATCTAAAAGTGAGTTCAGGCCTTAATTTGTGCTCCTCTGCAGTGGTGTTGTGCCATACTAAGCCAAGCTTAGTAAATAACCATAATAATAAACAGTGAAACATGCTGAAAAATTCATAAGGTAAAGGAAGCTGCATATATGAGTTTGTCAAAAAGTAACAATGGCCAAGTATGTTATCATATTTGTACATTAACATCAGAGCTGAAGAACTGAATAGAATTATAAACATCATGGTCTAAAATATCAGAAAAAAATTGTACATCATAAACTACAAAAAAAAGTTAGCTGCTTGTCAGTAATAATTATCTATCTCAGCCTATTTTGTGAGTTCAATCCTCACTTGATACCTTAGTATGTACTATTGCTTAGTGTGTATCTATTATTTCACTTGTCAGCACCAAACTGTGACTCATAGATCTGTTAATTCTGCCAACCAAAGAGCTCTCAAATGATGTTACCCTTGTCCCATAATATTTGTTACATTAAATAGATTAAATTTATCTATAAATGTAACAATTCTTATGGGACAGTGGTTGTACTGAACAAATATCAAGGTTTACCAGAAGTGACATAATACCTGGGGAATGGCAGAAGAAATATACTGGATAAAATACTCAGATAAAAATAAGAAAGATGAGGATAATCATCGAAATAATTCCTCCCCAAAATGTTAATGCATCATTCTAGATGTTGTGTCTTTTAATGCTTGTGTCTTTAATTCCATCCAAAAGATACACCTTGGTAAGACACACCTTCATGAATCTTTTTCTAAGACATAATACTTTGTAAGTGTTGACTGTTCAAACAGTTCTGCATGTTCTACCCGTCTGGGGTAATCTTTTTCTTGGAGTTCTTGTGATGTTTGGGGTGGGGGCTTTGGGTCTGGCTCAAGAACATAATATTTTGCCAGGGGCAAGGAATATTCCGAACGTTCTAGATACTCTGAATGAGGCAAACATAATGGGGTCTGAGAGTTTGTTTCTAGGACGTAGTGTTTGGGGAGTGACACTGGTAATGAACGTTCGGAACATATGATTTTTTCATGGTAATTTGGATGAGGGATCTGGGGTAAAGGTGGTAATTGTCGTGGATGAAAGGTTGAAGATGTTCTTATATCTCTCAGATTGCAGGGCAAAGAGTGCGTGCCAGTGTCCATCGAGACAGACTTTAGACCTGTCCATCGACTAGTGGTTGTGGTGTGAGTGATCTGACCAATGTTTGTTTTGTAGGAATTCTGTGGAGATATTCTGGAGTCAACTGGACAGGAGAATCTCTGTTTTATGGGCTTCACGAATGAGTTGTGCTCACTCCATGGTGTGTGGGCCAAGGAATAATGGGAACTGTACTGGTCTGGAAAACAAACAAACATATATTAGGATGCTATCTATAGTTTTGAGAAGAATAATTAATATTCAAATAATTATTTGAACAATTAAACTTATTGTTTTTGTTGGTTACACAATATTTTGACTAATATATTTTCAAATGGCCTCTCCATTTGCCTGATTTTTCTGCCTCACTTCTTTTTGTGGGGTTATTTAAATTATTTGAATAAGCATTGTTACAGCTCAAGAGTAATATTTGTGCAGAGATGAGAGAAACCTTGAGCAAAATCATACAAAGTGCTTGAAATAAGGTGCAAATCTGTATTCATGAAAATTGAATCAATCTATCAGATATTTATGCAAATAGCAAAAAATCTATTTCATTGGACTATATTTTAGGATTCAAAAAACGAAATGATTAAATCTTTTTATATGTCAAACTTTTATGGGTTACCGTTGTTGTAAAATCAAATTTTGCAAAGGACCTATGTTGCTTTTTTATTTATGCTCCAAAGTTGAAAGATAAATCAGAAACATTTCCACCTAAATCCTTGGGATAAAAGTTTAGTATATGTACATTTTGCTCAGAATCAAAGTGTTGCTCTCTGGCATTTTGGCCTATGATCAGAGTGTAGTATTTGTAACCATTATTTTGAAAACAATAAAATATAAAACATGCAGAGTTATTATTTTGTAAAAACATTTATTGCACTGCAAATAAAAAGACACAAGAACAAGAGACTTTTTGGAGAATGTTGGAGAATTGACTAGTTGAAATGTCATATGATCAATAAAAACAAGAAGGATTTTAAATGTCTAAATGATTCTTTGAAAATATGAGGATATCTTGGGCATAACAAAACAAATGATGTCAAACAAATTTATTTACAATCATAATACTTTACATTCAATTTAATATATATACACGTGTCAACTTGTAATTCCAAAAAGAGATGTCATTCAGATTTGAAATCTCACAGACAACTTAATATGTTTGTAATTAAGAAACTCACAAAATCTGGTTTTTGATTTTTACTAATTAAATGATATAATTCAATGATTAAACAAAAATCAACCAATTTGTAGAACTCTTCCCAGTAAGGAAAAATAGAGTAAGTAAAATTTGGTCAAAATGGAAATGAATTAGACTGATACATTTCATCACTTTAACTCAACGAGCTCTCGGGTGTCTGTTTCGGTTTCTGTTCCCTGAAAAAGAAATACAATTTATATAAAATGGTTATATGTACTTAGTACAGCTGGAATGCTTAATTTGCATATTAGTTTTAACAATCCCGGTTTATTAAATAATTATTAGGTGTAATTGATTCCTGACATAATTGTTTTATTCTCAAACGCATTAAGAGTAATCCTATGTATAATTTTACATCAAAATCAATTTAAATCATATTGAAAATTTCAATGTTCAAACTCCGGTTTCGACCGGGGAGACCTTACAAGTTAGCATCATTGATCCCAGTGGGCCATCCACCCAGGCAACACCTGCTCCTGGATAAAGGACAGGGCTGGGTTTATTGCCCAGTGCCTGAGGCGCCCCTCTTGAGGAGGATGCCGACGGGATCAACGCATTTTTGTGCCTACTACCCATGAGCTTGTGGTGGGCCCACATAAAAATGTCCTTGTGTCACACCCTCATAAGTGGGGTGAGAGGTAAATACCTCTACTTTTCAATTATATATATATATATAATATATATATATATATATATATATATATATTATATAGAAGAGAGAGAGAGAGAGAGAAGAGAGAGAGAAAATATTTTCATACCCTATTTATTATTATATTTCATTGTGTATTCCAATTTTGAAAAAACATACATCATTTTAAGATTCAGGAAATGCTCTTCTTGGAGGCACTCTAACCGTGCAGTGTACATTAAAACATTCTTTTCTTTATTTTCACGACCCAATTTTTTTTAAATTTACTTTTTAGGACCATTTTTTATTTTTCGACCTAATCTATACACTTTCCGATTCATAGAATGGCCTAAATTGTCATGGTTAAAGACGAAGCCCGAAGGCGTATGAAATGATAATACGTTAATGTTTATAATATGAAACTACAAAATTTAGTTTTTGTATTTTATTCATTAAATGATATGATTAAAAATCAATCGATGTGTGGAACTCGTCACAGTTCTTCATAACTAAGTACAAAAAGTCTTCAAGTCCGTGTTCTTTAAATATCACACGGATTCCAATCAAATTATTACTTTGTAATTTAGTACTAATTGTAAAAAAAAATAAAAAAAATTATGGCAAAACTAAACAAAAGTCATGAAAATGTTTCAAACCAAGTGGAAACTTTATTAAACGTTTCTTTTTCTTTCAAAATATCCATTTCTTCTTGCATTGTTATCTTTAATTTTAAAGAATGTTCAGAATGTATCGCTTTCTCAAACGTTCTTGACAATTTCTAAATATCTAGAGAATAAACTCTTATTTTTGACTAACCAAAGAAAGAAAACGTAATAGACGCGCCATCGATAACTCCTATCCAAATTCGAAAACTTCCACAATTTTGGACCAATAAGATTCAAAGAAATTAATTAAGCAATCTCTAGAATCTGATTGAATAAGGCAAGTCGTGCTTACTAATACGTCCGCGTGTTGAAATTCAAAGAGTGTCGTAAGTCATTATCGCCAAAATTAAAAGATCATCGGAGCCGTTAAGCATATATATAATCTGACTACGAGTTAACAAGTCGAATGGAACTTTTTCCTCGGCACGTCACAGATGGACTTTATCCACAGCAGAGTCGCTGATAAGATCAAAGATACGTGACAGCTTCCAACCTGAACAGAGAGAATTTGGATTCATCAATTAAAATATGGGTTGTGGCACCACAATCTACTAAAATAAGACTAACTATCATTTACAGAAAAAAACATAAGTATGCTTATCTGATACTGATACATGTTTTATCATGTCCTTTTCATCACGTGTGCGGATGTCTTTCATTTTTCTGTAATACTTCGTGACATGCGACGTATTTTTACAATTTTTGCATCAACGTATAGATTTTCTGCAGTTCTGGGATTTGTGTCCATATTTTTTTTTACATGAAAACCATGTTCCATTAAATGTGTTCTTGTTCTGTTGTCTTAGCAGGTGCGCTTTTCTTTCATTCACGCTCATTACCGCACTTGGAATTGTATCTTCAGTTTTCCTTGTTTCATCGAAATTTCTCACTACTATTTTTAAAAATTCTGAGGTGTCATGGGGCGTCTTTTTGAGTTACAACAGTTGTAAATGTCTTATGCTCATTCCTTAAGCATCTTAGAATCATAGCTATGAGCAATCCATCGCTTATTGTTTCCCCAACATTTTTTTTTAGTGAAGCAGCATTTTCAGCTCGTATAACGTAGTCGGTTATATCTTACAGTTCAATATACAAGGCTATCACTCTCGACTACCCACGTGACAGGTAATATTCCATTAAAATTGTCAGTGCACTTTTGCCATCGTTATATGCAGTATTAATCTCTAAATGCTTCAGCATTCTTATTGGGGTTCACTTCTTCATCATCTCTATGGTGATGGTATTGTATAATATCTGTATTCTCATATATCCCCGAAATTTCACTTCCCATAATTCATACTTTCTCTTATCTCTGTAAAACATTAACCTATGAGTTATATCAAATTCTGCATTTTTTCTGGTCCCATAACCTGTCGATATGAAATGGTTTAGTCGACTCATAGTGCTAGTAAAAAAATGAGAACACAACACGTATTTTAAGGAGGTAATAGACACACGTGTTTACGCGTTCGTCTGCTGCATTGAACTACATGTACAAGACAGGATTAAAGACAAAGAGAAAATGAACAATTTTAGTGGCGCCTAGAACATGTCGCGAAGTAATTTACTGTGTAGTTTTGTAGACGCAACATAAAGGCAGCAGCCACTTATGCCCATCGGACTATATTAGTTGATAAAAATTAACAAATGGTATTTATTACGTCACCTTTTTTGAGCGGTCAAGATTCAACGTAAACATGAATTTAAAACACGATTTCAGGAATTCAAATCATAACACTCGGAACAATAAGCGAGAAATAATCAAATTGGAAAGGATTTCAAAACAGTCAAGGTGTTTTAATTAAAAAATAAAGTTCAAAGGGTATTTTTTCCTTTTTTCTCTAAGCTAACAAAAATTATATATATATATATATATATATATATATATATATATATATATATATATATATGTGTGTGTGTGTGTGTGTGTGTGTGTGTGTGTGTGTATGTATATATATATATATATATATATATATATATATTCATACTATAATATATATATATATATATATATATATATACTATATATATATATATATATATATATATACATACACACACACACACACACACACACATATATATATATATATATTATATATATATATATATATATATATATATAGAGAGAGAGAGAGAGAGAGAGAGAGATCTGGTACCAACAATTTTAACGTGATAGAAGTATTTTACAAAATTAATTTAACCCCCGCGAATAAAAATAAAAATACAAAAACTCAGGGAATTATCCGATTTTAATTACAATTTCAGTGTTGATTTATCAATGCATGAATTTTATAATGCATCAGTTATTTTATTTATAAGTTTATGATTTTTTTCAAGTCACTTAACTTTTACCCTCCCTTATTTTGGGGGCGTAAAATATCGGTGGTGTTATATAAAAGTGAAACTAATTACAGTATAAATAAAAAGACATAAGACCGAAGATATGAATAGAAAAAAATCGCAAGGAGCGATTTTGGAAGAAAATAAGTATCGAAAATCTGAAAATCAAATATATAAAAAAATTATTTTGGAGATTTTTTATACTCAGTTATACAACTGAAAAAATACATTGATATTTGTTCTGTTTCAAAAGATGGGGGCCTAACATTTCAATTGAGTTTTCTCCAAAAGTTATTAGAAACCATATTAAAGTAGACTTATTATTAAATAAATATTTGTTTTTAGAATCTAAAAATATGACATTTAAAACTTAAAATTAAGCGATTTATATTTTAAATGAATTTTATCTATTAATTAGGTATATAAATTGTTGCTCTCAAGGCACATATGGATGGCGTAAATGGTAATATTTATTTTAAAGAATTTCGATTTATTTCCATTGAATTATTTTGATTGAAGCGATTCAGAAATTCAAAAGAAATAATTCATTGATTATTAAGTAAACACTGAAAATTTTATTAGAATTAAATAATTCCCTGGTTTTTGATAATGTTTTCTTTATCAATGTTATATACGCAAATATAGATATCTCTCGATTCACTAATTCAGCAATTCAATTCGCTCACACACCGCAATAAAGAGATACACTCGCCAACAAAATAAAATATAAGTTGCTGACGCCAAACGGAAGTTTACTCAACAGTAACCTAAAACGAAGTGACCAAAATAACACGGTTCTACGCATAGGCTCCAGCAGAACTTCCGGCTGGAAAACAAGAATTCCTAAACAATAATTAAGAATAATATTGTAAATAAAATTCGCATTTTCATCCAATCCAAACGATTCCCGGGTGAAATGAAAAAGATCTCAGTTGATCCGATTTTGGGTCCCGACAATCTATATAAATTGACTTTGAGGAACCGACATCAGAGACACCAGCGGCGACAGCACTGAGCACATCACAAGGCGGCCGACCTACATCTTCACCTACCTCTACCCTAAATCTGACCGACCAGCAGTCAACAGACGAACAATTCCACATCATTCAACAACAAGAATACGCCAACTTTCATACATGATACAAACCCGCTATCGACTTCAGAATACCAAATACAACTGACTCAGCCACCGGACCCTTCACTGACTTCATCACCATACGTCGCAACTATCACCAAAATCAGACTTTCTCTCTTAAATTCACTTTCAGCTTTTCGTCGCCTTTTCATGTTCCTTTTTCCAATACAATTGTTGAAACTTAAAATCTGTGTTTGTTTTTCCTCGTCACCATACGCTTCATACTAACCCTGTTTATTACATCAATCTCGGCTATCCAGTTATTTAGCTAGAAACAATGTGTTTGGAGTAAACTTTTTCTTAGATTTTGCTCTATCAAGCTTTTATCATAATTTGGTATAGTTGTACTGATGGCCATAGTGACTTCCTCGTCTATGTCTTTTAAAATTTACTCATGGCACCATCTGTAACGGCCACCCTCTAGTGCAGTTTGGTTGCTAATTAATGTGTTTTTTTAAGGATCATATACGCCTGCATAATTGACACAAGAGGGATTCTGTTTACGCCGCTAAAGTTGGACCATTTTATTTTCTGATGGACCATGGATTCCGATGTAGTCCAGGCACCTTGCTGTCTTAACCCTATCATTTTTTCTATTCTTTTCTTCTCTTCGTCTCAGTGTATTTCGCCTGTAATAGCCAATGCTTTTCTTTTACTAATACCTAACCCACTCTAATAGCGGGGAAAAAGCGCAGGCCCAGGTAACCAGCTACGGTCCCTAGAATTGCTATTCCTTCAAGTCGTTTTTCTGCCACATTTAACTCGTTTGCCACTTTCCATTTTCTCCCCATATAGACTTCGATGCCTGCTCCGGCAACTTTTTGATCTTTAGAGAACTGGAACTGTATTGATAAATGGATATATATTTTAAATGTTGTGTATTTTGGTAGCAAGTTATTTTGTAGGCAAATATGTTGAATAACACGGAATATTTCTTCTCCGTGATCTTCATTTGTAGTATTTCCAGTCTTCTAGGTATTTTTCTCAAGTTAGTATCCAGTTGGTATAGGACTTTTCCCATGCTATCTACCCTAGCGCTTTCGACTGTTTCCTCAGTCGTCATCATTATATTAGCTATACCTAAAATGGGCCTAAAATGCGTTTTTGACAAATGACTTTAGCCCCCCTCCCCTACAGAAAATAATTTACCAAAAATCAGGGAATTATCGGATTTTAATGACATTTTCAGTGTTTATTTATCAATGAATGATCTTTATAATGCATTATTTATTTTATTTCAAAATTTTCTCATTTTTTCAGGTCACTTAATTTTGTTGGGGGCGTAACATTTTTTCGAGTTGGTCTTATAGTTTTCCAATTACAGTATAGATAAAGAGATAAAAGACCGAAGTTATGAATAGAAACAAAAAAAACTTTTGGAGATTTCTTTTTTACTCATTTCGATAATTATGTAATTGGTTATTATCTTATAAAAGAAAAAAATTATACATCGATATTTTTTCTGCTTAAAAAGGGGGATACATTTTCAATCGAGTTTTTCTTCAAAAAGTATACTTTGATGAAATAAAATAAGGTTTGCATTAGATAGATATTTATTTCTAGAATCTAAAAATATAACATTTTAAACTTAACATTAAGCTTTTCATATTTTAAATGAATTTTATATATTAATTTTTCATAGCAAAAATACTAAATTAAAGTTTTGAAATAAAACAACTGATGCATTATAAAATTCATTAATTGATAAATCAATATTGAAAATTTCATTAAAATTACCTGATTTTTGGTAATTTTTTTTGCAATCGCGAATGTTACATTAAAATTGTAAACAAGCACTCAAAACCATTGAAAAAGAGACAGAATGGCGGATCGCGTTGAAATTGACCAAAACAAATCCCTTTAAATGTATTAAAAATAAACTGCATATGTAATGATATTTTTATTTTTTTAATGATAGTCATTATGTTACTACTTATCGTTTTAGACAAAAGTTTGACCTTAAATAATAGATTTAATTAATTTTAATTCGTTTTTAAAAACGTCGCAGACGATTGTTTTGGGTATACCTAGGGTATATGTTTTAGTGTTAGTTCTTTTTTCTTCTTTTTCTCGTTCTTTTATCTATTTTGTTTTTAAATTAGGAAAGTCTATTATTTTTTTAGAGGGTTGCTATGATTAGTGTATTAGTTATTAAAGATGTTTAGTATATTATGACCTATGTTGAATGCTATTTTATTAATGTTATGGGTTTTTTTTATTTCTATGCAGATCGCCTCAATATTTTTTTAGGCGTTTCTTATTGTTATTTTTATAGATGATTTTAGTATTTTCAGATATTAGAAAAATCCACACTAAAAATACTAAAATCATCTATAAAAATAACAATAAGAAACTTTGATGAACCGAGGAGATCAATCAACAACAACAACAACATTTCAAATTAGTTTGCAAATTATTCCATCATGATAATGTTAAAACACATTTTGAACAGACAATTTTTATTTCATCTGTGTAATTTACAGAGATAATTCACTTTTGGATTACCATTAATTCCAATCCTTACAAAATTGTTAATACAAATTCAGTCATCCAGAAGATTGCAAAAAGCTCTCAAATATTTGCTTAAAAAGATTAATGTTCTGTGAGAATAGAATTACGAAGTTCATTGAAATATGACAGTGTTACATAATGGATATGCATAGCTTATAATTTTAAGCAAGTAGTGTATATTATTTGTAAAAACAGTAAAATAGTGGAAAATCAATGTTATGTAGAGTAGTTGAAATAACTGCAAAACTGGAAAATCACTCATATATGTAACAACCTTGAACCCAGGGTAATCTGGAACAAGGCTTTCTATTGGCTTAGAGGATCACATGACCAGGTGACACTGGCAGGTAGAATTTAGTAGAATTGAGTCTCTCAGTCCACTTGAACAAGACGTGTTTTACTTCTTCTGTTCCCTTTCCATACATGTGCAGGTTAAGAATGTATTGGATAAAAGGTATTGAGGGTAATAAGAGTGTGTACATACAAATATGTCTCTGTGTTGTTCCATGAGTTACAAAGAGCAAGATGGAACACAGAGGGAGACAACCCTGGATAGAGAGAGAGATGTTCAACCCAATACAAAGAAGAATTCCTCATCTGGAAAGAAAAACTCCAACCCTGATACAAAGAGAAAACTGAAGGAAAATAGATAAACAGAAAATCCAATAAGCAAAATCCCAAAGAAAATATCAAAAGTTTGTATGCAATGGCAGGAGATACAGAAAGACCAAATGCTAAATATTTTGTTTAATAATGTTAATATTATTGCAAAAATTAGAATATGATAATGTTTTTTTATTTTATTTTATTTTTTTAAAATAATAGCACTCTATCTTTCATCCAACCCCACACACAGAGAGAGAGAGAGAGAGAGAGAGAGAGAGAGAGAGAGAGAGAGAGAGAGATCAATTGATAAAAAAATCTAATTATTATAATAAAACTTGGCCCATTGTTAGCTACCATTTTTCAAAATAACATCATCCTAACTCTCATTCAATCTTATAAAAACCATAAAATTATAAAATATTGTTTTAGTGACTTCAGAAATCACACAGACTTCTTGTTTTTATTTATTCATTTATTTATTTACTACAAATCATGTTTTCAGAATTTCCCTTATAATAAAACAGTCTGACCCACTTCCCAATTTTAAATCATTTCTGTCTTGGTTCTTGACAAATACTCTTCTCTGGCTTTGTATAAGAAAACCACAATTTGATCTCATTATCCAAAGATGGAAGCTTAACTTCAAAGAATGTTTTATTATAACTTCGCTGAACTGTTCTTAGTATTATTTTTGGATTCTTAATAAAACCAAATGAGTTGCATTACCATGATTCTTATTTTTCTTCTGATCAGAAAGAAGAAAACATAAAAGATAAACACTCCTTTTTATTTCTGCTCGAAAAATTCTATTTAGGATATCTTACAGTTTTGATACTAACATTGGTAAAATGGCTGTTATACTTGTCTGTTACTAGCTCTGTTATATAAATAAATTACATTAACCATTTTTAACAATGCTTTGAGATTAGGGAATCACTTTTGTTGTTCATTTTTGCATTTTTGTGTAATAGTTTCTTAAGATATTTTTTCATGTAGTTCTGTTGAATACAAATAATTTTAAACCGATTCATTTGACCCATAGATGAGACCTGAAATTAATGGCAATAAAGGAGTGCTTCACATTCACCAGATCTCCAGAGCTTAACTTGCATGAGACATCCAAGTCTTTTAATAAAAAATTAGCCCATAAATAAGTACACCCAAAACAATCTTTTTATTAAAAAAGATTAATTTTCTTCTAAACCAAAGATAGCAGGATTTTATCATTTCAAGAGGAACATTATAGACTGAAGACAGATATTATTATGCATTATTTATTACCAAACTCTACAGGATTAAAATTCTGTAACCAAAAATATGAATATATATCAGTCCAAGCACTTGTGAAATGTATTTAAACAGAAAGTAAAAAAAAAAAAACAACAAAAAACGATAATGACAGAATTAAACGACTAACCAAAAATAAGAATAAGAATATGGATCAAAATCTTTATATACGAGGGTCAGTTGAAAAGTTCATAGGCTAATCAGTATACTCTCAACCAATGTGACCAAATGGGTGTTATTTTTCAGCAGTCACCTTTGTGATCCACACACCTTTCCCACTGGTATTGCAGTGCTTAGATTCCATTGATCAAAAAAGTAATCATCATCATATGAACTTTTCAATGTTAAAACCAAGTCCTTGAAAAAATGGCCTGAAGACAGAGATCCTTTAAATACGGGAGCTGAATGACAACTTATGCTATTACTGCAAAATTTCTTAACAGATATATATATATATATATATATATATATATATATATATATATATATATATATATATATAGAGAGAGAGATAGGTACATAGACTAATCAGTTGTCATACATGCTAAAAACTATATTTATATTCTCAGTTTTCCATATTTGAAGGGTTGTTACACTTATATAGACAATACATCATTATTGGCACATAGACAAAGATACAACTGTTTTTATTCCTAAGAATTATGATTTTTGAATCTTGATAATGGCTAAACGAACAGCCTAAAGTGATTGATTGAAAAATTAAGGGAATCTTATACACATTAATGACTGACTGAAATATAAAATCTTTAATTAAAAATATTATAATGAGGATATATATATACATTATTATATATATATATATATATAATATATAGATAGATAGATAGATATAGATATAGATATAGATATATGTATATATATATGTTTTAGGAAGAAATTGAAATGAATCTAATGAATGAATCTAATGTATGTGGAAAAATGATAAATAAACATGAAAAATAAAAGTTGTGAAGATGATTTATCAATGTTTAAAAATTATTTGTAAACATTTAAAATGTTTCAATTATCGAAAATATATTAAATATATATCTATAATCTTCATCAGGCCATTCACATATTGCCTAGTCATGTTGGCATATCTATCAAGTGATAAAAAAGGGAGTGGAGAAAATTCATATGTATAATTGAATTACTGATAACTATTTGAATATAATATATATATATATATATATATATATATATATATATATATATATATATATATATATATATATGAAGGGCAATAAAAAATTATCTGCACTTTTGCCATAACATATCTTCATTATTGTCAAACAGCATTCTGCACATGCACGCTTAAAGTTAACATTTTTGTTGTTACATTATTGATGTTTGAGGCTTATTGCACCATTTTTCTTGCTGTCTTTACAGTGTAAACATGCCCAATCCATTAGCAATATGCACCAAGGAAGAACAAAGAGCAGTGACATGATTTTTCTGGTTGGAAGGAGTTTCAAAGGCTGAAATTCATTGGAGGCTTTTAGCACAATACAGAGACAGTGCACATGTAGAAGTGTGTATGAGTGGATAGAGAAGTTTAAAAGTGTCCAGGCAAACATGAGAAATGAAGAGGCAGCAAGATGCCTTTTAACCTCCCCCACTGATGAAAAGATCCAGCAAGCTTGAGAGATGGTAATAGTGAACCAGCAAGTTATCATTGATAAGGTAGTTTGTTCTCTGCAGATTAGTCATGGTTCTTCCCATCAAATCATCCATAATGGGCTTGGTTTCCATAAAACAAGAGTGCAGATAATTTTTGACTCTCCCTCATATATATATATATATATATAAAACTTCATACAACGACTGCTGTTTAAACAGTAGCATTGCATCCAACAAAGCCTTCATCAGATGATGACTCTGGGTTCAGACATGGTTTTGGGTCCGAAGCATCATTACTACTAACCCATAGCGCCCTTGCAGTATCTCACAATACCACCAGACTTTGTTGGTTTGTTGTCACAAAATATATATGTGTTTGTGCATGTGTATGTGTGTGTGTGTGTCTGTGTGTGTGTCTGTGTGTCTGTGTGTGTGTATGTCACATTTCAATCTAATATTGTATAGATTAAAATTGAGCCAAATTCTTCAAGATATGAATTTTATCTTTTTAGAAGCAGTGAAGATTCTGTAATGTTTCTGATGTTGGAAAATAAAGAATGGTAAAGATATTTTCTGTATACCTAGGATATCTCCATTGTGTGTCATATCGCCTCGGTTCCAGCCTTCAACACTGTCTGTTCGGGAAGATAATATAGACACCCGTCTGTGGCACTCAGGTACCACAAGTGTGGATTTGTCCCTTTGTTTGCCAGCAGATGTTGCCCCTATTTCCTACAAATATAAAAATAGAAAGTGGAAGAGAAGTTCATGACTAAAATATCAGGTAGAATGAAAGAAAAAAGGATCTTGAGGAAATATACAATGTCTATCCAGATCTTATATTGAGCCAATTGAATATCTCAAGAACTGATAATGTGGCCTTGATGTCACTTGGCAACCAATCAGAGAGGACCTTAAGGCATATGCAGGAGCAGAAACTCTCTCATTGGATTATTGTCAAAAGTGAGGTCTTTGATTTGACTGATGCATTCATAATACAGGGTTTGTTTTTGGGCATCCTCTCTAGGTTCCAGATTTGCCTCTCTGTGGCTTCAATGCTAGACTCACCATTAAAACATTTGTGTATAAGGTCTAGGAGAGCATGATGAGGCAGTTGAGTGTAATCTGAAAAGAGAATTTTGAAGACTGTTTTTAAAAGTGGAAGGGATGCTAGAATAAATATGTGAGGTCTGAAGGGGAATAATTTGAAGGAATTAATGTGCCATTGCCCTAGGCAGGCAAGTTTTTCATCAATGTTATATGGCTAGATTATTTCTGGACAGATTGTTTTGCTGTAAGTTGATATCTTACAAGAATCTGATTTAGTCTATTTGCTACTTTAATCATCTTTATCATCATCAAGTTATGCTGACAGCTTGGATTCTATTTAAATATCACTAAAATATCTATTTTTACTCAGTAAATATCATCATGGATGGGTTATGATATGAAAGGCACACACAAACACATATATATATAAGTTATTGTAGCATGGACATGAAGTCAACAGCATCGTCAACCAAGTGTCATTGACTAACCCAACAATATTGATTTATATATATATATATATATATATATAAATTAATATTGATATTATAGAGTGCTACATTTGTAAGTAAATAGACATATTGTGGATAGAGCATTTATATTTAAGTTGGGCTAGTGTGGACATGAAGTCAATGGCACTTGGTTAACAGTGCAGTTGACTTCATGTCCATGCTTCATGTCCATATGTGTGTGTGCATGCATGTGTGTGTGCATGCATGTGTGTGTGTGTATGTGTGTGTGTGTGCACGCGCGTGTGTGTGTGTGTATGTGTGTGTGTGTGTGTGTGTGTGTGTGAGCTGAGGAGTATTTTAGGGAGGATCTGTGGCACATTTGTACACCATTCTTTTGTTATCAGCTTATCCAAAAAGTGTGGTTGGTTCTATACAGTGTTACATAGTTCATAGGCAGCTTATGAATTATGTATGTACTGTAGTCAGATATTTTGAATCAGAGTTTGTTAGATTCAGAATAACAGGGGTCTAGTGGAAAGTTACCTTGACGGTTATTGACCTTTTACTTGACCCCTTGAAAAACGGAAGTATAGTTTTAGTTTGAATTTAGATGCAATAAGAAATTCAGAGTGAGTGGGTGCATCATTCTGAGAGTCATTTCTCCACCATGTGATTAAATCTGGGACTGGGTTATTTTAAATAAATGACTTAGAAGAAAACAACAAGTCTTATTGAAAGAAGAAATGACCAGCCCAAAGAAATGAGCTTGAATGAACAAGAAGTAAAAGCAACCCACAGGATCAGCCTGAGAGTCAGCCCTGAAGAATATGATAGCTGAGTTAACAAGTAATAACCTCTGTCTGTCTCTCTCACCGATTATATATGAGACATATTAAGGTGTGTGAAGAAAGGAAGTGAATCCGACAGTATGTAGTATATTAGGAAAATGAAAAAACACAGGTTTTTTTAACTCACCACTTAACCCATTAAGCCTTTGTTTTTTCATTTTTCCTAATATATTAAGGTGTATATATAGAACCTCTGTCTGTCTCTCTCACCAATTATACATGAGACATGTTAAGGTGTATATAACACATGGGTCTTCACCACTACAAATAAATCAATATAGCTAAGTCAAATAGTAGACATCTTTAACTGAACTGTTGGGTCCTCATATGTTGAGATTAATGTGAGACTCCATTATATACAGACACAAACACACACAGAGAGAGGCACAGGTGCTACTTTGACTTACAAGTGCCCTAACTAATGAGTTTTTCAAGTTACGAGTTGTCACACAATTGATTCTTTGCTTTGTGTTCTGAGCTAAAATTTAAGGTACAAGTGCATTTCAGATACACTTATGTTATTAAGTTCACTAAAAACATTTAAGTTTTCAAATTTATAAAGAAAAATATTATTAAAAAAAATAATGATTAAAACATATTACAGCACTTTGTTTTTATACAATACAATGCTATTTTTCTTATTCAAAAAGTGTAACAAAAGAATTATGCTAAAGCCATTAAGTAAGGCATAAATTCTTCTTTTCTTCCCCAGCTATGGATAAATAGTAGAGCAGACAGCCCTATAGAGCCTTGATATGGCAACCAGTAATGGAGAAGGAAAAACCCTGAATTCAAAACCTGAGAAGTGTCGTTGAGAGAATCTTTAGCACTGGTGTACCATTCTTCTGTAATCAGTTCATCAAAAATATGTAACCAGTCCTACCATTATACACAAGAATCAACTGTGTATGCAGTCTAAGAGTTCACATCATTAACTGAACTATTAAGCACTGATAAGCAATTTAAGAAATAGACAATTTGCTTCTAAGGTTTTGAGATTTAAAAATAGGAACATTATGCAGAAGAGCTAACTTGGAATATTAGAAATCTTTCATTTAGTCATTTTATGATGAGGTCAGGCTGGTTAAAGACATTATCTATCTATCTATCTATCTATCTCATTAATGAAAGAATGAAATAAACAAATGAATATATAGTATAATAGGACAAGAAAGAAAGAATAGAATGAACAGTAGAGGATGAAAAAATAGAAAAATAGATACTGAATTGAATAACAGAGGAAAAGAAAAAAGAAAGAAAGACAGAAGAAAGAAAGAAAGGGAAAATAATTAAAAAGTATATTAGATAAGAATAGAAAAATGAATAAAGAAAGAAAGGAATGTAGAATAGACAAAGAAAGAATAGAATAAGTAAAGAAAGAAAGAATGAAAGAAAAAAAACTAGATATGAAAAGAAAAAAAGAAGGAAAGAAATAATGAAGTCAAATTGGAAATGAAAGAAACATAGAAAGTATAAAATAAAATAAAAAAGAGTATGAAAAATAGAAAAGTAAATAAAAGAATAAAGTAAGAAAAGAATGAAAGAAAGGAAATTTAAAAAAAAATGAATTTATTCATGAAAGGGAAAAATGTTGTTTTTTTTCTATTCTTTGAAAAAAAAATTCAAAAAGATTGAAAAAGTGTTGCCAATCTAGTAAGTTAATTTGAATCATTCTACCTTTGGTCACAATCTTTTGTGCCTCTAAGGCAACAAAAAATAAATTTTGTAATTTTCAAAATTATAACAATGAAATAAATCATGTTTAAAAAAAGCGCATCTTCAAGGGATGAAAAAATGGCAGAATTGTACAATTTTGACAGATACAGATTTTAATTTATAAAATTCATCTGTAAAACAAATAATTTTACATGTGATTAAAAAAAAAATCCTTCCTCTTATAATATTACATTAAGTTTCACTCATTTTTTCTGAGTTTTGCTGAATTTTAAAAACACATGAAAATTTGGCAATACATGATTTACCATTTAAAATTACAGGGGGTCATCAATAATTTTGATGATTAGGTGGATCAGGGAGTGCTCCAAATCAACTTACTTATTTGGCAACTCTTCAAAATCGCTATGGAGATTTACCTTTTTAATCTCCTAGATAGATTCTGACTTTTTTTTATTTTAGAAATAAAAATGAAAAAATCTATCAATTCAATTCTATTTAGAAGTTTCAGAAATTAGAATTGAGAATCCGAAAACATGACTAAATGCATGATGTCTTATTTTGATTGCCATAAACTGTGGTTCTTTTGTAATCATCTTTTTTTAACTCTCTCAAAATAAAGAGATTATAAACAGATTTTCTGTTTGTCTAAATACTTATTAGTAGTACTGTGTATGTGTGTATGGGTGTGTGTCACATAGCAAGAATTATTGAACATCTGTCTTGGGTGCCATGCTTTTTTCTTTATGATCTCCTGGCCTCTTTATGAACTGTGTGAGACTTAGGTTAATGTATACTTTTTTCTCCAATTCTCTCTCTCTTTCTCTCTCTCTCTCTCTCTCTTTCCCTCTCTCTCTCTTTCTCTCTTTCTCTCTCTCCCTCTCCTTCTCTCTGTCTGTCTGTCTGTCTGTCTCTCTCTCTCTGCCTCCTCCAACCATTGGACTTCTTCCAGATACAGTCTGTCATACAACACTTTTCTCTTTCTCCTTTCCTCTTTGGAGTTGGCTTTCTTACATTCCTTCAGTTGGATTTTCAGAACAATTTGATCTGCTTATGAGATTATCTACTTACCTTTCTGTGAGGGTCTGACTGGATCTATTGTCTGATAAGCACTTTAGTCACACTTAGAATATTAATATTTTAGTTGTACTAGCTGTACCTTTGGAATTTCCATGCATAATAATTGAAAAGTCTTCTTTTCAAAATTTGGTGAATTGATAACACATTTACCAAAAATAAATGAAATATAATCTGGCAAAAATGAATATTTGGTTTTGTGAAGTAAGTAGCTCAATTTTCTTGGTAAATGTATTTGTATTATTTTTAAGAAAAATGTTAATTTTCAAGTAGACGGTTTAATTTACTATAAGGCTAATACTGCCAGTTCATGAGAAAATCCATGTTGATAACAAGACAGTTACGGTTGAGAATAAATGCAATCAACAAAATAATCACTTAACCCTCCCCCCCCCCCAAAAAAAAAACAGTTATTCAATTCTAATCTTATTTTTTCTAATAACCTGTTAGCTATATCAAAGAAATTTTAATGTTGAAATGTTCAGATGTGTAATAAGTAGTAAAATTTAAAGTCCTGTTTTCTCCTTAAATGTTTTTAAAAATAGATGGCAATATGAACAAGTTACATCGGCATATATTTTAGAATCTGAAGTTCTTTTCAAAAGCTAACAAACTACAATATTTTCTTTAAAAATTGATTTATTTTAGAAAAAAACTTTTTTATGTTGAAATGTCCAGATGGGTACTAAGGAAAAAAGAACAAAAGAAAAGGAAAAGAGAAGGGGAAAAAGAAAAAAAAGTAGCAGCAGTAATAAGGATGTAAAACTAAAACCCACAGCCTGATTAAAGGAAAGGGACATGTGGACTTTAGCTAAGTTAAAACTTGGGAATTTTAAAAGTGCTCCAACAATAATTGTTATCACCATAAACTTTGTTCCGCAACTTTTTCAGCTCTCTGGCAACATTGTTATAATTATCATGATATCAACATCAATATTTAATTAAAAAAATGATAATACTCAGAAGACTAAGGTAAATTTACTAAGGTAAATATATATATAAAAAGAGACATAAGCAAAACTGATGTAAAATATTTTTAATAGAACTATCAAGGTAATAACCAAATAAAATGTTTGGATTTTGCTTTGATATTGTGACACAATAGTGCGAGTGTATATGCAAACAGAAAAAAGAAAGAAAATAGAATATATTAGTGTACATTGGTATATGTATGTATAAAAATTAGGTGTAAAATCAAGATAAGGTCCATGCATATGGATGTGTAGGTAAATGTGTTGGTGTCAAAGCTAAGTACTAATTTGTTATTCAGTTGGACCATACTAGAAGGAAGATGAATTTTCAGTTTCCCTGACACTGCTACATCAACAGTATTAGACTTTTTGGTTACAAGATAAAAATAATAAGAATTAGTAGATATTAGTTTATAACCAACACTAAGTCCTTATAATACATTAGTGCATCCATAGATACACTAACACTGAACATTTCGTAAGAAAAGACAAACAACTAACTCAAGTGTACAATGCGCATATGAATGTTTAATACATATAACATGTAACAACAAAATAACACAATACATATGCTCCAAACAGGTAAATTGTAGAATATGTTCCTTGAAAAAAGTGTGATAAAGAAATATTTCATTGTTTTTATGCGGAGATGCATTAAATACTATGCTGAGGTTGGAAACTAATTGTCTCTATTCTGTTCTATGAAAAGGGCTGAGAAATGTGTTCTTTTCACTCACAAGTGGGGAATGAAAACAAATAGATATTATCTGTTTGAAATCCAAGGACAAAAGAAAAAGTTTGTAGGAGCTAATCAAGAAGAGAATTAACATTTTCTTTATTTAAGTTTTTATTTCTATTGAATTTTTTTTTTTTGGAGGGGTTAAAAAAAATTAAACCAAATGTGTTAAAATTCAGATTGAATATGAGGAAGAATAGCTTGTACATTTAATGGCTCTCGATCATTTCCTTCTTTTCAGCACACACCATTTAATTGAATGTAATGGCATAGTTGCTTCATTCATGAAAAGGCTGATAAACCTATCTCGATCATTTCCTTCTTTTCAGCACACACCATTTAATTGAATGTAATGGCATAGTTGCTTCATTCATGAAAAGGCTGATAAACCTATTTCTCCTTACAATGTTCTCATAACATTAACTATTTATGTTTTAAAATAGGTTTTTCACAATTGACAAAGAGAATAAAATGAAAGTTGCTATAATTTTTTATAATATGTTTGCCTTTTGGAGGTGCAGTTATCAGTATTGAAATTAGAATTGGTGAACCCAGAATTCAGTTGGTGCGGCCATACAGTAGCATTGACAGCTAAAGCTTGAAAGAATTCTTGCATTGTCTTATTTGAGAGATGAGATTTCCATATAATCGGTAATCTGTTTATAGCAGTCCATGCCTTTCCTATGCAGATATTGTCATTGCTTTCTGTACATGAGATATTACTACCTATGTGTATGAACTGGTTTATCAATTTCAGAGGCTTACCATCCAGTATGGAGATGTCTCCATCTTTTAAAAAAATAATGAACATCATTTTATTGTTCATTTAGAGGTCAATGCCTATTGCTTCCTTTAGGTCTATTTGTAAGAAATGATTGATCATCTGTGTAGTCTGCATTGTACTGGTTTCTGCAGGATATCACTAGCTTCTTGGCTTTTTTAGTGTTTCTTTTATGAGATGTACTACAAATGTCATTAGGTCATATGGTATTGAATATAACTCAATATATGTAAATATATAAGTAGGTTGATAATAGGTAAGGTATTGTTTCTTGTTACTGAAATAACCTATTACATGATACTTAGGAGGAAATGGGCCATGCCAAGTAACCCCCATTACATTGAGAGAAACAATCAGAGATTATTACAATGCCTGGCACCTCAATGACCTAATAGTTTATGGGACATATCTGTCTGCCATTAGAATTCTATTTCTTGTAAGAGTAAAAAAGAAATTACAATTGTAATACAAAACCTTTTTTTTTTTGACAAGATTCCTTTTTTGCCTATATTTATATTACCAAAAGTTTTTTTTTGAAGAAAACATCACGTCTTTCACAGAAGATATTTCCTGGCAACTCCTCAACCAGAGACACTAAAGTACCTCTGAAATATCAATATATTGCCAACAGGAACCTAAATTGTTCAACCAAGAATGTAACAGCATTCAATTTTATGTGGAAAGCTACAATATTGTCAGACTTAGAACTTATGATCACTTGTCTAAAGATATAATAATGGGTTGTTTAGATTTGGAAACTATATGTTATGTATATTAATCTATATGAGATGTGGACTTGATTTGATAGGCTATTCTACTAAACCTAGTTACAACTCTATTTTGTATTTTAAAACTTTTTGTTTTCATCATCTTAAAACATAGTATCATTGTTGTGTAATCTCTTGTCAGCATACTGTATGTTATGAACTGTATCTGATGGACAGGCTCTGATTCTGGGTGTGTAGAGTCACCCCTTTATTGTTATTACTCTAAGATTCACTCTTACCCAGAATGATAGTACCTGTTAGGGTCCTATCTGTGAGTCAAATAGATTTATTTGAGATGATATTTTAACTGATTTTTGAAGTACATTAAAAATTGATACTATAACTAAGTATGAAGTGTTAACCTGTTTAAAATGATTGTGAACTACATGTAATTGCTTGTAATTCATTATTATTAGTAAACTTGGAACCATATATTTGGTTACAGATTGTTTGTATAAAATCTAAAGAATTAATCAAAGCCACATAAAGGCTTCTAAATTGTTAATATTAAATAGGAATGGTTAATTGAAGATATATAACTATTAGCAAATTATTACTACTACTACTATTACTACTACTACTAGCATGACAAGTAGATATATCATAGTATGATATTCTATTACACCATTTGATATGTATACTTAAGAGCTATTGCAAAACAGCTCAATATATAAAAATTATGATAATCTTGATCTAACTGGAGTGTAATTCCTGATACTTTTGAGAAAGTGTAAAATAAATGATTTAAAGAATAGCACGAAGAATACAGAGCAAACACTGAATTTTTATTCCTTATTTTTTTCAACTTGGTCAAAATATATAGATATGATATCAAGGCATAACATATGAAGGAACAAATGAAGGAACAAGTAATGGTACTATCGAGAATTGGTCCCCATACGAGATGGAGATTTGCTACCCACATATATAACAGTTTAGGTGCAATTTAAATAATCAAGTGACAAATCATTATGTGATGTAGCCTAGCTAGAACATGCTACCCGGGGAAGCTCTTGACTTTGTTTTCCCACCCCTTGTTAACTAAGCATTTTATTATTCTATTAACATCCCTTGGTAGAGTATATAAGATCTGAATGAAATGGTCATATTTTACAATTTGCCAAAAAATGCTTGGTGTTCTGTAAAATACCTGGACATTTTATTAAAATCTTAGATAAAAAAAATATAAATTCAGAATAAAAGAAACTTATTTCATACAATGCCAAAAAGTGCTTGGTGTTCTATAAAGTGCCTCGGTTTCACATTTTACTAGTAATAGTGACATATATATTTGTAATATATTTCAACAACTATTGTTGACATATCCATTGCAAATCAACTTTATTTAATTATTGTCCCTCTATGACCAATATGTGCTAATCAAAAAAGCTAAATCAAAATGTTAAATGCTTTTATTTATTTTCACTAAAAAAGACAAAAACAATGAAACAAAAAAATGAAGAAAAAAAATTTTTTTAAAGCAAAAATAAATCATGTTTATCAAGTCTGCCCAGATCTTCATTTTACAATCTGTAGCCATCTTACCTGCTCAAAACTGAAAGCAAACTAATGAACAGCAGTCAGATTATAAATCTACAATAGCAGAAAATCTTCCATTTTGTTTACTTTTATGCCAAGTGTGTGAAATTACACGTTGCATTACATATTGATTTTCTTTACTGTCTGGGAGGATCTCTATACATGCCATTGTCATTCAATCAGCTGAATGCCTCTTTATGCAGTTCTTTTTTTTCTTTATATCCTTTTTTTTTTCCTTTTACCTTTATATTTTTTTATTCTTGCCTGTTTGCTTGGCACTCAAGATTTTATTAAAAAATATTTCATTAGGACAGGAGAAAAAAATCTGAACAAAAATCAGATGAAATAAAACAATGGATTCAAATTCCTGAAGACAGCATCAAGATGAAACTAGAATTACATCTTATAGTATTCAATTTTTTAACTTTTTAGATAAAACATTATTATTATTATTATTATTATTATTATTATTATTATTATTATTATTATTATTAGTTTTCTTTCATTTAATTTTAGTTGTTCATTTGCACCTATTAATGATACATATAATATTCTTAAATTTTCCAATTTTTTTTTTAGATGAAGCATTATCATTATTAATTTTTGAGAACGTTTTCTTTCACTTTATGCTCATTGAATGTTTACACCTAGTTGTTATGGATTTAATAGTTTTAAAATGTCAAAATATATTCAATGAGGCCTTATCCTTAATTATTATTAGCTATTTTTTCATCTTCTGTTGCTCTAGAGACTTGAAGACCCAAATCAACATGTTCTTTTATAAAAATGGAGTAATAACATATACACCAAATTCTTCCAAATAAAACCTAACATAGGGGAATGGTAACCAGGCTTTAGAAAATTCAAATAGGAACAAGTCACTATATCCTGACTATGTATTGGTCACACAAGACTGATACACTTCTTTTTACTTAAACAAGAAAACCAACCAACATTCATAGCATGTCAAACACACTTTAATAGAATATAATGATTTTACTGATATCAGATAATATTTCTACCTTTTAGTCTGGTCATGGACTGGGTCCTTCTCGTAGTTCATATATAAGTATATTCTTCAATTCTTCAAATGCCATATGCAACTATCTTATCTTTTTTACACCAGTAGATCTAACAGTATTTGAATTTTAATGTATTAATATTATTAACTATTAATTTTTGATTCTTTATTCTAGAATTATTTATCAACAATAATAGATAATATGAGATCTGAACTCCAGTGCAATTGGAACTCACATCCCTCCTTTTTGGGAGCCTTTCTTACTGTAATCTGAATTTTGTAAATGTGTGTGTGTGTGTGTGTGTGTGTGTGTGTGTGTGTGTGTGCTTTGACTTCTATCACCTTGTCAATCATAAATTTGTATTATGTAAATCTGTTTGTGTATCCCCACATTCTTTCAACTAAAAGAAAATAATTTACAAGCAATGTTTTGGAGATAACTTTTATAAGAGATGTATTCACCCAATCTCCCTGCAAGAGCAGGGTGCATCACAAGGTCAACTTTTTAAGTGGAGTCTTAACTGGTTTGAATTCAAAGTTTTCCTTCTTCTGGACCAGTTACCATACCAAGGTTAAAGAACCCAATCTGCCCTACTGTTTACCTAGAGCTAAAAGAAGAATAAATGGATGCATATCTTTCACTATGTGAAATGCAATTTGCTTCATCCTGTATTTGAACTTGAGTCACCATGTTCATTTCCTATGATGATAACCATTACACTGCAATCTCCTCCTTTGTCATTTTAGTGTAAAAAGAAATAATCATAACTTCTTAACTCTGCCTTTTCATTTATTCATTCAGACATAATTTAGCAAGTAGATAAACGTTTTGTTCTGTTTACATTTATTGTAACATCATTGGAACAAATAGGAACATTCAATTTTTAGACATTCACTGTATATATTTTGATATTGTTTCCTTTCTTTTATCTAAAAATATCAAGTTATTCATAATTTCAAATCTACTTTGCTTAATTAACTCTTGCAGAATAATGATTTGGGAATCCATAACGAGCAGCGGAAATAAAATCAAAGAAATACCTGTCAAAAATGAATAATGCTTCATTTAATAATAAAATTCAAGATAAGATTGATACTAATGAATTTAAGCATAGTGGTAAACAAACATTAAAGATAGCAATGCCAAATGCCAAGAAGAAATAAAACTATATCATATAGTTTGAAGGTCTTTAAATAAAATTGGATATTCATTATAAGGTAATATTTTCTTTTTGTCTTTTTGTGCTTTTAAGAGCCAGATTTTAACTGATCTTTTTTTTTTTACTTTTTGAATTTGTAATCTTACTTGTAGTAGGGAGTCCTCATAGTTTTGTGGCTAACATGCTGGACATCAACATCGTAATAAGTGAGTTCAAACACCAGTCATGCTATTATGTTCACTTTTGGATTAATACCATTGGGAAAGGTATAAACCCATCATCTCCAAGCTATGGGTTAAATAGTACCACTACTATTCTTGTACAAGGATGTCTTTGGCATTAAATAAACCACAAAGGTTAATATGCCATTAAAATAAAGAAACCAAAGTTACTTGTAGAATCTTACTATAATTCATCAAATGTTTACCTGTTCATACAACCTCAGCCCCATCATTTTTGATTTGATTTCAATCAAACTTTCAGAAATTGTTAGAGATATGCCAGAAAAGACTTTAAACTATATTAAAAGATCAGACTGGTTTTTGGTAGAATCTGTCTCTTACTGTCTAATTGTTCTCTTCACTGTAATAAAATGTCCCTCACAGCAATTACCCATTCTCAATTCATTGTTACAAGAGACAGATGGTTATTTCTCTCACTATAGGTGCTTAGACCCTTTCTCTCATGTCTATGTATTATACTGTAATTGTTGTCTGGCCTAAAAGGCTTAGAAATCCCATTTTTGGTAAGGTAGATTAATATTGCCTCTCCAAGTCTGGAAAATAATAAAATCAAATATTTATTCAAAATAATTCTAGAAGGTTTTCCAGATTTTTAAATGTTTTGTCTGAGATCGCTGAACAAACCTGTAGCAATCTTTGGTACATCATGCTCTGTGTAAAAAAAAAACAGTAAAAAATAAACAATAAAAACAAATAAAACTTTGTGTGTGATCGGGGGTAAGTAGCCATACAATTGATTTTTTGTGGGTTGCGGCTTCCAAGATTTGTTCAAGACAGCATGCAGCATCTTTGTGTAGCTCCCATCTATCTTTTTCTCTAGGCGCTTCATTAGAGTTCAAGTGGTGTTGCTGTACAGTAGTACCGATACAGCTACTGCTTGGATGAACTTTTGCTTTATCTTATCAGTGAGATTAGTGTAACGTGGGGCCTTCAATTCGTAGTCACGGTACCGATTAGCTTTATGTTATGTTACGGCTCCAATTAGCTATACGTAACATAGTGCCTTTTCTTTCTTGGCACTAAATTCGTTCTTTCACGTCACTACATTCGCGATATGTACGTACGGTCATTTGTTTACAACTGACACGGATCTAGCAGTCAGTCTTCTAGACCCAAAATTCTTCCACACTCCTTTCGTTTATGGTCAAGCGAAAGGTATCACGTTTCACGGCCGCGTGCTTCTCGTTACGGCCAATTGACTTTATCTCAACGGGTATCCAGGTGACAGGCTGTTCTTATGGTCCTTAGCGACAACAGCTTACTAAACTCTGTACGATCACTGACTGGTCCCGATCTCTGACTGACTCTGGCCTTCTCCGATCACCGACTGCCTCTGACTCTCTCCGGCCACAGACTCTAACTGCTCTGATCCCTCACTGACTCCTTAATATAGTGTGTCTGAATAATCTTCCAGAAGTTTCTTTCTCTAGAATGTTCGAGCTGGCCCTCGACTAAATCGAATGTTCGATTCCTTCGAATCACACTGGTCAACCAGAGTTCACAAGCCTAAAGATCAAAGACTCCTTGGTAGTCACTAATCCTATTTTTTCGTTAAACCTAGACTTATCGTCTCCTTTCTCTCGTTAAAAGATGTTATCTTTCTAACTCCTTTTTTGGTGATTCTACAAAGACCACCCAGTAATCGGTAGTACATTTTTCTAAAGGTTTTTTTTTTTTTAAGTCTGGCACAAGGCCACAAATATAGGTGCTGGGCGGCGATTACATAACATTAGATTTTTATATAATCGGTATCACAAAACCATCCAAGTAAGATGAGCAAGACATGCTGGAAACTACTGGTAGAGGCAAGGACAAACTCATTTACATTCTCTTGTAGACACGTAAGCATGGACACACCAGTGTAGGCTGAACAGTAAAAACCTACTTCAATAGGGTGACCAGCAAAAACCTACAACAATCAGCTTTGTGTGGTTTCTGGATGCTACACGGACCTCCCAGAAGCAATGACTGATAGAGAAGATTGGAGAGAGAAAGAAAGACTTATGGATATCTGTGCTGTTAGTGTGACCTGATCATATTGATGACCCTAAAATTTAAGAAGTGATTCTATGTCCTTTATTCTTAAGAAGAAATCATCTTACATATAATGTGGGTAAGTTCTAATAGTTACCATAATTGATTACTTTTATGTCATCTCATGTTTGCAAGACTTTGCTGTTTAGTTGGGGAAAGCAATTTTTTCAGATAATGCAAAGGTTTACTTTTGCATAATTCATAACATAAGGAACTAACTCTTGTGTATGGACAAATGCCAAAGGACTTATTTTCTTGTTGAGTAAACTATCTTATTACACAAAAAACTATACTAATTTTGCATAGTACCAATCTTAGTTTCTTCTAGAAGAATTCAGAATTTTTTCCCCCTGTATTATTTGGACTATTGTCTTCATCTTTATTATTATTATCTACTCAACATTTTGGCCAATGTGCCCTCCGGCCTTCTTCAGGTATTTCTTGTCAGACTCAGGAACCTTCTCAAACTCAGGAACCTTCTCAAACTCAGGAACCTTCTTGTTGAATTCAGGGGCTTCCATGTTATAATTGGGAGCCTTAATGGAACTTTAAACTGAACCCTTTATTTTATACAAGGGGGTAGTCTTTTTTCATTCCCTTAACCATGACCGGGTACAAGTGTTAAGCTGTATTAATTATTCTGTTACAGTCACCCTTGGCCAAGATTGAACCTGCAGCCTAAAGATAACTGCCACTTAGAACTATATCAAGTCAACAACTATATCTGTTGTGCCATGTGTCCAATTTTTTTCAATCATTTAGTTCTTAAGATTATTATTAAATAAATTATTCAATTTATAAATACTTTTTGATTAAGGCTAATATTAACAAATCATTGATTTTAGAAGAAGGAAAACACTGGAACTGTAATACCAATTAAGGTAAATAACTTAAAATTGGTATTATAAAAATTATTATAAAGATTATGATGCTTACTTGGTTGTTCATTAATAGTGGTGAGATGACATCCTTTATTATATAAAAGAAATCTGTGCTTATGAATTGTTTTGGGTGTCAAGAAGGATTGCACTTTCATTGTAACCTTTTTATTTTCATAAATTGACATGATAATTGCTTAGATGATTGAGTGTCAAAGAAAAGTTACTTTTTATTCTAAGTTCCTCCGATTCTATCTTAAATGTTTTATCCCTTTCACTACCAAATTTGTGTATTTTTTAAATTTTGGATATGCAAAATTTTTCTTTTAGTAGGTTTTAAGGGTTAAAATGAAAATGAAATTTGACTGAGAGATTGATGTGTTAGTTTGCAGTGTGTATACCACTTGACTGAAGCAGTTCAATCTTGGAAAGTATCTGATGTGGTTGGTAGTATTGTGGTAATTGGTGTGCATGTTTTGCATTGCTTCACTTTACATATGATTTGAAAGCCACACAGATGAACATTCAACATTGTCTAATTTGTTAACTTATGCTTTACTAGTTCAAACTGGGCCATAATGCCACAGAAACAACCAAAAACATTTGTTGTATGAAAGGTGAAAGTGCAGTACAGTGACCAGATGGTGTTTTTTTCTTTTTTTTTCTTGCTGTAAATATTTTAATTCAATTTTTATTCTGTTTCATTTGAATTCATTAATCCTTATCATAATTCTTGAAAAAGGACATTAATATGATAATACAAATAGAAATTATTATAATTCAATGGTATAAACATTTTTGATTTTATTTTGAAAGTTATTCTCAGAGAAAAATATAGAAAAAATACAAATACTTGAAAAAATTCAGTTGAAATTTCAGAGGTCATTTGATTCATTTAATTTCTAATCAAGACAAACCACTGATTCCCAGGGCATCAATTACACTGGTTTACAAAAAAATATTTTTTGTCTGAGGCAAGAATGTGAATAGGTGTTTTTTTACTAATTTGGGTGTGCTGAATTCAAATTCATAAACAGTTTTGCTCTATCACCTCTAGTTTTCTGTCTTTTAAACGGTCTCATTTTAGTATATACAGAGTATATACGTGCTTATTTCAACAGTTGCAGCAGCTTATTACAGATAAAACAGGATAGATAAAGAATATTGACGGAATAAATATACTTGGATGACACAATGTACACAATTCAGAAAGAATTGGCCTTGTTGCGGCATCCTTGATGTTTTGACGAGCTTGAAGCCATTGGAGAATATGAAAAAAAAACAAAGTAAAATTAAATCATATGTAAAGCAATAAAATGTGTGTCGTTGGAAATTGTAATACAAATATATACCCAAAAGATTGTGTAACACAATTGTCGAGGGACACCTTCTTCCTGCACTGCGAGGGATGACAACTTCCTGCGCTGACTGCCAGTGCATTACTGGCAGTTGATTGAGATGTGTTGGCTACGCTTAACTGCCCAAATCCGTCTTGATATATAGCTATATATAAATAATGTAATGCTATCACTTACATTTATTGCATAATAACTAAAAAAGAAGACATAAGTCACACAATTTTAGAAATTAACCTTGAATGCATATATGCATTATACAGTATGTGTACAAAATGTACAATATGCATATCTAAAAAAAACTAGAGGTGATGAGTAAAAACGGATTTCAAATCTGAATTCAGCACACCCAAATTAGGTTAAAACAGCTATTTTTGTGCTTGCCTCAATTTCTTTATAAACCAGTGTTATTATACGAGTGTGAGTCAAAAGGTAATGCCATTTTGTTTAGGACAGGTATAATTACCAACACAGGAACTTGAGAGCATGTATCCCTGCCCTGTAAAATTCTGTTGACTGTTCTTTGAGCCACTTCTTCACTACAGATTTTACTTCCTTTGGCTCAGACTATCATCTCTTCAGCCCCATGAAAGAGGGTTAGAGATGCAAACATTATTCCAGTGACAAGGAAGTGAATTCTGTAGTGAGGAAGTGGCTCAAAGAACAGTCAACAGAATTGTATGGGGCAGGGATACATGCTCTCATTCAAACGTGGAACATTGCTATTGAGAGAAACGGTGACTATGTGGAGAAGTAGGGATGTGATCTACAGAGGGCCAGCTTCATTTTGATGTATGATACATGTTCCTGTGTTGGTAATTATACCTGCCTTAAACAAAATAGCATCACATTTTGAATCACCCTCGTACATATGAGCTGTAGAACATCATGTTCCACAGTTCCTTTTTTCAGTTCTTGAGCAAGTATCTTTATTTTTCAATTTCTTTTATATTCAACCTAAAGAAATATGCAGTTACATAAAAATGATAAAAATTATGTTGATGCTGCTGCTTCGGCATGAAGCTGTTTTAGAGAAAAAGAAAAAAATGTAAATTCAAATGGATCAGTAAATCTTGGACTTGAGACCAGACCTACTTATGGTAAACAGGAAAAATGTATCATATAAGACGATATTGTTGTTACTGTAGACAACAGAAAAAAGAAAAAAAGTAAAAAACTAGAAAATATCTTGGCTGAGAACTGTATATGATGTAACAATTGTACATTTGGAATAAACCCAAAGAGTTTTTTTTGAAAAAGATTAAAAATCAAAATCCATGACACCACCCAGGGAATAGTCTTATTAAAATCATTTAGAATAGTGCTGAAGTATTAATAAGACTTGCTGGCGCTTGAGCTCCAGTGAAATCTTTCAAATACTACTGCTTTGAAAACCCAGTGATTAAAAAATAATAATAATAATAATAATAATAATAATAATAATGATAATAACTAGCAGGACCTGTGGATATACTACAGTATGATAATTTAATTATTACAATATTTGATATGTTTATTTAAGAGCCATTGCAAAATAGTTCAATATATAAAATGTATAATAATATTCATTTAACCATCACTCACTGTTTTTGTTTGTTTCCTTTTTTCATCCTTTCATTATGTTTGATTGAAACAGATTAATGTTATCTCTTCTGTGTGTTCACCCCCTCTCAATATCTTTCCCCTCTCTTTCTTTCCTATTATATTTTTTCTGTGAGGCATGTCCTTTTTCTTTCCTTTCTTTCTTTATGACAAAAATTGAATGGTCCATTATTTAGCTGAGGTGACAACACACATAAGAAATAATTCGGTGGATAAGCAACACCAGATAATCAGGATTTACATTTTTGCATTTCATCTTGAGCAATTTGGATGGTCTCATTTTAAACCATTTTAGGGTGGTGCAAGATGATAATGGTTGAACTATTAAAGAACACAAATATTAATATATAGATAATGATAATAAGCAGGAGTGAAATCCCTGGCAGAAGTAAAAATCCAAAGAGGTATTTTCCAAAGAGACTCGCTATCACCATTACTATTTGTTATAGCAATGATGCCACTTAATTATATACTTAGAAAATGTACAGGGGGATATGAATTCACTCACAAAAAAACAAAAAAACCTTTATGTACATGGATAATATAAGAGTTTTGCAAAAAAATGAAAAATAACTGGAAACCATTGAACAATCTATAAGGATATACAGCCAGGATATAAGAATTAAATTCAGGATTGAAAGAGGGAAAACTGAAACAATGGGAAGAATACTACTACCAAATCAGGACAAAATAAAAAAAACTTGGAGAAAAGGGAAGTTACAAATACTTAGGAATTTTAGAAGAGGACACCATCAAGCAAACAGATATGAAAGAAAAAGTTAAAAAAGAATACCTCAGAAGAACAAGAATACTCCTAGAAAACAAGCTCTGCAGCAGAAATCTTATCAAGGGAATAAATAGCTGGGCCGTTCCCATTATAAGATACTCTGGACCATTCTTAAAATGAACTAAAGTGGAACTCAGACAGATTGACCAAAAGGCAAGGAGATTAATGACTATATACACCATTGAGACGATACAGATAGGCTATATGTATCAAGAAAGGAAGGTGGAAGAAGTTTTGCTAACTTAGAGGACTATATAGATGTTTCAAACCAAGGAATCGAAGAATACACAAAAAAAGAGCAAGGAAAGATTAATTATAACATAATAACAGCCAATAACAGCTGCAACATATGGACAAGCAGAAAAACAATGAAAACAAGAAAACAGAAATGGGAAGAAAAACAATTATATGGACACTTCAAATAACAAATTGGAGAGGTTGTACATGAAAAGACCTGGACATGGTTAAGAAGAGGAAACCTCAAGAGAGAAACTGAGTCACTAATAATTGGTGCACAAAACAATGCCATAAGGACAAATTATATCAAAGCAAAAATTGATAAGACACAACAGAACAGCAAATGTAGGGTGTGTGGTGACAGAGATGAGACAATAAACCATTATTAAGTGAATGCAGCAAACTAGCACCACATAAATACAAGGCTAGGCATGTCTGGGTTGGAAAGGTGATCCACTGGGAATTGTGCAAAAAACTAAATTTTGACCATACAATTAAATGGTATATGCATAAACCAGAATCTATTCTTGAGAATGAAACACATACAAATTTCTCTGGAACTTTGAGATAAAGACAGATTTCCAGAAGATTAGATTGAGGATTAATTACCAAGAAAAAGGGAACTTGTTAACTGGTAGATTTTGCAGTTCCAGCAGATCACAGGGTGAAGATGAAAGAAAACAAAAACATAGATACATACCTGGACCTTGCTAGAGAATTGAAAACTGTGGAATATGAGGGTGAAAGTGATACAAGTTGTTGTTGGTGCACTTGGAACTTTTCTCAATTGTTTAGAAAACAGATGAGAGGAATTGGAAATCAGAGGAAGAATTGAGAACATCCAGTCAACAGCATTGTTGAAATTCACTAGAATACTCAGAAAAGTTCTGGAGACCTGAGAAGACTTGTTGTTAATAAGATTCCAATGAAAGATCAGTGAAATAATAAACGTTGCTTGAAATGTGTGAGTTGGATTAATTGAAAAATATGAGTAACATTCAAGTGCATTCAGATAATAGAATTACAAAAGAGAGAGAGAGAGAGAGAGAGAGAGAGAGAGAGAGAGAGAGAGAGATGAAGCAGGAAGTAGACTTGTTGTCACTTTATGTCCAGTGAATGCCACTAGTTACTATGGAATACAAAAATAGTCATAGAGCACTTGAAACTATAGCTAAGAACTGAGAAAAGAGAATGGGTGAACTAGAAATCTACGGAAGAATGGAGACTGCCCAGACCACAGCAGTGCTGAAATTAACAAGAATACTATGAAGAGTCCTAGAGGGTTGAGGAAACTTGCTGTCATTCATACTCCAGTGAAGGTCACTAGTTACTATTGGTGTGAAAAACAAACAACTGGTAAAATAACAGGAAATCATCTCAAATTCAAAAAAATGATTCTCAAAAGGACTTGTTGTCACGTGATCCACAGTAAAAGCTACCAGAAACAACTGGTGTGAAATATCAGTGATTTATAACAATAATAAAAAATGGATATGTGATAATCCCATGTGTTGACAACTAAAACTCCCTATTATCTTATGCCCCAAGATCTTCTCAATCTCTATGTTATCTCTTTTCAGTCTTTGTTGCTTGTCCATGTTTTTATCTAAATATTATCCAAACATGTTTCTCCATAAATAATTTTGATGTGTTACAATTTTCATGTATTTTTATCCTTACTTATCTTCATTTTTTTTTTTTTTTGCTATATATTTGATAAGATTTCCATAGGTGCAGATAATAAACTCAGATCCTAAGCAGAAATACTAGTGGAAGATACTTTGTTTCATCCTTATTCTTAAGTTTTCTAACATCTTCTATCAGCTGTAATTTTCTAGAGTTATTTACTAATATTTTAAAAATCTACACTACCTGACAAAAAAGATGTGCTATGCCTATCCATTATGTAACATAATCTTAGACAATGCAAACTAATACTACACTCTAATCCTAGCAGAGACAACAGACAACAAAGAAACAAAAAGAAAAAGTTCATTTTTTACCAGTCACAGGTATCTGGTGTTAACTCTTTGCCTACTTTAAACTGCTCACAGCTGCTCTTCCACCACTGCAACCTTGCTGCAATCTACTGGGAAGCAGCTCTTGCATGTGTTGCATGTTTACACTGGAAAATCACTATGTGAATGTCCCTACCATCTTTAGTTTTGTTTGTGAACCAACCCTAAGACTGGTACTTCATCCTTTTGCAATAGGGGTACAGGTAAAAAATTCCAAGAAAGTTTTGGCACATCCATGAGAAATTTTATTGCTAAAATTATTTATGCATAGACTAAGAAGTAAAGGTTTACCTAATATATGTAGATATATGGATATGAACAAAACCAGAGATAGATAGATAGATAGATTGATAAATAGACATGTGTGCATTGGCTTGTGATTGTGTGTGTATGTGTGCCACTCTATGGATGTGGAAGTGTTATGCATTTGCTTTTCATTGTAGGTTTCTTGTATTATGAATTCTCCATTTCGTGTGTGAGTGTATGTTGTGTGCGTGTGTGTGTATATGTGTACGTGTGTGCATTGGTCATGATCTTTTATGAGTCTACTGTAATATGAACTCAGTGCAGAGTTTGGTTCTGTTATTGATCTATGGGTGCAATTTAGCTATCAACAGCGCGTTCTTAATTCGAAGGTTACCCAAATTTCTCTCTCTGGCCTCGATTTTGACTGTTATGTTTCTATCTGAGTTATTGCATTTAACCAAGCATTTGCAGAATGTGGATGCTTGTGTATGAAAATGTTTCTTGACCCTAATGTGTACGGGTGATGCCTATGTAGAATTGGTTGCATTTCTTGCATTGTGTGTGGTATACCACATTCACTTCATGGCATATACCTGTGTGGCAGATATGTCAGTTTGCTAGCGTGCAACTAGTGGTGTCCCAATGATGGTTCTTGGATAATTGTCTCCAGATTGATGGGCAAGTTTTATGTCCAGGCCCTTGTTCTGGATTGCCCTGCATATTGCTGTGGTTGTTCTCTAGTTGAAGTGTGATAAACTCAGGAAGCAGGTATTAGATGTGATAAAGCGTTTTACGCCTTCTGTCTGCTTCAAGCATTTTGTGACTGAAGCAGGGTAACCCTTGGCTTTCAGTAAGATATCAAATCCTAGTAACAAAGTAACTTAGCTTTCAGAAATCTTTATCCCGAAATATCAACAATAAATCAAAGGTAAACAAACAACACCATAGTTACCTCATTTTTCTTTACACTTGCATTGGAATATCCTTCAAAACCAACCACCAAACTTATATATATATATATATGTATGTATATATATATATATATATATATAATCATCTTGTTCTGATATTCATGACTCTCTCACCTGTGCCTATCGATCATCACCCCTGGCAAGTCCTCCTCACAGCATCCAGTATCAACACAGAGCTGATCAATGGAGATTTTTTTCTGGTTGCTCCACTCTGGTGTGTCCATATGTAGGTGTCCACAGAACAATGTCACTTATAAGTTTGTCCTCACTTCTCCAACAGTATCCAGCATGTCTTGTTCATCTTACTTGAACACTTTGTGTGATAGGAGGTGAGTGGCCATATAGCTGTTTTATGTAGGGTACTGCTTCCAGGATTTGTTAAGGACAGCATGCAGCATCCTTGTATTGTTCCCATCTAGCTTTTTTTCCAATTGTTCAAGTGGTGTAGGCATACAGTAGCACTGATATGGTTACAGCCTGGAAGATGTTTTACTTTATCTTATCAGAGAGATCAAATTTCCATAAAATCGATAATCTGACTAGAGCAGTCCATGACTTTCCGATACATATATTGACATCACTTTTTGTAGATGAGATATTACTTCCTAGGTATGCAAACTGGGTCATATAGAGGCCAATGCCTCTTGCTAGACAGTGATTTAGCTTGTGCAGCATTGCCTAGTCCACATCTGTAAAGTTTCAGATGTGTATCACCTGCTTCTTGTCTTTTTTAGTGTGAAAGTTTTTCTTTCAACAGATCTAATGACATTTGTATTACATAGTCTAGGAATATTATAGATAAAAATGGTGTTAATGTATCTGCTTGTAGGATTACAGTGACAATGTGAAATAAATCTATCTCCAGATGTATATATATATATATATATATATATATATATATATGAAAACCTTAATTTATCAGAAATAAATTTCTTTTGGCTACCTTAACCTCTTTAAGTCTGATTTCATTATGAAATCAGATTTGAAGAAGCAAAGGTAGCTTATTTCATGTTCAAGGAAATGTGACAATTTCATTTTTCTTTCTTTTTTGCCAGAGGAAGGGATAAAGTTATCCCAAAATATAGCAGTATAAACATTTTTCTCTACAACCTTCAATAGTAAATACATTTAATTTTTCAGCAATTCCTTTTATTTACATCATTTAAATATATAGACCATACAATCTCTCTCTCTCTCTCTCTCTCTCCCTCTTTCTCTCTCTCTCTCTCTCTCTCTCTATATATATATATATATATATATATATATACAGAATAGATAGATTACTACTACTACTACTTTCATTTTATTATTATTGTTATTGTTGATAGACGTATGTGAAGATATAAAATTCTAATAATGAATACAATGCATTAAGTTTTTCTACATTTCCCATATGAATATAATCTCGACATCCCCCACCCCCATCATTCATACTTATTATTGTTTTCATCAAAAGAAGTCACTCTTTCTATTCTTGTAGGCAGCAAAGTGGAAAATTTTGACACAGTAAGTATTAGAATACGTAAGTTTCCAATTATGCACAGATGTGAAACTGTCAAATTGAGTTCCGCAGAGAGCTGCCAATATTAGGGAAGGTGTCAACGTTTTGTTTGTCCCTCGGCTTCATGATTTTCGGGAAGATCGGCTTGTCTGTGAATCTCCCACTAACCCCAGTGATTCCAATAACACTGTCACCTTGGCCCTAGCCCCAACCCACAAAAACAAAAACAAATGTAAAATTTTGGCAACTTCTACCTTCTTCTCTTGGTCTTTTACGTCTGATTAGAAAAGAATTTCTGACCTAATCTTCTCCGAGGCCAACATTTGATAAAATCTTATTGGAACTTCTCTTTCATGTTTGCAATAGTTCAACTTTGCCAAAACTTCAGAATAGATAAATGTCTTTGTGTAGGTATGTGTGTGTGTGAATGTGGTGGTGGTGAAGGTGTTAATGGGGAAGTAAAAGTTTTAGTTACACTGTACTGAACCGGGGCTTTTACGTTCAAGACCCAATATAAGTAAAATTACATTTATGACCAGAATCCCACATCTAACATCCTAAATTTAATCATCAATTTCTATTATTTTCTTCATTAATTCAAATTTTTTTTCTATTAATGTAAAATTGTTGTTAATCATTGAAGGATAAGATTAAATTATCAACATAATGAAAATAATACATTTAGATTCATATATATATGAATGCATCATCATCATCAGGTTTTGCTGACAGCATGGATATCCATGACTCTCTCTTACCACCCTTCCCTATCACTCATTGCCCCTGGCAGATCTTACACCCAGCATCCAGAATCCGCATGGAGTTGATTGATGTAATTTTTTGCTGATCGGCCTACACTGGTGTGTCCATACATAGGTCTCCACAGGAGAACCTCATTGCTTCTTCCACAGTATCCAGTATGTCTTATTCATCTTGCTTGGATGTTTGTTTAATAGAAGGTAAGTGGCTTTACAAGTGATTTTTGGGGGGTGCTCCTTCCAAGATTTGTTTAAGATACCAAGCAATATCCTTCTATAGTTCCTATTTTTATTAGATCTAATGATGTTCATAGTATATAGTCTAGACATATTATAAACATAAATGGTGATAATATATTTCCTTGTAGGACTCCAGCAACAATGCATCTAAAGGCATCTTACTGGTGGTGTGTCCTGAAAAATATGCTAGGGTGTTGCAATTGTATCTTTTTTCCATACATTTAATAATAATAATAATAATAAAGATATTTTTAATTTTGTATGGACTAAGTTTTTTTGTGGGAAGCAGTGTGTACCTTGCTTCTTGTTAGGAATACACAGCACTGCATTGTGCAGTTCAGCACATTTGTCATAGCTACTGGAGTTCTTTTCTCAGTTCACTGGCAGGACACAGCCCCCCTCAAACATATTCAAGTCATGGAAAGTAATTCAAGTCATGGAAAGGTTAAAGAGTCCAGTCTACTGAATTATTTTACCCATAGCTGGTTGTAGAAAACATGGAGTCATCACCAATTGCAAGGACATTAGTCCAAAGTAAATGCAAACTTGAGTCGATAATTCCATTTTCTGTGTCAATAACTGATATATCATGTGTACATTATATCCAAATGTTTAATCCAGAAATTTATGCAACCAAAAAAAGAGAAGGAATAAACAACACAAGAGAGCAGTTATCAAAACATTGCATGAAAACCTGATCAATCTATGTTAAAATTGTTAATGTCTAACTGAGGTCAACTAAGTGTAATTGCTTGGCTTTCATTAGAGGAGTCATGTGACTAAAATCCTAGAAGTTAGAAATTAAATTTGAACTCTAAATCAGTTAGTCAAGAGCAGGTAAATCATGCGAGTATAAATTTCCATCTGTGGTTCAATTCCAGGTATTGTACAGCCAATTAAGTAGAAAGACATCTAAATGAATAAAGTCATGTGTGTACACAAGAAAAGAAGACTTTTTTTATTCATCCAAGCAAAGAATATAATGGAACAGTGAGAAACAGCTAGGCTGAAAGATTGAACATTATGAGGCCATGAAAAAGATAGGACAGCAAGATCCTTGGGGACCAAGACAATGAGAAGAAGAAGATAGAGTCCTAAAAGAAATAAGAAATTCACTTGGTGACAGAAGAAAAAAAACAGAACAGAAATTTCAAGAAAAGAAGAAGAATAACTCATGAGTACAAAGAATGAAGAGAATAAAATTGGTAGAAATCCACATTCACATATGAGTTAAAAATTGGACAGATAATGTTGAAAGAAAGAAAGAAAAAAAGAAACAAAAAAAAGAAATGATAGACCACCATGACAAACAAAAATATAGACACAGAAATTAATGTTTTTATTAGGAAAACTTAGAAGTTGAGAGGAATAAAAACTTTGAGCACTTTACACCCCAAAAAAACATTTTTTGTTGCTCAATTTTCAGAGACAGTTTTGTTTTGTTTTTACCTTTTTTTGCTTTTTTATTGTTTTAACAGTCACCAGACTGTAGATATCAATTTGCACAACAATTGTATTTTTGTAATATGAAAACCCATAATTTTGTTTTAATGATGTAAACCCCTGTGGTTGTTGAACAATATTTTTTGTAATCCTGTATATCAAGTAAATTATAATCATAATTTTTTTTGAAATGGTTTAAGTCACCAAGTGCAAAACTAATTTGAGGTTAAAAGAAAAGACCTACCAACATAAAACAATGTGTGGGACAAAAAAAAATGATATTTGCCATTTTGAATTTAATTTTTTTTAGTTTAGAATCAAACCCTACCATGTTGATGATTTATTGTATTTTTCTACTGTAGTAGTTTGAAATATCCTACTGTAGCATTCAGCCCCTCTTCATTAGAAGCCACTCTCCCCTTTTACAGTACCACAGTTTTTTTAAAGTTTTTTTTAAAATTCCTGGATGAAAAGGGTTGTTTATTTTTATTAGTGCAATGAGTTATTAAGAAACAGTCTGTTATCAACAAATTGTCTCCTACCCCTTTCTTTGAGGCTAACTCAGTCAATGAAAGGGAGTGAGTCCTTCCCCTTACCTTCTCCTACTTTAAATCAACACATGACTATAATTGAAAGTGACTGTATGTTTGATCATTTGAACTCGGTCAGTAATAATTTTTCCTCTCTTTTTAACAAAAATGTTTTGTTTTTTTTAGATATGTATTCATTGGCTTTTAGTTGATAAGAAGAAACTAATGATAGCAATCATCACTTTAGTTGAAGTAAGTTAACAACAATTAAGCACAACTAAATTGGTGTCCAAAGCAGTTATGGCACTCAGGAATATTCCATGCATGGATCTGCATGATTTCATTACTTGAGTCCTGATTTTCTACTGGATCTCAGTGGCGTTATGGTGCCAGATAAATAATCTACCATTCTGCACTAGACTTGCGACAATGCAGATTTATTGAGTTATGGCTTGATTGTTGCCTTGTCTGCCAATTCAACAGTAATTGGAATATTGCCTTTACATCTTCCTTAGCCCCTTTTTGAGCAGGCAGGGTGCTACTTGATGTGGGCAGCTCTTTAAGGACTGGCCTGTTGTAGGGCAATAATCTAGACAGAGCCTGGGGGATTCTTGTTGGTCTGTGTCCTGAGTGACAAGAATATGACGGTGTAACCCTCATAGTATTGCTACAACAACTTTGTTCTTTTAATGTAGAAGAAGGATTTATTGAGTAGTTGTCATGTGCAGTCCCCATGGCTGATATATGTAATCCATGCAGCCCTCATAACATACATATGTAATCCATGCGGCCATATGGGGCTACTCAGTTTGACATGAGTGATGTTTATGTCTTACTTGTAGAGATTTGTGGAGTGATCAGTATCAAGCTGTGTTTCAAGCTGAGTCTGTTCTGAGAATTCAGACTTAGTAGGTGGTTTAAATAGCAGATTGGGCTATTCTACTGGTGTATCTGGGCTAAGTCCATTTCTAAGATTCTCATTGGCTGCTGGTTTTAAAGAGGACACTTTTATCCTGAACATTTGACTGTGTTCAGACAGTTGGTACAGGGTGTATTTGGTTATTCTTTGTCTTTTTTTTTTGTCTGGTGACAGGACACTAGTCACATCCTTCCTGTGAGGGTGAGTATGATGTTTATTCTACATTACTACTCTCATCACTGTAAAAGGATGTCCATCTGATACCACTATTGATAATCATTACGAGAAGCAGATGACATTCTCTCTTTCTGTATGTACAGACCCTCTGTTGCATCTAGGTGTTGAGCTACCAATTTCATCTCAATGATCACACAGCCTAAAAAAACAATTTTTTTTAAATTTGAAAGTATTTTTAGATCCCCAATGTACCTGAAGCCATTTTTTCTACACCATATTTGGTGTAAATAAGACAGTAAACATAATAAATAAAACATTTATAAAAAATATTTTTTGATAATGACATTCTTCCAACCCATATTGAGTAAATACTCCTAGTTTGATTCACTTTAAATACAAATAATTATTTTAAACTGTAATAAAAGCAACTCTATGTCTTTTATTTTTAATAATGACCATCTTCCTACCAATATGTAATATGGGTAATTACTGCTAGTTTATATAAACTATCATAATTCTTACTTAGATCAAGCTTATGGTCAAGTTACATTGAAAGCATTGGTTTCCACTAGATCATCAAAGTTAAGCAGGCATGAGCCTTTCCAGTAGTTAGATGGGGAATCATTTAAGCAACAGCAGGTACTGTAAGCAACCTGAAATCAAATTGACTGGGAGTTTCTGTTAGTTTTACTCAGAGAAAAGGCAGAAATTATTTTCTTTTAGTGGTGGTGGTGGTGGTAGGGGGGGGGGGCTTGAAGATTTCCCAATAACAAATTTCAATTTATTTTCAGTCAGAAATAAATTTAGTTGTAATAGAAATGATGAATTTAAAAGGAAGAGTTAATTAAAATGATCTAAGAATCTAATTTGATATTTTTACAAGAGAAAATCTCATTGATTATTCTAAATTCATTTCTTTTCATTGACTGTAAATCACGTTTTAATAAAATTAATTTTATGTAATCAATTGGAGTTCCTTGGATACAAAAGCTTTCAAAATGATAAGTTTGAAATCTTGCTGTTTTAACAATTAAATAATCACATAAGATTAATTACTTGAATAAATACTTAGAATGTTGATTGTCATATTCAACACACTTTTTATTACTTTTTTATCACTATCATTTTCCTTACTTAAAAAAACCCTTTCAATTGCAGCTGCTTTCTACAACTAATTGATCTATACTCTACTAAAATCTTCATAATGATTGCATATATTTGTATCATAGCCTAGGTAAGGCAATAAGTGGCATTGGCTTCTATGAGAACACAGATAAAAAAAATCAAAACTGGTTCTGACTATTTGTTGAATCATAGAAGGGTTTTGACCAAACACTTTTGTTTGTAGATTTCTCCACGGCCTTTGATTCCATACACAGAGAAAAGATGGAGCAAATATTACTAGCATATGGTCTCCCCAAAGAAACTTACCACAATAATGATGCTCTACAAAGACATATAAGCAATGGTTCATCAATATATAAGAAAGACATAGACTGCTATTGATAAATTACTGATCATATGGAAATCTGATCTCATTGATAAGATGAAACAAGAATTCTTTTAAGTTGTAGCCATATCAATGCTACTGAATGGCTGCACCACTTGAAACGCTTAGAGCAAAAGCTAGATGGGGACTACACAAGGGTGATGTGTGCCGTCTTGAATAAATCTTGGACAGCTACATATTCATATCTTTGGTTACAGAGTTTTAAATAACAAAATACATCTTTGCTTTAGAACAATATTACCTTTTTATAAAAAGTTGTTGGGTTTTTTAGGAATGTCCTTATTTATGGACAATGCTGTAGGTTCATCAAAAGACTGAGCTCTAACCTTGGTTAGGCAACCAGTCTAGCAGAAGGAAAACTCTGAATTCAAACCTGTTAAACTCTGCTTAAGAAATTGACCTTGTCACATCCTGCTCATGTGGAGGGGTTGGTAAATATGTATGTAAAGAATTGCATGACCATAAAATTATATATAGAAACTCTTTAGAGTAAGGTTTCTCAAACTATCAAATCTCTCATACTGGCAATTCTTTTTTCTAAATTTATTAGGAACTAGTACCAAATTATTCTTCATTCACAATCAGTAAAATATTAATCAGACATTCTTTGGTGTCTGAATCTTTATTAAAAGTTAACATTTAATTATTATAGATTTTTTAAATAGATTTTCTATAATAAAATTATACTTTATTTATATGTGGCCCAGAACATTATTTAGTTGTTGAAGATGAGAAAATATGTAAGTGCTTCATGATGTACCCCATGACCTCTCAATTGATTAAGAAATGAAAATACTATTATTACTCCCCAATATTTGATAGTTAATAACATTAATTTCCCATTATTATTATATTAGTGAGTTACCTTAAATATTTATAATAAATTTACCCTCCTTAGTTGATGTACAGTGCTTACCTAGCACACCTATAATATATGCTTTGTAGGTACCTTTGGCTGATATCATATCCTCTCAACTATTTCATATTCCAAATTATAGTGAAACATTTTGGCAGTAGTGGAAAAATTCTATTGATGTTTGAAATATCATATAAAAGGATTCCTTTTAATATAAATAATCTCAAAAACATTCACTGTTTGCTTTTGTTTGCTGTTTAATCATTATATATTTTTCTATATGCTTTCCCAAGAATATGAAATGGAGCTCTCCAAGTGCTGGAGATAAGAAAATAACAAAGTTTTGCTTTTTGAAGGATTAATTCATATCTCATAAGACTTTCTACGTTGTACAGGAAATATCAGAAGCAATAAAACATTATCAAGAAAGATAGCCTTCTCAAATTGATTTTTATTCCATTTCTTCAACAAATTAATTTTTCTGCAGACTTTACATTAATATCTCAGTTAGCATTCTAGATCCATTCCTAAAACAATGCATCCCCAAATGAAACAATACTGTTATACTGTATAAAGTCCAGCAAATGGTTTTATAAATATAGTATAACAAATGACAATGTGTAATCAAATATGTTTATATTTTAAAACAAATATCATACCTTCATCTCAAATAACTGTAACTTCTGCATTTCACCTTTCCAATGACTAGCAAAAAAAAAAAAAAAAGAAATAGATATCATGAGTCCTGTTTAAAGAATCGGTTGTTGTTGGTGATTTGCTTCTCCCAATCACAGACAATGAAAATCCTATCATAATATAATCCTATTATCAGTTCTGTAATCTGTTGTAGTTAAATAGACTAGCAAGAATATGTGCCCTCTGTATGGAAGCACGTGGTGTAATGGTTAAAGTCATGGGAAATGGACTCGTAGCCCCAAGTTCAAATCCTGGATGTGGTAATTGCATTTCACTAATACCCTTGGAAAAGGTATGAATCCTACTTTCCCACCAGCTATTGGTAAATAGTAGGGCAGACTGGACTCTTTAACCTTGATTAGGCAACCGGTCTAGAAGAAGGAAAACTCTGAATTCAAACCTGTTGAACTCCACTTAAAAAATTGACCTTGTGTCGCATCCTGCTCGTGCGGAGGGGTTGGTAAATATATATATATATGTGCCCTCTGGGTGTAAATATTTAAGTTTTAATATAATGAAATATATTAGATTAGAAAGACTGAAGAAATTGAATAAGAAAGCATATAAAAAGATTACATGTATTTGAATTATATTCTAATTGGTTTCTATATAAAATCATTCAGCGTATTGTTTTTAATACATTGGAAAATAAAACAATAATATTAAAGATCAATAACACCAAGTAATTATTTATTAAAACCGGTTTTGTTAAAACCTGTATGCAAATTAACCAAATCATATATTATGTAAACCTTTATTTTTTAGTGATGCATAAGACATATTGCAGGATTTTAAACGCATCCTCTTTGGCTATTCTCAGGTAAATCTAACTCAGATTTTCATAGATACATTGTTAATAAATACAATCTATTCTATTCTATGTATGAATGATTTTGACTATAAATTAAATACTCATTGATAAACTTACACAATTCCTGAGTGTATTGTGACATAAGCAGTGACGTAGTTTCAGTTACGGACAGAAAGACAGTGAATCTCGTTTATGATAAGATTATCTTAAAGTGATATGAACACTTATAATAATTTTTAAATTGTATGAACCTGTTTATACAGATAAGCAAATTTTGCAACAAATTTCAATGTATATGGGAATATACTGAATGAATTTAATAGTATTTTTTTTTCACATGTTATCATTCAATTATAATATAGTGCTATCATGTTGAAAACCTTATGGAGGCAATCATTTAAAAATATATATGATTTTATTAAGCTTCAACAAAATAGATTTGAATTAGTACTGTGTACAACGATTTTCTAGGTTTGGTGTAATATCATAAACTGTTTACTACTAGATAATTTTTTGTGCCTGATACATATTCATACATATGTATTTACCAACCCCTCTCATGAGCAGGATGTGACGCATGGTCAATTTCTTAAGCAGTTTAAAAGGTTTGAATTCAGAGTTTTTATTCTTCTAGCCTAGTTGCCTAACCAAGGTTAAAGAACCCAGTCTGATCTACTATTTACCCTTAGCTGGAGGCAGAATAGTTAGATGCATACTTTTTCCAAGGTTATCAGTGCTATGTGAAATGCAAACCACCTCACCCAGGATTGGAACTCGTGTCACCAAGTTCATTTCCTTCAATGATAGCCATTACACCACCTTCATTATTATACATAGGGTTAATATAACCAATGTCTTCTGCATTTAGTTATTTTAGTGACTGTCTATGATGCTGTCTTTTATTTTTAAAATTCATAACTAAATGTATAACAAAAAACAATTGAAAACAAATGCTGGAGACTAAATCAGTGCTGGGTTGGTTGATTGGTTGGTTGGTTGGTTGGTTTTATGGAAAAATGTTGGGTTAATAAATGCTTAAGTCAGTCTTTTTTTCTTTGCAGGAAATTGTATTGTTTAAAGGGATTAATATTAATATTGTAAACAATTATGATTATTCTTAATAATTTGCCCACAGTTATATACTTTCAAGTATTCCTATATTCCCAAATATAGTAATGATTTTTAAATAGATCTATATAACAAAGATGGGACCCTAACAAGTATTACTCCTTTGGGTCAGAGTGGAACTGAGAGTAATGGCAACACTGGAAATCACTGTAATAGTAACAGTATGAAAAAGAAAAAAAATCCAAACTATTATTGATATTCAGTAAAGACTAAATGAGGAGATTGTGTTGAACCAATCTTCCAAGTGAAGAGAACCTGTCTTCTTTGAATATCAATATTTAAAATCCTGGTTTTTACCTAGGCTTGAACACTGACCAGTAGTTAACCCTGTCGGTTGGGGCTATAGACTGCCACTTGTTGACTGTGGGTGGTGACCCATAATGTCTAAAGAAAGGATTGTAGTGGCTGAACAGTCTGTGACCCAGATACAGAGTCATGACATACAACACTCCACTTTGGCCCCATTTTGGGCAAGACAGGTGGTTAAAAAGGACCCATCCAATCAATCAACTCATTGTATCAAGCCCTAACACCAATATGGTTGTCCTGACCATATTCTTCAAATTGCTCTCCTGACAAACATCTAATCCTATTTTATCATATAAGTGCTAGAGGGCAATTGCTAAGTTAATGAACATTTTTTTATACACAAAGTTAATGAAAAATCTAACACTAAAATTATTTTTATTTCTGTGAATTTTTGATAATTTGTATTATTTGGATTATTCAGATAATTTTCACTTAGAACTGTATTAACTCAACACCTAGATCAACTACTATGCCATGTGTCCAATTGGACAATTCTGAGTGAATCTTTGGGAACCTAATGTCTTGTTTTACCCAAAATATTTACCTTTATATTTATGTATGATTTTTTTTTCCTTGACTCATATTGATTTTCTTTTAAATTCTAATCTATCCTTTTTAATTATATGTTTCCATATTGTATTCATCTCTATACTTGATCTACTTAAGAGGTTACTATAGCATATCATATGAGCTCATTCTTTGAGGTGTCTTCTCTTCCAATGTTCTTCTCTATCTATTATCTTAACTTTATCCTATAAGGGCTGATGGTTTCCCTTTTCATTCCAGTTAATAATTATTTCCACCAATTTAGTAGTAACACCTGTTAGAGCCCCATCAATCAAATAGATCTGTTTGCAAGTTTATGAAAATTATATTATTTATTGACACATGAAGTTAATAAAAAATCTAACACCACCAGTTTATTAATACACATGAAGTTATTTATAATTTATTAATAAAATTAAATGATTTATTATTATTAATAATTTATTAATATACATTAAATTAATGAAAATTATTTTTATCAAGTTGTTTATAAAAACGTCTTTGGCATGAAATAGCCCAACAATAAAATCCAACCAGCCAAAAATGAAACTAGTAATAAATGTGCAACTCATACACATGGCACATTAAAACCAAAGTGTAGGCAATTTTTTTTGAGATTTTCATTAATGTCTTTTGAAATTCTTTATAGTAATATTATTGAATTTATTACAAAAATATTTGGGTACTTCTGTCAAAGTCACCATTTGAAAATAAAAACAAATAATTTACATATGTGTAAAAAAAAGTCTGGGATTGTTTTGATATTGTACTTATATTGTAAATGTAAGGGTTAACTCCATAGAAAATGATTCTTTTTCAAAGCTGACAGATTACCAGAGTAGATGAAGATCTTCTGAACGCTAAGAAACAAAAAATCTCTAAAGAAAATTGTTTTTAGTTTTTAGACAGGACCAATCTACTTCTGAAGTGCCAATATTTGAAAAGGAATACAAAGTGAGTAATATTCTAGTGGGAACAAAATTTGAATCTGTCAAAATTTATCAGTTTACAAAAATCAGACTGTAATATAAAATTTCATTCTATATTCTTATCTTAAAAAATTTTGTTAAAAAATCCATTATTTAGTATTGCTTTTTATCCACTAATCTGTCTAGGGCAATATATCAAATATGAATGATTTCATCATCATCATATCACGCTAATTGTACAAAAACCCATGACTCGCTCTCTCACCAACTGTTACTATTGGTCATCATCCCTAGCATGTCTTCTGCACAGCATCCAGAATCTGTGCAGTGATGGTTGATTTAAATGTTTGTGTGTCAGCCTACTCTGGTGTGTCCATAGGAGAAATTCCACTTATGAGTCAAAAAATTTATTATTAGCTCTAAAATCAGCAAATGCATTTTGTATGATTTGTAAAAACAAAACAAAAAAACAATGTCTATATATGTTATTCAATTTTTAAAAAATTCTTTATTCACTGGAGATCATCTAGCTCTTTAATCAGATAAAAAGATGGCAGATATAAACCTGAATTTCTGAGAAATATATGTATATATACTATACATTGATTTATCTAATCCAGTTTGCTTCATTCAAATGTAAAAAAATCCTTACTGCATTGTAATGTATTAAATGTGTATAATCAAGCAATTGTATATCTAGGTGTGTATTTGTTTGTGTGTGTTTGTGTGTGTGTGTATGTGTGTGTGTGTGTGTGTGCATGCCATTTTTGATTATATATCTGTATCTACACATGTACATTAACATATACATATATATATCTGTATATACATACATATATATAAACATGTGTGTATATATATATATATTATATATATATATATATATATATATATATGTGTGTGTGTGTGTGTGTGTGTGTGTGCGTGTGTGTGTGTATTCGTGTGTACATACATATATTGTTTTATAATAATCCTTGTTGCATGCACATATACATGTATATATTTATGTCCTGTTTAAAGGGCTCAGTATTTGGTTCTTTATATTCTCTAAACATTGCCAAAGATTAACTTAAGAGCATTAATCTTGTACACCATTTTTCTCTGAAATGAAATGGTTTCTTGAATGAAATCCATTTCAGAGTAATCCACACATTGATCAATTCCTTCTTGGCAAAAGATCTTTGAGCTTTAATCAAACTAAATATATCCTTCCTTTCTCCTGACGTCTACTGGCTCTTCTCAAAAATCACCTTTACTTATTTACTTGAAATATTTTTTTAACTTGAAACTTCTGATAACTTTGTTAAAAAAATGAACAAACAAAATATCTAAAAGATGCCATATTTCCCAGCTTGAAGAATGCACTCTAATTTTGACTTGCAAGAATTATGAATACAGAAAAGAATAAACCAAATTATAGATGATTAAAACTTATTTCAGTAGGTAAAAAAGTATCATCTTTTACATAGGGAAATTATTACTTAGAGCAATTCAAATTTTTTAGTTGCTTTTATTGTTACCCAAATATTACAGCCAATCAATTCTACAGCCTTCTTTAGGAGCAAAATAGGGTTTCCCTTTTGCTCTTACCAGATAATGGTGATAAATATAAAATAGATGGTTGCTTAAATACCTACAACTTTCCCTCATTCCCATAAACCACTCATATTTTTAGCAACCTTTGCATGTATTTACCTTACTTCTCTATATAAGCAAGTCAATTTTTAAGCAGATTTTAACAGATTTGAATACAGAGTTTTCATTCTCCTTGACTGGTTACCATACCAAGGTTAAAGTATCCAGTCTGACATAACTAGAGGGAGAGTAGTTGGATTCATACCTTTCCTAAAGATATTAATGTTACATGCAATTTGTTTGTGCCAACATATCAACGTTTACCAGATAAGATTAATTCTGATTCTGACACATTGTAACGATGTGGACAATGCCAATTGCAAAATATTGAAATTATGAAACCTCAAAAATTAGAACAAATATTTCATACTTTGCTCATTAATTTGGCTTGATTGCATTATTTGTGTTTTATGGATGGTTGGTATACAATAAAAGAATTAATATCATTGATTAAAAAACAAAATATGGTTGGATTTTATTGTTTGTGTTAACATAAGTTTCACTTCAAAAAAATAGTCAAATATTAAATGGAACTTTTTTTATCTGATATTGGATTGCCTTGTTGACAGAGCTTAGAATATTCTAACTGTATCAACTGCAGAGAGGTAAGTTCCATTCAATATTTTTTAGTAAACTTTTGATATGTTATGCAGTATGTGTTCGACTATTTGGTGCAAATTTATCCAGGGTCAATGCATATTCCCCCATAGATTGACTGGACTAGAGTTTGATATTATTTGTTTCCTTGTAGGCCACCATAATTTAAAACTAACCTTTCAAATATCTCCATTAAAGCACTTTTAAAATCGAAAATTTCATTGAATGTGTGCAATACTTCTTTTTAAAAAACATTTTCTTGATTTTGTATGACCTTTCATTGTAATATTGAGGCTGTATCAGGAAAAGGTTGTCACTTGTTCCCAAACACGACTTAAAAGCCATTGATAATTATTACTGTCCGAGTGATGAAAGAAATTGACCAGCTCATATTTACAGTTTAGTTTTGTATTGTTTCTTTATTCAGCTTTTACGGGTTATTTAATGCCAAAGCCATCCTTTCCTGTATTAATTCAAAAGTAAACATTATGGTCTGAATTGGAGTTCAAACTCACGATGATGTTTCTGTCGAGCACATTATCCACTACACCACAGAGACTCCCCTTTATAGTTTGGATCCCATATTTATTAATTGATGTTTTAATTTGATCAGGTCAACCTTTTCATTCACAAGGAGGAGAAAACTCTTTACATCTTCTAAATTTCTGAACACATCTAAAGTTTTAAACCCTCAAAACACATCTATTATTTGTATCTTTTGAATCCCGGGGGATTGCTCCAAGCCAATGCATAAATGCCCATGTGATTTTTATTTTCCCAGGCTTGCTTCAGCAGTAAGTAATTATTGCTTGTTACCAATCAGTAATGCAAATGTCTGACACATCCACCATCCAAACTGCTGATTGTAGTGGGAGACATGACATCACAACATCACCTTTCAGATAAATTGAAAGTATCATAAAAGAATGATTTCAGTGTTTATTCCATGAATTCTAGGATGCATTTTTCAATATCTTGAAATCCTTGGAACCACTGACAAATAGTTTTACATGGTTAAAAATGATTAATAGTCTGGAGATCTAGTGATCTGTAGAATATGCTATATGTAAAAGAGTGCTCTGTTGGCCGGGTCTGTAGAATATGCTGACTGCACCTTTGAAGAGGGCTAAGATCTCCCCACCCCTGTCACCTGTTGGCCATGGGTGATGACCCGTAATCCTTGGAAACAGGATTGTGGTGGCTGAGCAGTTTGTGTCCAGGGTACAAAATAGTCTTTTGACATGTAACACTTTACTTCACCCCTGGTCAGAGAGGCTCCATCTGATTAGCTGGATATGTCAAGCCATAGCACCTATATGATTGCCCTGACCATATTCTTCAAATTGCTCTTATGGCAAAACCCCAACACTGTTTATCATTTGGGTGCTAGAAGGCAGTAGCTGAGGGTCAACCATTAGTATTTATTAATACACATTTAGTTAAGGAAAATTATTTCTGCCAGTTTATAAAACCAATATTTACCTACAACTATTCACTTAAAATCATATATACAAAATAAGATTTGGCATGAAATAGCCCACAAGTTTTGAAATGCCATTTAACAAAATAAAAAACCAACCAATCAGATATGTAAAAAAGTTTCAATTTCAATTTAAAAAATATTTTCTGCATCATATTTGTAACATGAGGCCATGTGTTATCAAAAAACAAAATTCTCAATTCAATTTGTTTGCCAACATAAATGTATTGCCTTCCTGACTGCACCTCTGCAAAGGGGTAAGAACCCCTCCAATGGGGCCACCTGTTGGCCGTGGGTGGTGACCCATGATGCTTAAGGATGGAATCATGGTAGATGAGCAGTCCGTGACATGCAACACTCCACTTAGACCCTTACTTAGGCTAGAAGGCAGTGGCTGAGGGTCTTCATGTCCTGGAAATGACGTTAAACTCTATCTAATGGTGAGGTTCCAGTTGTGGGGGTTTGGGGAATTTGGAGCCCCCCTTCATCACCATTGATCCCTGGTCCACTCTGACCCGGAATGGTAGTACTGTTAGGGTCTCATCTATCGGTTAAACAGAAAAATGTGTTTATAAAAAAATTGATTATCCATTAAGAATGAATTTATTTCAAAACTTTATCAGCATTAAATGACCCACTGAGGTTGATATGCCATAAAACAAAACAATCCAAACCAATCATTTGAATGAGTTGACTGATTCACTTCTAATTTTTTTCCCAATTTATCTGCATTCTTGTTATGAGTTCATTCACAGGGTTCTCTGTCCTTGACCTCAAAATCTTTTTTAAACATTACAAATAATTCTTGACATGATTGCACCTACTGCATCATTACATTAAACTTCAGTGATCCATTCTCTTGGTCAAATCATGCAAGGAACCTGCTACTCACTAATACTTAAATGGGAGATCTCTAAGTAACAGCAAGTAACCATAGGCAGAACTAGAAATTTTCTGAAGTATTTGAGAAGATCGTTTAGCATCAAATGTGCCAAAGTAAATTAAATTTCACAAAACATTCTTAAAAAGCAATTAAGAGTTGAATAAACTTTAAAGACACTTCTAAGATTTTTCTAACATTGTGCAAAGTGGACACTAGAGACATTGCATCAGCATGACATTAATATATCCTAATGATCCTATCTTTCGATCGTCCAGTCTTTATTGTTAGCATAGATTGTACAGCATTTGCCTAGGAATTGCAAGGTTTGAGACTGATCCTCACCAACTCAGTACATGAGTTTAACAGCTACGGTAATCTGATCTCTGTGGTAAAGTATCTAGAAGTTTATGGTAGGTATGGTGCTTCACCTTAGCAAAACAATCCCCATACTCTACTACAAGTGAAAAGGGGATAGATTCCCATGCTGTTCAGCCTAAGTTCACTTGCACCAATAGGTCACTTTACTATCTATCTATCTATCTATCTATCTATATATCTCTCATTCTCTCTCTCTATATATATATATTTATATATATATATATTTTACTTTATATATAAGAAAAATATATATATGTATATATATATATTTATATATATATATATATATATATATATATATATATATATATATATAATATATTACTTTATATATAAGAAAAAATAAAAAATAGAAATATAAAAAAATATAAAAATTCTTTTCTAAAAAAGGCTTTCCGTCAACGGGTTAATACTCATCCTGTTTGAAAAAGAGAATTTGTCTATTGTCGATTTTGAAATATGTCTTTTTTCAAAAACTGTTACAATACGATATACATGACTGTTGCTGACCGAGAAATATGTGGCGGATGTGCTTATATTTGAAACTACCGCATAACTTTTTTGCAACATCAATGTTTTCGTTTTGAATTCATATTATTTTCGTCTCCTCTCTCGATGAGTCTGGAGTAAAAACAGGGTCTGAAAATGATTTTCATAAATCGAAATATTGTTCAATATTAGCTAGGAATATGATATAAAATATTTTCACTTTAACAGCATATAGTGTTGTTTTCATATCCTTTTATCTATACTCTTACCATCGGATTTATTTCCTTTCTCTTAACTTATATATATATGTATGAATATATATATATATATATATATATATATATATATATATATTCCAATTGGTTTATATCTATTTATCTGTCTCCAAGTTTGTTCATATCTATCTATTTATCTATCTATCTATCTATTTCCCAGTCTCTTCATGTCTATCTATCTATCCATATATTTCTTTGTCAGTTCATATCTATCTTTTAGCTAAATAATATATTTATTGAGTAAATTGAACCATTATTAGTAGTAGGTGTTTATTCTCTCTGTTCCCAATAACTAATGATAATACATCTAGTATGAAATGAATTCTTACAGAGGGGAGAGAAACATTTTTTTAGAAGGAGAAGGTACTAAATGAAAGGTTAGGAGACAGACACTAGTAATTGTAAGAGAGAGAGAGATAGATAGAGATATAGATAGATAGATAGATAGATAGATAGAGAGAGAGAGAGAGAGAGAGAGAGAGAGAGAGAGAGAGAGAGAGAGAGAGTAATATTTGAATAGCAAAGGAAATGATTAAAAGGAAAAAAAAAAAGAGTAGATATTTGCTTAGCTTAGTAAAGACTACCTCAGTTATCTCCCTTACATAGAGAACAGATAATTGGTATGAGAAATCCTTAAGTTCTATTTACCCTACTATATAACTGCTACTTTCTCAACAAAGCTGTCATCCAATTTCTGTTACTACTTGATATCATTATTATTCTCTCTTACACTGATACACTTGTTAGTAACTTATGTTCAACTGATGGTTTACTTTCAGATGTAGTGGGGTTGATATGATAGAAAAGAGAGGATGAGTGACAGTATTAAGTATTGAATGGTTGTTGGTTTTATGGGTTTGCTTTAGTTTGGTTTGGTTTGTTTTACGGAATATCAACCTCATTTAATGCCGACAAAATTTTGGAATAAATTCATTCTTAATGGATTCTCAATTTTTTTTATAAACTCATGTTTTTCTATTTAACCCATAGATGGGACCCTAACAGGTACTACCACTCCATGTTTTATGGGTTGTTGTTGTTTGTTGCTTTGCTGTTTATTTATTCAAATTTACAAAAATGTGGAACAAGTTTTAAAAAATGCTTACTCCAATTTTTTATCATTACCAAATCTGCAGGATTGGAAGTATTTGAATCTTAAAATTTCATCCTCCAATAGTGACACTACTTTATATATTCTAGTAATAACCAAAATATGGTTTATTCACATATTTACTATTGTTCTAAAGTTTTTAACTGTAAAATTATACTTTCAAAATCTACAATTTGACTTTATACATATGTTTTTGGGTCATCTTTTGGTCTTGATTGTCTAAAAAAATATTAAAAACTACTTAAAACACTTTCATCCAAATTTTCTCATGACTGGTCCTATAGTCCTTATATATCTGTTGATCTCAACCGTCTGATCTATCTATTGGTGACATGCTTAATGGGTGTGGTTGTTGAATCTATGACACAGGCAAATCAGATTTCTTATTCTTAATTACACCTTTGACACTATATCTAGCTATACTTAATATCTATATATTTAATTATCTTGGTCTTTTTATTGCTATTTGATCCTTTTTGTTATCTCTCTCTTCCCCCCCTCTCTCTCTCTTCTCTCTATATATATATATATATATATATATATATATATATACATGCATAATAATGCTTGATTTATGTGCCAGCAACAGAGACCAGCTCCATTTTCCGATTCAATTATTGCTTCTCTCGTGATAGTATCCAGGATGTTGCGGTATGCTAAAATATGGGCAAACTCCATCTCCCTAATTAAAGTCAGAGGAACAAATTCCTACAATAAGGAGTAAGAATACGGACTGTCGTAGGAGTGCTGGGTTTTCAATTATTGGGAGGGGGGAGCAGTGACAATAGAATATATGTTTGTGAGGTATGAAATGGGTGGGGAATTTAGGATGTACAAATAGGAAAATTAAATGTATAGGGAATAAGAAATAAAAAATTATTTTTTATTTTTTTATTTATCTAATTGTTTATTGGTTTATTTGTTTTATAATAATTTGTTTGGATCACGGTGGGACTAGTTTTGTAATAAAAGTACAATTGCTCTAAGTCTTTTTAGTCTGATTCTTGCTCTGATGAGCTACTAAGCAAAACTATTAGTAGGTATATTTGACTCGATAAGTTTAACTTTATTATTTGCTCTACTTAGGTATCAAGTACCTTTTACATTTTAGCTTTAAACAATCCTAGCTTTATATATATGTATATTTTTATATATAAATTTTTTCTTTTGGCTAAGTGTTATACTGTTAATCGATTATTTTCAGTTAGTATGACTCTCTTGGTCTTTTCTTTTTTCTTTTTTTTCCCCAGGTGAAGTTTAGTAGTATACTTTTCTATCAAACTATTTGCCGGGGTTTTTTCTTACCGCAAGGGTTTACTAATAAGATTAGTATATTATATATATATATACATATATATCTGATGGTGACAAAGATTTCTTTGACATTGTGACTGGAGACCTTCAAGGAGATACAGTAGCGCCACATATATTTATAATATGGTGCTACTGGAGGCACATGGTGTAATGGTTAAAGTTGTAGGAATAGTTGCACCACTTGAACTCTAGCAAAGCTCTTAGAAAAAACATAAATAGGAGCTAGACAAGGATACTGTGAAAAAATATGGGAAGCAACACTCCACAGGAAAACAAGTGTATGGTCACTTTCCCCCGATCAAGCAAACCATCCAAGTAAGATGAAGAAAACATGCTGGACACTGCTGGAGAAGTAAGGATGAACACATACGTGTCATTCTTCTGTGGACATACCAGTGTAGACCAACCAGCAAAAACCTACATATATCAGCTCTGCATGGATTCTGGTCAGTAGAGAACCTCCCAACGGGGCAAGAGAGAGAGAGAGAGAGAGAGAGAGAGAGAGAGAGAGAGAGAGAGAGAGAGTGAGAGTCAGGGGTATCCATGCTGTTAGCATGGCCTGATGATGAGGATCATGATTATCATTCATATATATATATATATATATATATATATATATATATATATAATGTTTTGAATAAAATTCAAATGTATAAGAAAGGGAAGATAAAAGTCTTTCTACATCATATCCCCTGTCATCACCAAATGAATGTTGATAATAAATACTCAAGGAATGTGGGATAATAAAAGATATTACCAAATTTTAAAAGAATTTCATATGATAAGTTATAAAACTTAACAGATCAAACTTAATTTATCAAAAGAAAAATTAGATTATCAGACTTCTTTTGTGTCACATATAGACTTCATTTTTGTGAAATAAGATTTCATTTCTGATGTATCTATCCTTCAAATAAGTCAATTTAATGTTCTGCATTGTCTACCTTTTCTCATACACACACACACACACACACACACACACACACACATATATATATATATGATTAAAAACCGAATGTCTGAAAACCAGATCAACTTCAGTTTAACAATATATATATATATATAAACACACACCACATTTGAATATCTTTTACATTATAAATCTTGGACCTTATATCCACTTTTTATTCATTTTATTCTCACAGTATTTTTTATGACTCTCTTAGTTTTTCCATTATTCATTAACAATAAATTAGTCAAATTATTTTTGGCACTTTATTACATTTTTTCCATAATCTAACTCACCATTTTCATATCTGTTTCAGCCTAATATTCCTATTTTCTTTCTCCCCCTTTTTTTTATATCTTATCATAATTACAAGTGTTTTCTCTACCATTTCTCAACTTCTACTTTATCCTCCACCCCCTGGTCTTCCTATTCCTATTCCCCTTCCAGCTCCTTCCTCCCTTCTAACTCTTACCTACACCATCTTGCTCCTTCCTCCTCATAGCTGTTTTAAACCTTTATTTTCTTTTCCAATTTTATTTCTCTCCCATTTTAGATTTCAGCATCCATCTTTTGTAATGATTCACAAAAGAACATTAGTACCTGATTGTTAGAAAGTAGACAAATAGGAATCTACTTCCCTAACAACCAGTGACAATAATTTGGCTTTACCCCTAACATCCCTAACATCAACACCGTCTCTCCATTCCTCATTATGTATGCCTTTTAGTGTGTGTTTTTTTTGTATGTGTGTGTGAATTTGTGCTGGTGTTTTTGTTCGTGTATGTGTGTGCTTGTGTTTGTGTGTGTATGTATATGTGTATTTGAGTGTCTGGTGGGTGACTGTAAGTAAGTAAAGTAGTCGGGGCGACCTAATGTCGGTATCAACCGGACAGCAAGGGAGTCTATTCCCTTTTCACTAGCACTAGACCAAGGAGATTATTCTAGCATCTGAGGTGAAGCGCCACATCTACCATCAGCTCCTCGAATCAGGAACCTTGTGATTCCTAGACGGATGCTCTACTGACTCCTTATTGCATATTTTCCACCAGTCCAAGTGGTCAGTGTTTTATCCCCTTGGTAAAAATCAAGACTTTCAATGGTGGACTTCTAAATAAATAATCTTTGAAGAATCCTGAGAAAATTGACAAATTTCATTGTGAAATGTGGGACTGGGAAAATTGAAACAAATATTCAAATGAAGATATTTCTGTTTTTCAAATGAAATATATATCATCATTTTCTTCCATCTTTCTTGATTATTGAATAAAATAAATTGTTGACTAAATTAATATTCATACATATGTTGGGGATTTATTTTTTATGGACAGAAAAATTGTTCATCACAATTATTTTTTATGCTATTTTAAAAAAGTAATTAAGATTTTTTAAATTTAGTAAAATTTTGCATTAGTTTTGCTAAACAGATAAACCAAAATCTTTTTCTTTTCTTTTAAAATTAAGTTGTAGTGAAAATTAAAAATTGTTTTAAATTCTCCAGTTTTTTGTAAAAGTTTTAAATAAATCCTCAGAAAAAAAATATCTAAAACAGTTTTATTTTTTTTTATATATTTATTATCATTATTTTAGTATCAAATTAATCAAATTAGAAATGTCTCATTGCAAACAGATGAAAATTTCAATTTAAGCTAAATCATTGGTCATTTTCATTTAAAACAATGAAAATGACCAATGATTTAGCTTAAATTGAAATTTTAATTGAAAACTTTCATTGAAAAGTTTAATTTTTGATCCCAATAATAGTCTATGCCGCCAACTTTATTTTTACTTTTTTACATAGACATACAAAAGATTTGGATAGATAATGAAAAGGCTGTGATATATACTTGAGACAAATACTGACAGGGCTGGCTTGATTTAATATATCAATTTACTTTAGTATGAATAAAAGTTATGGATAGAGAAACAAAGTTATACTGCTCATTATAAGTGATCATTATTTTTCTTATAAATATGAGAGTGAGACCAATGTATAAAGCGTCATTCCCACTGTAATGTGACAATCCTTTTATCATAACTGTGAAGTCTTTAAATGTAGCTCTTATGATAGTGTTTATGTATTTAACTAACCTCTTCATTGCAGGATGTGACAAAAAATCAATTTTTAAGCACAGAGTAGCTGATTTGAATTTACAGTTTTCTTTCTCCTAAATCAGTTTCCATTCATAAGTTAAAGAACCGAGTCTATCCTACTATTTATCCATAGAAGAAAAGAGATGGATTCATGCCTTTCCCAAGGTTTTGAGCGCAAAGTGAAATGCAAACACCCTTGTCCAGGATTTGAACTCAGATCACCAAGTCCATTTCTTAGGATGATAACGGTTATACCATGTGTGACACCAATTACAGTGTATATATATATATATATATATATATATATATATATATATGTGTGTGTGTGTGTGTGTGTGTGTGTGTGTGTATAAGTATAGACAAGTGAATTTATTTGTACCTTTATATGTGTATTTTTTTTAATGTCTGTACATACAAGTGTTGAAAATTTTCTTTTATATTGATTAGTGATTTCTTATTTTGATTTTGGCCAATCACACACCCCACCCCACACCCCAAATTTGCCTTGTTCAATTTTTATCTCATCTCAGTTTGTTTTTTTCTTTTGTCTTTCTTTTATGCGAAATCTCAAAGAACAAAGCAGGTAATTAACACCTCCCGTTTTGTTCATTTATTTACAATCAACGGGTTGACCAGACGAGAATTGTCTAGACAACTTCCAAGTCAATCATAAACTAATTGAGTCTAATTCTGTTTGGTCTTCCACAACATTTACCACAACAGGAAGTAAACATTTAACTTGTTTTACTAATGTAGAAATGAATATTAAAAACAGAAGACAACTTTATATGTTAACATTAACAAAAAAATTTTTATTTTTAACACATACAGAATATGTGAAAGCCTGGGTGGTAAGGGTTTAACAAAATATTTCCTTTTTTAAAAAATAAACAGAAAAAAAGTACAAGAAATTGAGTGGTTATGTTTTCTGCTTCTATTTTTGTGTTCATAACTGAATTTGTGTATTTGTATTTTCATGAACTGCTTACACAAGTTTTAGCCATATCAGTGCTATTGTATGGCTGCACCACTTGAACTTTAATAAAATGATTGGGAAAAAACCTAGATGGGAACTATACAAGGATGCTGCATGTTGTCTTGAACAAATCTTAGAAGCAGCATCCAAATCTTGGAAGTTGCACCCCTACCCCCTCAAAAAATTAGCTGTATGGTCACTTACCTCCCATCACACAAACTAACAAGATACACTGGACACTACCGGAGAAGTAAGGACTAACTCATAAACGATGTTCTCCTGTGGACACCTACACATGGACACACCAGTGTGGGTTGACTAGGAAAGCTTTGGAGTAATGACTGAGGAGTGTGAGAGGGAAAGAGAGTCATAGGAATCTGTGCTGTTAGTGCATCATGATGATGATGATTGATGTGAAGTGTATAGTGGGTGTAATGTATAAAATCCACCACCAATGAAATTACTTTTAGTTGTAATTCAGTTCAGTTAATTTCAATTTGAAATGGAAAATGGATTTCATGAAGTGGTAAACTAGCAGTTTATTGTTGATTGCAAAATTTGTTCAGCATTTTTTACTTGGGTCATAAGAAGATCAAGGAAATAAGAAGTCAAAGTTTTGTTAATATGTTGTCCATGGATTTAGACCATTCCATGTATTGATATCTATTTTGCAGGGTACTGATGAGTGTTACATTATGGCAGGAGGATAATAAAGACATTTAAAAAAAAAAAAAATAAGACAAAACAGAAACAAATAAAACGTTAACTTTCTTAAAAATTCAACACATATATACCAGAAAGTTCTCCATTGGTTGGGGTAACTCTCAATATCTTCTTTTGATATAGTGTGAAGCCGAGCAGGCAAATGTCTTTTCACTGGGTAAGAGTCAGAAAAGAAGACAACAACAACAAAACAACAACAAAACAAGGAATAAATCCCCCCTCCCACAAAAAAAACTTATCATTCTCAGCCTCTGTGTCCGTGTAGAAGATAATCTAGGCACTACCAAAACACATTCTTTTTCACTTAAAAAACGAATCAAAATTAATTAAATCGATTATTTAATATTTTAGTTATCACCCTAGTTCAAAATAAATATTGATTTTTCAATAAGTATTAATTTGCAATTTAGCAAAGATAACTTTGCCTAGATGTGCGAAAATTTCATACAAAAAAGTTACATGGCGTAGCCAAAACAAGCAAGAAAAATAACAACACAAGGATACGCGCACTGAATAGTTGGTTCAAGTCCCAGACTAAAAATCCCAATATTCTGAAAAAAGGGAAATAACTTATATCCCTTTAATCTTCCGTAAAGAAAAATAATTATCGTCAGTAATAATGTTTAAATATATAAAAACCTCGGAAAACATGTTGCGCAAAATTGCGCATTTTAAAACTTATATTTTTGGATAGATTAAAAAGAGCTTTATCTCTGGTGAAAATATTGACTTAGACATGTATGCTTCCAGATGTTTAAGATTTACTATTAAATTTTAGAGTGAATAAAAATACGCAAATTAAATAAGAAAAATCCTTTTTTTGCATCAATTCAAAGAAAAATATTGTTTTTAAAACTACAAAATGAAATTAAAAAATATTTTTTGATTTTTATTATTATTCAATACTTCAAAAAGGATTTGAAAATTTAAAAGTTATTTTTATTTTTTTTAATTCTTTTTCGTCAACATTTGATCTCTCTAGAAATGTAAAAGTTATGTTTTCATTTTTTTTAAATAAAGGTTTTCATTATAAAATTAAGTCATTAATAAATAAAGTAGTGAAAATTCCATTAAAATAGTTTGAAAAAAAAAATGTATTATGGAGTGTTTGTGTCTGACGTTTATTCTGGATTACACACACACACTCTCTCACACAAACACACACACACACACACACACACACACACACACACACATATATATATATATATATATATATATATATATATATATATATATACGTCGGATGTCAGACACGGGATACTTCTTGAAACTTAGCACGCAAGGGGTTCGGACGTGCCACTCTCGCTTGAGACGACTACCAGCTTCAGGTTCTCAGTATTTCCGCACGGCATATACAATATATACCAGAGAAAATAGTTTTCAATTAGAGAAGGGATAAATGTGCGACAATAAAGGTTTGTTGGCTTGGTTTGCTTTGGTTTATTTAACGGCATATCAACTTGTCATGGGTTATTCAATGCCGACATTTGACACAAATATTTGTTACATATTTATATGGTTCCCTATCTAAGTAATTTATACTCAGTTGTTTCAAGCAACAATCCAATTTAATAATGATCACAATTTATTTATACATAGTTATCAAGTATTTCTATCTAATATAAATAATTTGCATACCGATATAGTATCAGCTATTCCTATCATACTAATAATTTTCAAAGAGATATATTTGACTAATAGATGAGACCCTGACAGGTACTACCAATCTACGCCAGAGTGGACCAGGGAATAATGGCAATGAAGGGATATTTCACACTCCCAGAAATGCAAAACCTTATCCCACAGATTCAATTTAGTGTTATGCGTAGGACTCCTCTTTTGGATGTGTCTTACTCCTCTGAATGGGGTAAGGCACACCTAATCGAGGTATTCCAAGTCCCGCTAACTGAGCTGCAGGCTTTTCAGAATTAATGATTTGAACTTTGTATTTAAGGTGTATCCATGAGAATAAATCAAGTGTTGTTAAATCCAATGAATTCAACCTGTCGACTAGAAATGTTGAAATTATTATGATAAAAAAACTGCAAGCACACACACACACACACACACACTCACTCACTCTCACACACACACACACACACACACACACACACACACACACACACACACACACACAAACAAACAAACAAACAAACAAACAAACAAAACAACAAATAACAAAAACAAACTACAATCTGATATATCCAGATATTATAAGGTGCAATATCACAACCCCAACTACGTCGCCACTCCACACTTAATAAATCTACAACTACAAGTTCATATAAGACTTAAACAAGTAAAACATTCAAACCGTTGTTCTATTTGGTTGACATAGTCAGGACCGGATTTAGTAATAGTAAGCAACTGGCCTTGTGCCGCACACGTATCCAGGCGAAAGGGCATCAACAATGATTTGTCACGCAGTGTTCCAGATTGTTTCAAGTTTACAGCGGGTATTTCATTACATAATATATTTAAAATCAAAAGGGCCTCTGTACAGTAAGTATAGAGCCCGGAGTATGAGGCTCCAGTACAATGTGCTAACTCAAATATGTCTTTAACTGGTGGGCCATGGGATATATCTTAGGTGGATCACGGATATAGGCTCTCTCGTAAAATGAAAAGCTTAGAGCTCACAATGAGGTAAATACCGCTGTATATGGTGTGTCTTATGAAAATTATATTCTAAAGTTATTTACTTTAACATTAACATGCATATAAAACGTTTAAATATCGAATAATACAAAGAAAATTTGATAGATTTTTGTTCTATAATTTCAGTGCAGCCAATGTGATTTCATAAATGTGGCCCGTGAGATTTAACATTTAATTACATTGTGGCCCGCAAACAAAAGTATTGCTTATCTCTGCACTAAACCTACTAAAAAGAAGAAAATCCAATAAAAGTTTGTTTTTATTAAACGTAAAAAAGAAAACATGGTTGGGTTGAGAACTTTGCAGCACCTTTGTAAGCATTGAATTCTGTCTGATATTTTGTGGCTTAGTACAATATACCAATAAATGGTAGAATCTATATTTACTAAACTATCCTGATAGTCACAAAAAATATGTTCTATAAACAATTGTGTTTATTTAATGTCATTTAAAGAGTTACCTTGAAAATCCCCGTTAGATCCTCCACCTGGTTCCATTCGTGCCAACTCTTTTTAAAGAGAGTAAAGTGGAAAGGATTCCGGACTTACAAGAGAGATTCTAGGAATGTTGGTTTCTGCTTTAACCTTCCCAAAAGGAATAAATGATCCGTTGAAAATATCTGATTTTGTTGGCTCCTTTATTTTACAATTGTTATATATATATATATATATATATATATATATATATATATATATATATATATATATGTTGTGTGTGTGTGTGTGTGTGTGTGTGTGTGTGTAATCATGCCTATGCACCTACTCCACATTTCATCTGAAATCAACATAAGTTAGACCACATGTATCGCAATTAATAAAATCTATACAAGCAAACAAAAATACTTACCACTGTACTATCGAGGACTTGACCACATATTTTTATTATGGGTATCACTTACACTTTTCAGGATCGGGGCCGCAAATGGACATGTTGAAAATATCTTACTGGCTGGCAACCTTGTCACACAATAAGGATTCCTCGCACAGAAGGAGGTACACTAGCAGACATTTAAAAAAAATGTATCCCTCGCCCTCAGTAAGAAGGCCTGATCCAGGTATGTACTCAATAAAATATGACGCCACACAGCATTGACAAAATACTGCCGTATTTTTAAGCTTATGTTAACAGACGCAGACCCAACGTCAACATCAACCTACCCTAAATTTAAAAATAAGTTTCCATGTAGTACACAACTCTCTGTGATGTCATACTTTATTGTGTACATTTCTGAACAGACCTTACTTCTTAACAAGATTACATTCATATCAGGTAATTGAATGCATATAATCGTTATGGGTTATTTGTTGTAGAGCGATGGTGAACAAGTTTATATAAAAGTTATGTTTATTGTTGAACAAGAACAATGTCCCTCGATTTTTTTCATGGCCAGTGAGTAAATGGGATGTACAGACATTTTTTTATTCATAAGATGATCATTCTTTTGCCTAAAATATTTGAAGTAAAACTTAAAACAAGAACAGTATATCATAAGAATATTAGGTATTAGTTTATGACCAACATTAGGTCATGATACATTAGTGCTTCTATGTATATACTAACACGGAACATTCGGTAAGGAAAGACAAACAGGTAACTCGCATGAACAATGCACATGTAGATACAACTACCAACAACGTGATAGCATAACATTTATGCTCCCAGCAGGTAAATTGTACATAATATCCCCCAAATAAAAAAGTGTAAAAAGGGTGACAAGAATACGGTTAGAAAAGACTTATACGTCTTCAATGGTTTTAATGGCGAGATGCAATAAAATGCTCTGCTGAAAATGGAAACAAATTGTCTCTATTCTGTTCTACCAACAGAAATGAAAAAATATGTGCTTTTCTCTTCATCAGCGAAGACTTAAAAACTTAGGTTTAATGTGTTCCAAGGATGGGGACAAAAGAGAAAGTTTTAAGGGTTGAATTATCACGTGACCAACGGATATGTGACATTGGCAGCCCCTCCTTCAATCCAAGGGAAGTCAATTATTTTTGTCTCCCTAGAATATTACAAATGTTTGTTCAGTGACATAGTTTTATTATTGATTCCTTTCTTTTATTTGAAGTTTATTAAAATCATATGACACGACATCATTCTTTTTCTTGAGCATGGTCACGTTACCACACAACTTACAGGGAACAATGATAGCAAAGAAGAGCAAAGGATTACTGTGAAGAAAATCATGTAATTTCACGTTTAGGCTATCGATATAATTTTTTTCTATTCAAGAAAAATAAACAATAAACATAAGAATGTTAGTTTTAATAAAAAAAAAATCTCAAAAATATATTACAGAAAATTGTGAAAAATGAGCATACCGATTCGAAAAAATAATGTGAGAAATTTCTTTTTTATAAAAATGCATGAAAATGAAATGAGTTCTCATTCTAATTTCAAGAAAAACTAACAAACATGAAGCACAGTTTAAAAAAACAATCCCTTTATATCCAATTATATCCCTTACTTGCCATGTATCTCCCATTTGAGGCAAGGGGTCACGTAAGGTAATTACCTCCCATGTTTGCCAATAGCCACTAGTTGGCATGGTCAGCAACATTTTAAAAGAAAGTGACAAATTCAAAGGTCTCTATCACCTTCCTGCCTCGACAAGGATTAGCAATACACGAGTTACATTCCTGTCCACGGATATGGGCCTTGCGCCCATTGCAACCTAGTGTTCCATAAACACGATAACAGGTTTAAGTCTTTATACTTCCCTTCTCTATCAAGGACCCAAGACCCCTTTTCATATTAGGACATTTCGCTCATACACTCTGTATACGCTCTTCCTTGTATCTTGTGTTATGTTTCGGTTAAGTTTGTTCAGACAATAAAACATTCTCGTTATTATTTCGTCGTGAATTGTTCTCACATTTATTCTGTACAAGGAAAAGATATTCAACCAACTGACATTCTTCTACAGCGCAATGTGAATCGCGATAAATGATAATTATTGAAGATTAATTCTTCTTCGTGTTGAATCAACTTAACAAACGTAACGAATACCATGTTATAAGTTATTAATCGTGATTTCTCTCTTTACTGGTTGCTCGGTAAATTCATCTTTGTAGCAAACTTCGTTTTGTCTAGGCAGACCAAAGGAGATCCATCGGAATTCTAGAATAACCAAACAACAACATTCTATTCTAAAAGTCCTGCTCGATAAAATCCGTCTTTCAGTTCGATATTACAGATGTGTACACTTGCTGGGGGTAAGGGGTAGGAATACAGCAGCAGTAGTAGTAGTAGTTGGAGATTTGTTTGGCCTTATTCATAGAGAGAGTAGGTAAAATTCGGTCTTTCATCCATTGACCAAATTAGTGAGGTAAGGGAACGAACTAACGAACAAGCAACACGGTCCCGATAATACAAATAAAAGTTGAAAACAAAACTAATTCGTTTCAACAATAACAAAACAAACATTTATCATTTGAAATTGACGAAAATTTAAGAAGAAATAGATAAGATGTTAAACTGGAAGGAAAAGTTATTTGTTATTTGTATGCTAACGAGATAGTTCTAGCAAAGGGAAAGTTCTGGTAGAAGGAAAATCTTAAGTGTAAGCACGTGGTGAGTTTTTTTTAATGGAATTACTTACTTTGCCATAATCTTGATGTTAATTCTGTTGTATGGCCTGTCCACGAGTTCAGATGTATTTACCGGTGTTCTAGTTGTGGTAACAAACTGTAGTTGATCTGTCGTTTACCCTGACACGTTGATGAATTATGAATGCCCCCAAATTGAGGCAAACTGCCGACAGTTGTTCCTGCCACGTGAAGGTTTCGTTGGCTGCAATCTTTATTCATTTATTTATTTTTTAATTTTTATTTTATTCAAATTTCGAATTTGGTTTTATTGCTATTCGTTGGAAAATGTGTTTTTGGAGTTACGTTGCTTGTTAACAACTACATCTGCATGGGTGTTGATTTTTGCTCAGACTTGTCCCATCGGGAATGGAATTACTATTTTACTTTTAAAGTGGATGCACGGTTTATTTTCATTTATTTCATTAATTTATTAATTGTTTAAAAGAAAGACATACGATTAAGTAGTTTATACAAAAACAGATAAACAGAGAGAATTCCACTTCCTGTTAGCCGCCAAATGTTGACTGCAAAAGCTAACATCATCAACAATCTATATTTTTGTATCTTTGTATGTTATCATAACTTAGCGGAAATAGCATAGCATAGCGGGATTTTTATTAGTACAATAGCATTAAAATGTTCTAACTTAGAGAATACAACAATTTTCAATCTAATTTTGAACATGATAATAATAGTCTGAGGTTTTATTTAGGGAAATAACTGTTAAATGCTAATTATAGACTACTTCTTATGCATTCATTTATTTGCAATTCATTATAATATATATTCTAAAAATAGGATGTGACTTAACATTGAGATTTAAGTCAATAATAAAAAATAAGACATATTTTATATCTAAAATTATAGATAAGTTTCTACAACGCATATCTACTGACTAACGAGAATGTGTAAAAACGTTATCAACTTAATGACAAATCAATTTATAAAAGTAGATAATATTCATCTATTGATTCAATGACGACCACATCACCATCGAACGAGACCAGAAAACACAGTTATATTCTCTTTCCCACATCAACATGTGCAGCAAATAGAGACAAGGAGATGCAACCGCTCAACTTTATCTCCCTCTTATGTGCAGCGAAAGAAACCAGAAGATACAGTCATATCTTCTTTTCCCACGTGACCACATGCAGCGAAATAGAAACCATCCTCGACGGTCAAATCCTGCCATGTCTCTCCCACGCGATACATTGTTATCCATATTTCGGCCTTCTAATAGTCACTCGGATCTGGGGTAAACAAAAAAAGAAAAAATCACTACTTCATCATGACTACCTCAACAACTTCAGAAACTCCCCGGATCTGGATTAAAACAAAAGAATCCACTATTCATCCGCACTATCATCAAACTACCAATGGCGACAGTTAGTCCACTTTCTACAAACATAAACAGAATTCTTTATCAACGGACTGTCATTGTCCACCAATGAACTCTCCCATCTTGTACATATTCCTTATAAGTATTGTCTAAACGAACATACCTTCCTTGTTTTAACCCTTGTGTTTGTGACCTTTCATTATTTACCCTTTCCTTCTTTCTCCATTCTCGTCCCCACATTACTATGCACTGGTTTCATACGTACGAGCAATGAACGAAATTAATTCCAATCTTCTCATCCGTAATACTTTCTATTGCAACCATACGCCTTGTCTATAACAACGTGGTCTCCAATTTCCTGTATTAACTTGTTAAATTTTTCTGTAATATTGCCTTTAATGTATTACATTTTCGTGACACACTTGTAATAATCCAAGATTAGTCGACTGAAGGCGAAATCGGAGAGACAATCACAAAATGAATATTTTCACGGGTATTCAAAGTCAAAATTGATCAGGCGATTTTCAATCAAGATTGCCAACCTGAACATTTTTTTATAAAAATCAATATCATTACTTTTTAGACTTTGTGAGTACAAATTTCGAACATATTAATACATATTAAACATAATAATTGGCACACTTGAAACCATATCAAAAGTAAAAGATTGAATGAATTGGAAATCTGAGGAACAATCAAGAGTTTCCACAGCAAGGTAGCGTTGGGTATCTGTGATAATACTGAGAAAAGTGCTAAGGATTTGATGAGATTTGCGGTCTCTCAATCTCTAGCGATAATCTAAGTGTGAACATATGAATACCTGAAACAACATTCAACTACATTTTCTTGTTTACAATTTAATGCACGAATTAATAATAATAATAATAATAATAATAATAATAATAATAATAATAATAATAATAATAGTAAACGGGCTTTTCATAAGACACATTTAATGAATTGGGATAGTCATAAATACGCAGAGGGAACCTATAGGGAGAAACTGAGTCATTGCCACCCAGAATAATGACATAAATGTAATTATATAAAAACTAGAATAGGTAAGATACAGGAAAATAAGAAATGTAGATTATGTGGGAATGAAGATGAGACAATCAGCCACACAGTATGTAAAATACAACAGATTTACCCAATATGATCTGAACAGATGATTGGGTAGAGTGATCCACCAAGAACTATTCAGTTCAGTGGTATATGTAAACACCATATTATGTCCTAGAGAATGAAATACTAATGTCAGAAGAGTAGACTTTGTTGTGAACAAAAAGTGGTATATAGTGGACTTTGCTGTTCTGATAGACTAATAGGAAACTGACAAAAATATCACAGTTTACTCAAATTATTGAAACATTATGGAACACAAAGGTGCCAGTAATGATTGGAGCCCTGGGGAAAGTTCTGAAGAGCCCACGAAACCATTCCCGCGACATCACTACTAAAATCAGCAAGAATACTGAGGAGAGTTCTGGAGTACTAAGAAAACAAGCTTTTACTTGATCAACCGTACTGTTAAGCAGTCACTGGTTGTTTGAAAATTAAACGAGTACAAATAATAAAACAAAAACATTGTTACTAATAATAACTTCTAAAAATAAGACACATGAAATTGATGTCAGTGATATTATTAATGGCGTCACTTACCTGATACACGACATCTGTTGCTGCTTGAAGGTCAATGCCTAAAGCGGTTACTATATGTCCATTATCCAGCTCATTTCCGGGGCGTGACACTCGGCTCAGTTCGGTTAGTTGTGTGGTTCTTGTCTTGTCTGGGTCGGTTGGCCTAGCAACAAAGACATCAATACAAGAAGTTGCCAGATAAGAAGAAGAACACATCAAATGTTTCTGTGCACGTTTAGTAGAAGAAATGACCTCACCTCTGTGCGTGACGCCGATCTCATCATTGCATCGAATAATGCAAATTGAGACAGAGACAGTGACAATCACAGATACCGACACAGCCACCGACACTATGATAATCAGAAAGTTGAGGTGGATCTTGTCGTCCGTTTGGATGTGTAGAGCGTTTAGCATTTCTGATGTCTTGTTGCTGACGGTCAGAGCCAAGAAGATGGTCGTCGTGGCCGATAGGACTGGGTTACCACTGTCCTTGACAACAAATTCCAGCTCGTAGGATCCAGCGTCATGCTTGGTGACTTGTCGACTGAAGGAGAACAGGCCGGTGTAATGGTTGATGGTGAACAGCTGCTTATCATTGCCTCTCTTGATTTCGTATTTAAGAAAGGCATTTTCTCGGCTGTCACTATCGGACGCTCTGAGAAGGGTAATGTTTTTGGTATGGTGTGGGTAGTAGACAACGTTCAATGTAAAAGGGTCAACACTGGGGAAAGCGAAATACGGGCATTGTCATTTTCATCTTTTACTTTGACTATGACGTTAACAAGGTTATTCTGCGACGGTATGCCATTGTCTTTGACTAGAACCTGGAAATTGTAAATGTCTTGGAATTCATGGTCGAGTGACATCACGGTGGAAATCAAGCCATTGTCTGAGATCTGAAATGGTAGGAAGTGCTTGTTGTTTGTCAATAGAGAATATGTCAGCTTGCCTCCAGGTCCAAGATCCGGATCAGTGACGTTGATGTACCCAACTGGAAATTTAGACTTCATGTTTTCGTAGATCCAGAACTGAAAAGTCTTTTTTGAGAATTGCGGTTTAACATCGTTGACATCCAACACCTGAACAGTGAATTTGCTTTTACTGCGCAGAGGAGGTGATCCTTCATCTTGACACGTGATAGTGATGTCATAATGATCCTCCTTTTCTCTGTCCAATGAGTTCTTTACAATTACCTGGTATTTCTTTTGACCAAGATTCTGAAGTTGAAACTTATCATGATGGAGATCGCATCTCACTTCTCCGTTTTCGCCTAGATCCAAATCTGTGACTTTCACGTAGGCGATAAAACTACCGACCTCGATATTTTCTGAAATACCGACGGTGTTTTCTGTTGAGGTTGAAACGAAATTGATGTCAATTGTTGGTGCATGATTTTGTTGATTAATAACGTTCACCAGAACCATAGCGACCGAACTTAGAGGTGGACTGCCCCCATCTATGGCCTCAACATACAACTTATAGGTAAGATCTTGCCCAAACATGAATTTTTTACGCAGGAATATTTCTCCTGTAACGTCGTTAATTTCAAAATGAGTTTTTGCAATCTCCGATGTTCGGGAACTAAAATAATACAAAAGTTTTCCGTTTTTACCGGAATCGACGTCATTAGCTCCGAGTATGACCACAGGGGAGGTTTTACTCGGCTCGTTTTTGATGGACACGTTATACACTTTTTTTGTGAAACGCGGAAAATTATCGTTGACATCAGTGACAGAGATATGAATATGCAACACGCTTTGCTTGGTTGGTGATCCTCCGTCTTTTGCAATTACTTGGATCATATACGAGTCTTTAACCTCTCTGTTAAGCTTCTTCTCGAGGTTTATACCCAACTTGGATGTTCCGTCGACACTCTTGAATACGAAGAGTGCAAATGGATCGCTGGCATTTTTCTTGAGTTCATAGGTGATCTGGGAATTTCCAACGCCCACGTCCCTGTCAATGGCATTCGGGATAAGCCGCTTCGTTCCCGTGACGTCACCTTCTGAAAACCGGATATTTATTTGCTTGTCAGAGAATTCGGGATGGTGATCGTTGATGTCCTGTATAATCACCTTGATTTCTAATATCTTGATCGGGGTCGTCCCTTTTTGGACCGCAACGTCAACTATCCGAAAGCACACCGTGTTGTGGTCACACATCGACTCGGCATCCAGGGTCTGCGTTGTGTACAGCTTACCAGTCTTTTTGGAAACACGGAATAAGAGGTAACTTCCGGTTGCACCTCTTTGCAGCTGACTGAAAGTTATTCGATTGTGGTCCTCAGGGGGCACACTTTCCATCAGGTGCGTATCAGCCGCTATGTCACCCACCAACGTATCCGGACTCATGCCCTCCTTCACATAATACGTAAGGTCTGCACTCAAGCATAGTCGGAGGAAGAGTATTGATATATACACAGGAACAAACATGATGACACGCAGGCCTGTTTGAGAGTATGCTTATAAAATCCATCCAGTTTGAAGATGAGAGGGTGAAATCACCATTGCAATCTGAAAGTAAAATGGAAAAAAAGCAAAGCACTCTGACAAAACTGGCATAGATAAAAAGGATTTTACTCACTGTTCTCCAGTCTTGGGCTGTAAAATTATAATAAGTTGCAAGAAACTTTTGATAAAAAATCGACCTGTGTGTGTGTGTGTGTGTGTGTGTTAGTACATATATATATATGTGTATGTGTGTGTGCTAGTATATATATATATATGTGTGTGTGTGTGTGTGTGTGTGTGTGTGTGTGTGTGTGCATGTGTTAGTATATAAATAAATGTTGTAGGGCAAGAGATTTGTCAAAATGTGTGAGAAAAACTTTCTTTAAAAAATGCTCGATGCCCTTATTAAGTAGATTTGATTTAAACTTTAAAATATTCCCAATTCTAAATATTGTCCCATTCATTGAAAATCATAAGTATGTCATTCTTCCTTTACTTTTTATTCAATTTTAATATAGTAGTATTCAAAGCCGGTCAATAATGATTTGGCATCCTAGGAAAGCCTTTAGATGCGCACCACCTTAAATCTTTTTGATAAGCTAATGTAAAGTAAGTAAGTAAAGTCCTCGGGGCGGCCTAATGTCGGTATCAGCCAATCAGCGAGGGAGTCTATCCCCTTTTCAATAGCGTTAGACCAAGGAGATTGTTTTTGGTGTCTGAAGTGAAGCGCCACACCTACCATCAGCTCCCTACTTTACCGCACAGATCCCTGTGCTACTCATAACGCTGAGTTGGCGAGGACCGGTATCGAACTAGGAACCTTTTGATTTCTAGCCGAACGCTCTACCGACTGAGCTAACCCGGCCCTTAGTAAATTGTTTCTAACTTTCAAAACACCATTGATAACATAACTTTCATCTTGTGGCTTTAATACATGCAAATAACTAATTATTGTTATAACATCAAGTCAATAAATCCTTGGTGTAAATGTTAATGAAACAATTTTTAGTTATTCTTTTTTTCATTTTAGGGTAATCTTTAAGAAATAACATACTATAAGCATTTAGATCGCTTCAGCCTTTTGCAAGTTATGCCTTACTTGTTTAGTGCAAGTTAGACCCCCGGGAGTGGGGGTGGGGGAAGGGTTGAACGAATAATATTTTTTAAAAGCACAGGCAGTTACCGTTTATCTACCCTTTGATTCTCCTTTTAACATCCTGCTCTTACCATTTATGGCTTCACCATTGTCCACGAGTATCCATCACAAGTTTTCCTTTATTCTAGATTTTATCCAAATTTGCCTAGAATCTGTTGTATCCCCAGAAGTTGATGCCCTGGGCCATTGACTACATTAGTAGAATTTGGGGGGCTAGAGAAGAAAAGAAAAACTAACAAACTTGTCATGCTTAAAGACTTTCATGATGAGACTTTCAGAGAGCATTCCAAGCAAAGAAGAAGCACCGAGAGCAGTGTATTTATTTAACAAATCCGGGGAGATGATGTAACACAAAGTTAATTTTTACTCATAGTACAGCTTTTTTTAATTCAGGGTTTTCCTTCTCAAAGATTGGTTGCTATACCAAGGCTCAATCTGTTTTAATATTTACCCATAGCTGGAGTAAGAAAAGGTCGATTTTTAAGCAGTGTACAGCTGGTTTGAAGTAACAGTTTTCCTTCTAGACTGGCTAAATAGCTCAGTGATCAACTATCTACCCATAGATATGAGTAGGGAAGAAATGTATTCATGTGATTTCAAAGAGAATTAGTGCAAAGTGAAACGTAAACAGGCTTGTCCAAGATTTGAACATTAGTTTCCAAGTTCATATACGATAACAATAAACATTGCACAATCTGTGCTGCACTTATGGGGAGTGGATGTATTACAGCACAAGATGTGTCTACTTTGAAAGGGGATTGTTGCCAAATTGAAGTAAAGTATGAATAAAGCTTTACATGGTAAATCTTCAAGCTGTATGATTAAGAGTTGTCACTGGTTTACAAAGAAATGGCTTATTTGGAAAAATAAATATTTATTGTGTAAAGTAAATTTATTTTCTAGCATTATGCTGTGAATGATTTGATCTTCTACATCTATCTATCCCTCTCCATATACACACACACACACACACACACACACACACACACACACACATATATAATATTATATATATATATATATATATATATATATATAGGGATGTTGAAAATATCAGAGGGAGATAACACTTGAAACTTATAAGCAGACATTCACCTTTGAAATTCTGTACCTCTGATATGAAAAATTCAATTTGCAGTAATCTCTTTCAACTAGGATATGATAAGACATTTCCTGATGAAATATGAAGAGAATTTGGATACAAACTTTACTCAGTTTAGAGAAAGTCTTCAGCTGCTCTTGATTTGGTTAAAAAGAAAGTCAGCTTGTAAGCAGAGTATTTTCTTCGTTATTCAGATTCAATTGAATTCATTATTTATATTTTTTCAAAAAATTTAGCACTATCAACAGCCTCGTACAGGATTTGAACTCAGGTTGGTATATCCATTTCCTATGACAATAACCATTTCACCATGAACTTCTACTCCTCATAAGGTAAATAAGAATCTCTCAGACAGTACCTCCTCATAGCAATAAAAGGGGTTGGATCAATGGTATATCTTGATATTTCTATTAAAAAAATTTAAAAGATAAATATATATATAAATATGGAAAAAATAATATCGAAAAGTCGAAAGTTAGGTGAATAGAAATTAAAAGGAAAACTACATATTTATTTTTGATTTTTGAATATTAAATATTTGAATATTAAGTCACTTTGATGTAAGATATTAGATGGGATAAGGTAGGTATTTATTTATCTAACTAATTTATTAAAGGTGGGATGTGACATAAAGTTGCAAGTATGGGGCATCCAATGAGGATTTGTCCTTTTGAAAGAAATCAACTTTGAGGTCCACTGTAATTGTGCTGAGTACTTTTGGTATTTTTCCTGTACATTTTTTTGGTCTTCAGTCGTCTTTCTGTTTGGCACATCATATCTTATTGATTGGTTAGGAAAACAAAAACAGAATTTCTTTTTTTTCCAAAATATCATTTGTTGTCTTCAAAGTTATTAACCTCACAGACGGAAGTTCAAAGGAGGTTAGATTTTCACCTCAATTTGATTGCAAGTAAAAAACATTTATTTATTTATCTCTTTATTTATTTATTTCTTCAGGAGCTTCTTTCAAATTGGTTTCCTTGTAGATATCTGTAGAACGAAAAGAATACCTGACAATGCCTGGATTAAAAATGACTATAATATCATTGGAAGCCAATAGCATATTAGTTTTTAGTTGCTGCAAAAGTTCTCAGCATCATTTTTTGAACAGTGCTAGAGAACTCTCAAATATGTTTTTATAAAAGTTTACTCAACTGTTTATAGTGTTTAAAATTATTCAACTATGGAATATCATTTAATAATGTATATCAAAATTATTTTTAACCTTTTTGGAGATTATGACTGATACCAATGTTGCATAATGAATAGGCATAGCCTATCATTTTTGTAGTGAAGTGTAGTTAGGTTTAAATTTAACTGTAAACTCATGGAATATCCCCAAAAGTTTGACAGACAAGTCTTAACCTCAAATTGACCTGGAATAGGATTCTCATTCGTTTATGTAATCACATGACCAGGCAACTCTCAGGGAAAGTTAGTTATATTATTCAGAATCAAATTAGTGTCATTAGTGGTGATATGTATATTGCAGTATGTGCTGATTCTTCCATGTGTAGGTGGTTAATTTGAAATCAGGGAAATAAAGTTATGTGTACACAAAGTATGTCTCCGAGTTTTTGATTAACAAAAACTAACCAAGATGTATCCCAGAACCAGAGTGAGAGACAACCAAGATATGAAGAATCACCAGAGAACTCTGACATTGCCCAAAAGAACTCAGAATAGAAGAACTAAAAATTAGAATGCAACACTAGTTCTGATTATTTATTGAAGAAAAAAACATAGATAAAAGTCTTAAGGAGAAAATGGAATTATATTTTAAGAAAGTAAATGAAGTTTTAAAATATGTAACAGGCATGCTGTTAGAACCTGTGAAGAAAATGAGAGGACATCGGTAATAGAGTCCCTTTATTCACATTCTTATCACACATGTTTCTCTGGTGGGAGTGAATTTCTCTCTCTCTCTCTCTCTCTCTCTCTCTCTCTCTCTCTTTCTCTCTCTCTCTCTCTCTCTGTTTAAACAGAGCTCCTGCTGTTTTCCATTTGAAGTTATGTTACCAGGATAATTAATAAGGAAAGTTATCACTACAAAGACAAAGCTAAACCTCTGGGTACCTTGTGTATATTTTTTGAATGAACCTAGATGTTCTAAAAAAATGTTGGGTACCAATGATAAGATTCTCATTTACCTTGTATTTTAAAGCAATTTAGTTGACCATTAATAGTTATCAACTTCAGTGCTTTATTTCAAGGTACTCTTCCCCACTCTTAAAATGCTTTAACCACTTAACCACAGTATTATTTTATTCCACTTCTGAAAATCTATTAGCAGCTTTAAGGCCTAGTTTAAAATGATACTTCAAAATTGTCAGAATCTCCATTTTTATATTCACTTTTGGGTGAGCTAAATGGCATCATTTCATATAATAATAATAATAATGATAATAATAATGATAATAATAATATTAACAATATAGTGGGGTAAAAGTAGGTATGGCCAAAATTTCATGTGTTTTTTAACCAACCATGAATTAAAATTCAATAAAATTTGAGAAAAATGAATAAAACTTAACATACTTTCTGCAATATTATGTTTTACAGTTGTTTTTAAATCAAAGCATTTTATAAATTCAAATCTGTATCTGTCAAAATTGCATATTTTTGCTGTTTAGTTTCTCTTGAAGATGTGCTCTTTTTAATGTGATTTATTTCATTGTTATAATTTAAAAAATCATAGAATAATTTTTTTACATCCAAGTTTTGGTTCTATTCTTAAGAATAAAAAACTAAAATAGAGAGACAATTTACAATTTACAAATTTTTATAAAAAATTCAAGAAAAGGGGAGGTGCTGTTGTAGTAACATTTTGGTCATACCTATGTTATAGTCTTTTTGCTTAAGGAATAGTACTTTAAAAAGTGAAAATACAGTCTCCATAACCAATACACCCTCATAAAAGCCTTAAAGAACATCTTGAGGTTTTTAAAATGGTTTTAACATGAACTTATTGATAGAAGAATATGTCTAAACATGGCTTGTTTTAAAAACAAAATGTCCTTATATCCAGACTTTACTTTCCTTTCTTGCTTAACACAGAATAAAGTTCTTTTTAGACAAGCTAAAAAGAATTGGTTCCACATGAAAGGGAGATCAGCCAGTGTTTAAACACCTTCTTACTAAACACACACAAATCAATTGAAGAAAAGAGAGAAAATGGTAATGAAAATTGGATTTATTACAGGACTCTAAAGTGAAAAGAATCTTGATTATCACAACCAAAACAAAAAGTATACTGAGAAGAGGGAGGAGTTATTCTCTGCGTTTGGTGGGATTTGAAATGAATTCTTTGTGAAAAATTGTAGGAATTTTGATATGCACAGTGTAAGATTATCTCATTTGAATGGTGCATTGTAAAAAAAGACCTTTTTTGTGCAAAGATTTTGTTGCCCACATGTTGCAACTATGTTGTTTAAGATGATCATTGATCCATGATTTTATACATCAATCTAAAACAGAATGGTATTTTTTCAAAAAATACCATTCTCTTTTAGACTGATGCATAAAATCATGGATCTTCTGCATAATGTTAGGGAAATCTTAGAAGTATAATTAAATTTTGCTTAGATCTTTATTGCTTGTGAAATCAGTAAACCCTAGCACATAATTTTCAAACATTAGAAAATTTTAGTAAATTAAGAAAATGATGATAAAAAATTATCTATTATCATCATCAGGTTTTGTTAACAGCATCCCTAACAAGAGATATAATCACCTATACTCTCTCTCACACCTTTCCCTATTGGTAATCACTTCTGACAGATCTTCCAAATGGCATCCAGAATCTGCTTTTATTTTGCTTGTCTTCCTGTATTTATTAATATCATTTGTTCAAATTTAAGCAAAAGTACAGTGGTACCTTAACTTACTCATTTAATTCGCTTTTCTTATAACTCAATTTCCTCGTATATCAAATCAATTTTCCTTTAGTTGGACAACTAAAGATCATAATCATTTATTTTCAAAAAACTCTGAATATGATTTCAAATATTCCTAAATAATACAAATAATTTGCACACAATTATATAGTTTCAAGCATTCCAAGTAATTGTAATGGTTTATGTAACTAATGTAACAAATAATAAACTTGTAAAATTCGTAAACAATTATATATTCAAGTAAATATTCTTAATACAAATAATTTTCAATTATACTGTTTCAAGTGTTCCTATCTAATTCTAATAACTTTTGAACAGATCTATTTGATACATAGATAGGACCCTAACAGTTGGTACCAGAGTGGACTTTGTAGTAATAGTGATGAAGAGGTGATTTTACACTTTCCAAAGATCCAGAATGAGGGCTTCACCACTGGTGTCATACCTAGGACATCCTATTTTGTTACCCTCTTGTTGGGGATGCAGTCAGCATATTCCCAACACTGCTAACAAAGTCCAAAGGTTTAGTGACATTTTCCCTAATCTCTTCAGATCCTAATGGTGCCAGATTAATGAAGATTTATAGTATAATGGTTTATATTAAAATCAATTCAGTCATTCTGCTGTTATTTCTTTATATTTTTTATTTTCAAGTTCAGTTTAGCTGCATATCTACATTCTTCATAACCAATGCACTTCCTCTTTTTAAACATAACTTATGTTTATCAGATTATATATTAAATTAAATGACAATTGGATTATCAATTATCTACAAATCTTGATCATTATAAGAGACAATGATGATATGAAATATCTTATCTTCTAACTTAATAAGTAACATTCAATAAATGGTGTTTCAATTCTTTTTCACTTCTTAAAATATAACAAATATTTGTGGAAAAAAATATTCAATGGAAAGTGTTGACAATTGTGTAAATCACTGGACTAAGGTTTGTGCCCCTATAAATAATGTGAGATAATTTCTGTTAGGAAACTGCATTTGTTTAATTATCTAATTCTATTAAATAGATTAATTAATTCAATCAATTCAATTTAATTTCTTATCAATTCATTCTATTAATTGCTCTACAAAATTAGAACAACATATATGTTTCTATCTCACTTACAGCCTGTCTGAAGTTATTATACAAATCAAATGTAAACTTTCACTCTTAGTAAATTATTCGACTAAATTTTCTGCCATTTTTAAAGGTTAGTTTTTGAGATATTTGAAATTTATGAAAATCAACTGACTGAAGTTAATATGCGGATTAAACTAAGATTAGGTTAAGACCTCTGAAATCTAATAAAGTATTTGTTTTCTTTTTGGTTGTAACATATGCTATGGATAAAAGGAAAGATCTAAGAAATATGGAAAAACAGATAATACCAAAGAATGAGGGAATTTCCACATTGGAGATATTAAAGGAGTTTTGCATGAATCATCGAATGATAAAAAAGGATGTTGAAAATATAACTAAGTTGAGAACTCAAAACAAAGGAATAGGCTGAAGAACTTGCTTTTTTGAGATAAAGCATAAAAATCTACAGGAGATAAGATAATGTAATGACCATTATCAAGTACCAATCTGAATTTGATCAACAATCTATGGTCAACTTTGAAGATAAAATTATATGAAGGTGGCAAACAATATAATAACAAAGCAGACCTATGTGAAGCAATTAAAATAACTATATCAACAATTTCACTTGCTGTAGTAAAAAAAGATTAATAAAATCAATGGATGATAGATTACTGGTTGTTATTGAGAAGAAGTGTCATTATATTAAAATGTAAAGTATTTAAAGACTTTCATGTGTGTATGTTATTTGGTCTATTGTTTGTTGATCAATTTTTTATGATTTTATTACCTTTTCATAAAAGTAAAATGTGATTATTTGGTTTTGCCTAATAACTTCAGATGGTAGATTTTTTTAGAATACATTAATTAACTTCAATATATACTTTTAACTCAGGCTTTGTTTTGATATCTAAATTGATTGTTTAAAATATGACAATTCTTTTCAAACCAAATTTGAATTATTGAAGTTTGTGTGATTTGCTTAATAACTTCAGACAAGGTGTGATTATCTATAATTAGAGAAGAACTTTATATTCACTCTCTAGTTCTTTAAATTACAACCCAAGTATTTTATTCTTCAAAGTTGATTATATATTTGGTATGATAAAGAAATATTATTTTAAATAAATAAACATACTCATGTATGTATGTGTGTGTGTGTTTGGGGGTGGGAGTGTGTGTGTTTGGGGGTGAGAGTGTGTGTGTTTGGGGGTGAAATGAAATGTGATGAAAAATGATGAAAAAGTATTTATTTTGTGCAATAAAAATTCATTTTTCAATAACTAATTTTCGATATTTATTTTTCAACTTTTTGACATTACAATGTGATGAACACACATATCTAAATGTTTTTTGGTAGCACCACCATTTTCCAGATTTTAAAAACAACACTAAAACACTTCAGGTTAATGAGATTAACAATGGTTGAAAGTAATTAGAGCTCTTTGTCTAGATTTTTTTTAGATGAGGCTTGGTAATTTGGATTTAGGTTTTTCAGACTGCCCTCCTCATTTTTATTGTTATATACACAAAATTAAAGTTCTGAAATAGAGCATGTAGGTAACTCAATAAAACTTTGGCCTAATGATAAAAAATAAACAAATATTTATCTATGCACTTAGTTTAGTGTTCAGTAGGGAATACTAATCCTATACATTAAACATTATGTAATGAAAATCTTTGATCAAATTTCAGGTAGAAATTATGAGGTTGATCAAAAAGTATTGAAACTGAATCTTTAATTCTTATTTTATTTTTAAATTGTGTATACAGCTGAATAAATTCTATAATAAAGTGATCAGAGCTAGATTTAGACCATTTTTGGTTAGGGAACCTCTTGATTTTCCCTTGGAAGACCAGGGACATTTCTGGTTAGGGAACTCCTAGATTTGCCATTGGGGCCAGGGACATTTCTGGTTAGGGAACCTCTTGATTTACCCTTGGGGGGACATTGGGAACCTCTTGATTTACCTTTGGGACCAGGACATTTCTGGTTAAGGAACCTCTGATTTACCTTTGGGGGACCAGGCAAATTCTGGTTAGGGAACCCCTTGATTTACCCTTGGGGGCCAGGAACATTTCACATTAGGAACCCCTTGATTTACCTTTGGGAGACCAGGGACATTTTGGTTAGGGAACCTCTTGATTTACCCTTGGGGGACCAGAACCCCTTGATTTACCCTTGGTGGACCAGAGATATTTCTGGTTAAGGAACCCCTTGATTTGCCCTTGGGAACCAGGGATATTTCTGGTTAGGAACCCCTTGATTTGGCCTTTAGGGACCAGGGACATTTCTGGTTAGGGAAACACTTGATTTAATTTTGGTAGACCAGAGACATTTCTGGTTAGGAACCCCTTGATTTACCCTTAGGGGACTAGGAACATTTCTGGTTAGGGAACCCCTTAATTTGCCCTTGGGTGACTAGGGGCATTTCTGGTTAGGGAATCTCTTGATTTGGCCTTTGGGGACCAGGGACATTTCTGGTTAAGGAAACCCTTGATTTGATCTTGGGGGACCAGGGACATTTCTGGTTAAGGAAACCCTTGATTTGATCTTGGGGGACCAGGGACATTTCTGGTTAGGGAACCTTTTGATTTACCCTTGAGGAACTTGGGGCTATTTCTGGTTAGGAAACCTCTTGATTTACCCTTGGGGGACTAGGCATTTCTGGTTAGGGAAAGCCTTGATTTATACTTGGGGCCTAGAGGCATTTCTGGTTAGGCAACCCCTTAATTTGCTCTAACATAGAAATGTAATTAGTTTTTAAAAAAATGAAGTAAAATATTTAGGTTCTGAAGAAAATATATTAATTTTATTTGTATGTATATTTTTTTAATAATAAAACTAATTTTATAATTATCACAGGTTTTATAAAAGATGTTTGTGTGTCCCTCTGGCAGGAGGATCTGGGGCAATTTCTCCCTTTTACCCATTATAAATCCAACTCTGAAAATGATATCTAGATGAATATTGGTGCTTTTTAAAAATTATGAAACCAGTCTTGATACATTTTGGGTAACAGATTTTGATGAAACACAGAATTGTCTATGCGCTGAATTCTTTATACTCAACAGATCTCACCCATGTGATCTTTTATTGTTTTTTTTTAATGGAAAATTCATCTTGGGGATGAGATTTGAAATATGGAGAACATTGAAAGAAATATGACAGTGCAACTTCATTCCATATCAAAGAGGAGTTTCACATGTTGTAATGGTTAATGAGCTCAGCTACTAGACCATTAATCATGAGTTCAATTCTCACTGGGTAGCTCATACTTCTGGCCTTGTGCCAAACTAAGCTTAGTAAATGACTATTTCTAAGTAGAGTTAACTTTGCTAATGCATCCATAGGTCAATGCCTAAATACCTACTTTGATTTACTCTTTCTTGTGTTTATAGTATTTATGTTTAAATAATTAGCAAATGAACCCTTTTTGCAAGATGAATCATACATTATTTAAGAAAAATGACATTTGACCTATTGATATTGAAAATAGATAATAATCAATACAAATTAATCAAATACATTTAGAATGAAAATCATGAAATATTATTCAGTAATTAATGCATCTCTAAAAGTGGACACACCGCCACCACCACCATCACCCCTACTACCATCATCATTGTAGCCAATGTTATTGTTGTTGTAGAGTTTAATAAAATGATCAAATTTAGGCATTAGAACGCCCCCCCACCACCACCACCACCCCTGAAAACAAACTAATCTGTCCTGCTGTAGCCACTTTGATTACCTTGCCTAAGGCCCCACAAACAGTGTTCTCCTGATATTTCCCAATATAACTCTCTTGTACTGTTTAAGCATAAACTCCTCTTATGCTGAGCCTCATCTTAATCTCTCTTCCTCTTCAACTAGGCAGAAATGAAATAAGACAATTAATATGAATAACCTATACTTAACTCACCAAATGAATTGGTGGTGATTGTCATTCAATGCACACTTATATTGGGAAGTATTGATTGTGTCTGTTTTCTATAGCTTTTTGATCACTCTGATTATTGGCTCCTCACAGTATTATTATAGATTTTACAAGCATACAAATGTACCAACAAATGATCTGACTTTAAAATGTTGAAATTACTGCTTGCATGCAGATTTCAGTAAAAGAAACATAGATAAGATTTTAGCAGTAAAGAATTTGATCAGAGATAAACAATGTTGGTTTCATGCCTTTAACTTAAGCCTTTTTTATAAAATAAAGTAAACTTACAAAAATATTTTTTTCAGTAGATTGCTTTCCAATATTCTATGATTTTAAATTTTAATGAGATATAATATCTATATATAAGTAAAGTCTAGTGACCTATTGTCAGTATCAGCCAGACAGTCACAGAGTCTATCCATTTTTCACTAGCACCAGACCAGATTGTTTTTGCTGAGGTGAAGTGCCACACCTACTGTCAGATGCTTTATTGCACAGATCAGATTACCCAAGCTGGGCTACGCATGTGCTGAGTTAGCAAGGATCGGTATCGAACCCAAATTTTTGTGATTCCTAGGTGAATGATCTACCAACTGAGCTAAATGGTCCCGTCTATATATACAAAAATAAACGTATGTGTATGTCAGTGCATGTGCTGCAATGAAAGTGAGTGAACAGACTGTAGAATACCCAAACTAAATTTGTTGATTAGAAGTTGCTAATCATCTTTGATATTATTTTTGACGTATTATTTTCAGAAAAAATACAGATCTTTAAGTCTAGCTTTAGTTCTAAAGTTCCAATAACCAGTCTTCATGACAGGGCACTAAATGTGCCCCTCTTGATAAACAGCCAAAATTGAAGAAATTTATGCCCAAATAATCTTCTTTTGTTCTATTTTTTACTGGTATTATTTCTGGAAAAATATATTGTTCTTTGAATCTGTATATAGTTCTAGAGATTCAGTGAGCAAAGTATCACTCTTGATTAACAGATAACATTGGTTGTTGGTCACTAAATTAGCCCAAATAACTTGTTTTTATTTTTGTCTGGCTTTATTTTCAGAATAGTCCATTGTTCTTTGCCTCAAGGTTTACTCCCAGAAATTTAGTGACTAGTCTCTTTAAATGTCTGATACACAGCCAAAAACTGATGGTAGGTAACTCTGTTGCATAGTCTTCTTCTTAAATTCTTCTAATCTCCATATCAGGCATTTGTGTTCTTTGTATTGGGGTTTCTTCCTGAAGTGGGCAAGGTATCTCTCTGTGGGTTATATTTTGTGCTGTTTTATCATAGACAACACAAAGACATTTTATTTTGTACACAAGTTTTTTCATTTCCCCGATACATTCTCAACCCACACAGAAGCAGCAGAGACAGAAAGCCACTTCTGGCCCTAACAAGCCACTTCTGGCCCTAACAAGCCACTGGCCTCAACATCCCAGTATTATCTGGTCACATGATCCAGATGACCCTGGCTTCAAAGCTGTTGTAATCAAACTATGAACTTACAGTGGTTTTCCATTGCTTTACCATTATTTTTAAACTACTCTACACAACTTGCTAAAAATGATAGGCTATGCCTATCCATTATGTAACAACTAAATGAGCTCTCATTGCAACATAATAGGTAGAGAAAGAGAATGGAAAGATCCAGGAATGTAAGAATTACATGTAGTTTAGCATGGAAAGTTTTTAGGATGAGTTAGCATAACGCGACATGGTGAAGTGTGGAGGAGTAAGTGTGAAAGGTGAGAGTGTAGGGACAGTTTAGACACAAAAAGTGGTGACTGAGTGAGACATGTCCTTCACCCAGGGCAGTTTGACTTGGGGGAAAATAAAAATATCTCATGAGAAAAAAATAAGTTTTGTCTTATAACTATAAATGGCACAAGGCAAGATATCCTCCAGCATTGTTGGTTCAAAGAATGCCAGCCAATCAAACATCAGATCCAACAGATTTGAGTTTCTCCAATTAGAACAAAAATAGAGATAAGTATACCAATGATTATTTTCATAAACACATCATCACTCCATTCCAAATTAGAGCCATTACACAACATCATTATAAACAACTAATACAAATTGCAGGTCACTGAATGTACCCTCTGATAAACAGCTATTATTAGCGACAGGTCACTGTATATACCCTCCTAATAAACAGCCAGCATTTGGGGTATTTCACTAAATGTGCACTCCAGTTAAAACTAAATGTTCCCTCTTGATAGACTACCAAGATTAGTAGCAGTTCACTAAATTAGCCCAAATAATCTTTTTTAGTTTAATTTTTTGAATTATTCCCAGCAACATACAATTCATTAAGTGCCCCATCACAGTGTAGTCTCACAGATAAGTCACTACTGCATAGTGAGTTTGATCCTAGCTGGATGACCCATACTTGTGACGTTGTGTCACATATTACCTGTGGCGAACAGATTGGGTAAACAACCTCCACTGTTCTTTAACTCTGGATTCAGTGATCAGTCTCTTTAAATCTGCAGGGTTTTTTTTTCTGGGAGATTTTAATATTATGTCGGTTAATCATCTTTAAGAGATGTACTATTCTGTTGTCTATATAAATCTCTTTCAATCTACTTTTTAGTCTTTTTGTACTTGGCCTTTAATGCTCCACTGAGACTCAGGATTACTTACATTTATCACAGTTTATTTAGTGTTATATTCACCTTTGGTATTCTGTTTTGACATGTTCTTTTTGTTTCTATTTAGATAAAGTAAGATCACTAGAATCTAATATCTGATAGCATTATATCATTAATTTTACTGATGGTGAAATATCCACATATTGAAAATATATCTATTTTCAATATGTGGGTATTTCAACTTGAATATAATATATAATATGATATAATATAATATAATATAATATACACATGATGGGCCAAAAGTAGGGTTACAGTTAACACTTAAACATTTTACCTTTATTAGAAATTTAGACATTTATTTACATATATTTACATACATTATATTTACATATAAGACATTTTACATTTAACATTTATTCTCTCAAGTGCTCAAAGTGTCCACCTTCCACCTTGCAACAATCTTTGTATCTGCCCAAAACACTCTGGCACACAGTACGACACAAATTCTGATCTCCATCAATTATCAACAGATAATGAAGAAACTGTAACCCTACTTTTGGCCCACCCAGTATATATATATATATATATATATATATATATATATATATATATATATATATATACCAATCCTCTATATGAGTCAATTTCTCAAGTGGAGTTTAACAGGTTTGAATTTTGAGATGTACTTCTCTTAGACTGGTTTCCTAAGCAAAGTTAAAAGCCCAGTCCACCCTACTATTTACTGGAGGGAGAATAATCCATTAAACATCCATTAAACAGTTTTATATTGCTTAGTTGATTTGTTAAAAATAAATGCACCACAAGTTTTTAAAAACAAAAATTATTTTGAAAAAGATATATATTCTAAAATGGAAAGGAAAGGAAAGAAATGTGAATGAATAACACTTTTTTTTTTTTTAAGTCTCTTTGAAGTCTAGTTTAATTATAGACAGGTGGATTTTCATATCTGCATGCAGTGTAATATAATGATTGAAATGATACATCATATAATTTTAAGAAGAATTAAGATTAGAATATTTTTCATTAATTTTATAGTTACTATATTACTGCAGTAAAAATTGATTTTTATATTATTTTTATCATTTTATCTTTTTCAAAATAATTTTCTTTTTGCGGACCCTTTACATACCACTAAGTGATTATAAACTAAAATTTATGTACCACTCTAATTTAATATTATCAATATCCTCATCATCAGGTAACAGACAGCATGGATACACTGACTCTCCAGTGAACCATCCCAGTTGGTCATTACCCTGGTAATCTTCTGAAAATGAAAATATCTGGGTTGTTTGAATTATTAAAACATAAAATTTTGAAAAGGCCATTCTTTAATTTTGATTTGGGGGCTAAACAAAATTCCATTTGAAAGGTCAGTCAGTGCTAAAAGTGTGGCACAAGGTCATGATACAGTAACAGAGTATTATCAAGTGACTCAACAATCAAAGAAAAGTGGGGTGGAGCTTTTATCCCTTCTCTGAGATATGTAACCCAAGGCCATAGTTTTAATTGGCTGTCCAATCAAATGTGGACCTCAGGGGCTTTTCTACTACTCCCCAATGATTACACTATGAGGCCATTGCTCCAGTTTCTATTTACTGAACAATGAGAGCCTTGTATTTGGGGGTCTGGACCCCATAAAAGAAGACACTTAAAAGAGAAGAGACAGATTGGAGGCTAGTTCCATAGCCAGAAGACCCCAAGCCTTTGCCATTCACTTCCACCACCCAATGTTGTGACCATTAAACCAAATTCATAAGCTCTAAGGTAGACTTTGGGCTAATTAGCAGTACAAATTATTGCCAGTCAATTCATTACTTCCAAAAATTTCAAGATTGAAACCCTTTTGTTGTTTGTAGATGATTTTAATCATTGTATAATAAATAAATGTTTTGTTATTTACACCTGTTAACAAGCGTTTCTGAATTATTGAAATGGTTAACTAGTTAAGAGCACTGGTAAATTTGATCATCTACAAACCCAGCCAGAACCCAGCCAGAAGTCCAAACCAGCTCTTCCACAACTTTTCTGTGATCAACACAGTATAGGTGCAGGAAGTCTGAAGGAGCAGATTCGCCAGAGACAAACAAACTTATAAGTAGCCTGTAGCATGACTCCCACTTATAGAACCACATATGTGTATATGTATGTTTCTGATTGTGTTTAACTAAGCATATATATATATTTACCAGCTACTGCCCCATGGCAGAATGCAATACAAGTCCAAATTTATTTTTGGGTATAAATGGTATAAATAAAGCTTCTTCAGTATTTCTCTTTATGATAGGGATTCGTACTTCATTGTTGGACAAACTTTGCTTGGCTGTGCATATGTTTATTTCTCTTTGTCAAGTAATATCTATCTTTCTACATGTTTGAACATCAATTCCTTTTGTTTGTTTTTGGTTTGGTTTCTTTGTTTAATGGTTTATCAACCTTCATGGATTATTTAATGCCAATGTTATCCTTGTAGAAGAAAAGTAGTAGAACTATTTCACCCATATATATGAGGATAAGGGGGTTCATACCTTTCCCAAAGGTATTAACATGAAAGTGAATATAGCAGTGTGACTGAAGCTCAAACTCACTTATTGCAATGTCACAGTCCAGCACATTAGCCACTATGTCACTTTTTTGTCTATGTATATATATATGTGTGTAAGTTCATGTGTGTATGTACATCTATCTTTGTGTATGTTTTAGAGTATGTGTTTATATATATGAATGGATAGATATTTGTATGAACTGCTTATCTGTATTAGGGGTATGTATCTGTGTATATATATATATATAATGTTTTTATTCCCAGGTTCCTTTATGTGTATGTGTGTATGTATGTTTTCCTGGATGCATGTTTATATGCATATCTTAGTGTTTATGTGTGCTTTTACATGAGTGAAAATGTAAATTGCAAATCTCTGAAATAATTCACAGATACCTATATTTGTTTTAACCAGATTTTATAACATTTTGAGCATTGAACATTTTCTTTAGCAAAGAAGTTTAGTGCCAAACTACAACTGACATCAAGGGCCGCCCTAATTGCACTGTTACTCCCCAGCAGTAACTCTTGGACCCTGGTTAGCATGAACTTATTTAAGTTAAGGCAAAAAATCTACCTGATTGTTGTTGACTACAACAGTCATCTGAGAGAACAAAACACATTGGAATTGGTTATATGCACCATGAATGAGATTTTTGCAATCCATAGAATTCAAAAGACAGTTGTTTCAGATAATGGATCCCAATATGTCAAGTAGCAATTCAAAGAATTTGCTAAGTACTTGGTTTTGCACATTTCCACACTTCTCCATCCACAGAACTAACAAAGAAAGAGTAGAACAAACAGCCATGAATGCAAATACTTATAGAGCCATACTTTCAAGCTGAAATTCATTAATTTGAGATTGGCTTCAGTGAAGGTATACGGTAGAGAGAGAGAGAGAGAGAGAGAGAGAGAGAGAGAGAGAGAGAGAGAGAGATGTATACAAAGAAAGAAAGAGAGAGGGAGAAAGAGATCCACAGAGAGAGAGAGAGAGAGATTGAGAGAGATAAACTATGTCAAAATTAAGTAATTAGTTTAGTAACTAACTGTGCAAAGTACTTCTTTATATTTTGCTGGAAAGCCACATTCTGTACAAACATGATTATTACCTGAACATTTGGCCTGTCACAATTTTATGTCTTCATTCAGATCATTTTGATGTTTCAAAAATATCAATTTAAAAAAAACATTTTGCTTATTATGCCTTTTTGTCTAGCACCAACGTTTCCAATTGCTTTAAATCAGCATCCAAGCATTTATTGTTGTCCATGACTTTTGTGATATTACAATAAATGTTGATTCATATGATGCGATTTATGATAAATTTGACCCAAGAAATGTTTCGGTATGTAATCATCTTCCATGTAAAGATGACTTCATTATGATAATTGTGCTTATATATGGAAAAATTTCACATATTTTGAGAGAATAACTGAATTACTAGGTTTATCACACCATTATCTTTTAGAAATTTTTCTGAAAACTAACAAGCTGGGCTATACAGTTACCAAAGATAGTCAAAGCTTTTATAATATAATGCTATTCTATCAGTTATTCTAACAACAAATAAATGAATGAAAACTTAGTTCAATTCTAAAACTTTATTATATAACAAGACAATGATTAACAATATAACTGTCCTTATTATATATAGTTGAGTTAGAGATATATATGAGTCTGATAGAGAGGAAATAAGGATATCTAGTATGTTCTATTATCTATCTTCTTGGAGACAAATTCTTTCAAGCTTATTGTGGAGCTGGTTAATAGGTGTCTGTTGAAAGAGCATCAAAATAACTGAGAATGTCATGTGATTGCTATTTTCAATCACAGATAGTCTCTCCCTCTCTTAACTTCATACATAAAAACAGACATATTTTATTGACCCAACAGCACCATACAGAAAAGTGGTAATAACAACAAGCCTTGAATCTTTGTTCTTAGGAGTTCTACTTTCAAATGCAGAGCTTGTCTTGTTTATCTGAGCTTAACTTCCCATGTTCATCTTTGCATCAACAGTCACAGTAGATGTTAAGTATCTAAAAAAATTTGCCTGTGCTAATAGGTTTCTCATTTACAAACAATTAAGGAGTGTTTATTGTAGAGTGATTAAGTTTAGATTGATGTAAAACTTCTGTCTTCTTGATGCTAATTGTAAGACCAAATATATAGTTCATATCTTCCTCCTTTGGGCTATCATATGTTCTGGGTGATAGCATTCATTTCTGAAGACTAATCTCCGTAAATGTTGAAAATACTAAAAGGTATTCCAAGATATTTATAATTCAGAATCAACAGAGTAGCATCACCAAGAAATAAAACAACTGGTTCTTTTTAAAATGTTGAGTATATTCTTCTCTTGAAGTTAACACCATGTGAAAGGTATCACATGATCATGGCTGATACCACAACTTTAAAATAGGACCTTTTCTCTTTGATCTTTATTCCTTCTTTGCCATGAATGAATAGAAGGACAGATTGGGCTTTTTAACTTTTAGTCTTGAAGAAGGAAAAGTTTGATTTTAAAACCTGTATAAAGTAATGGGAAACTAGCTGATTAGTTTCTCAAATTTACATCTGAAAAGTTAATAAAAAAAGTTAAGGCAGATAATTTTGTTTTCAGAAACCTTCATCTTTATATGAATTGCAGCATTTATACTGACTTCATTGGTCATTTGAATGATAAGAAAACTGATTTTTCACACTTTAAATGAATGATAAAACATTTGAAAAAATATATATTCATGGTTTTTATATTCTAATGTAGGGGTTCATATTTTATACAAGGTATCGGTATACATAATCAAATAGGATGAGTCAATTGACAGTCCCTCCTAGTTTTGCTTTAATCTAAGTTTAAAGGGTATATATATATATATATATATATATATATATATATATATATATAGGACGAACTTTCCTTTTAATGCTACTAATGGGCACATTAGTAGCATTAATATGTAGTTATATATATGTTGATGAATTGGGCATTGAAAAATCTAAAATCTTGTTAGGACCAACTTGGCTTTTTAATATAACTAATGAAAATATTAGGAAAAAAGGGAAGTTGGTCCTAACAAGATTTTAGGGTTGTTAATTCCCAATTTATCACCATATATATATATATATATATATATATATATATATATATATATATATATAGTACTGGTCAAAAGTACTTGAACAGTCTGTTTCTACTCACTTGGTTTGGGGAGTGAAAAGAATATATTCTGATTGTTACTGTAATTTCATGAAAATGTTTCTTAACAATTAAATTCTAAGGTAAAAATTAATGTTTTTTTCCTTTCATTCTGAATCAAGGAGACAGTTGTTTATAGAAATTCCGAAACATCTAAGTTAATCCCTCCCCAATGCTTAAAATCCTATTTTGGTCTTGTAGTCTTAGATAATAAAAAAAATCCAACAGATTCCATGTTTGTTCAATACTTATGACTGGTATTTACTCAACTCATAAAGGTTAAATAATTTACTGGTTTACTAGTTTGATCCTGGATAATGTTTTTAGTCTTCTTTTAATTTTTGAATAAGCCAAAACATTTTAAGTTTTATAGTTCTATTACGATCCTAAACTGGATCTTACTTTGTGTCCATCATGTTAGATAAATCAGATCTTTATTTATTTTTTTTTGTTTTGTTTAACTGTATAAAACTAAACAGTTAGCTGAACTTTTCATTGCCAGGAAGGAAATTATTTTTTACTCCTGACATTTTTCTTATATAAAGATCAAGACTTATAAAAAGTCATTTATTGTTTTCATTTGTCGCATGAGTTATAGCCTCAAGGGTTCCATAAATGTTAACCTCTAAATACTTTTTATTAACTTTTAAATCCTCACAAAAACATTCTTCCGTGTTATCAGCTTAAAATCATGGCTTTAGGGCAGGTTTTCAGCTAGTTGAAATAGCATCTACTTTACTACTTATATCAGATAAAGATTTGATTGGGCTGTCTTAAGTGGTTGGTCAGAGAAGACATAGCTTTTAAAACATCTTCACCAGATGAGCCACTATCCTTTCCTCTTGTTTAATGTGAGGTGACAGTAATCAAGTCTTATTTACTTTTTTAGTGTCTGACCTTAAATGTGTTGTATCTATTCTATTCATCATTCATTACAGTTTACTTTTCTTCCCAGACGATGAATCTGTTTTCAATGCGACTTGACAGATGAGATGTATTAGAGTTTCAAAGCAGAAAACTGGGGAAAATAATCTCGCTTTTATTTTATTTTATTCTTTTTTTTTTCATAGCAACTTATCATCTTATTTTATTTTATTGTTTTTGCTCCAACTCATACAGGGTTCACCCTCACCATGACTTATCATATATCTTATATATAAATCATGTTTTCTGTCTAAAATTCTGCATCAGTTTAAAACACTGAAAACTAAGACATTGCAAGATTTTGAATTATAGTGACTTCAAATCTTCAAGCATACAAGGTGTGTCCATAAAGTTTGAATAAAAATGTATTGCTTTCTCAATATATTAATGACTTAATTCTCATTAAAATAGTCCTATCCTTAGCATATGTTTCCTAGTTACCAATATATTCTGGAAGCTTTTTTAAAGGAAGTGTGAATACAGGTTTCATAGCAAATGAGTGCTGGTTGAAGAGTTTATAAGTAGGACAAGATAAGATACTCTAGTGAAATGTGGCCAAATAAGGTTTATTTTTCAACAAATCTCCTTTGCAGTTCACATACATTTTTCCATTGGTGCTTGTGTTACACACTGGCCCTGTCAAAGAACACAAACACTTGTATTTGGGAAAATGTAAGATGAGATGTTTATTATTGTTCGTGACACCTACGCAGTTTTTCTGTAGACACGCCTCTTCACCCACACAGGCTGTTTTCATTGGCTATGGGCTACGCCTACAGATTTCTGCACCGAAATCATGTCAAATATTCACCTGCATTTCCAGGTGCAAAAGGTCAGGTCAGGGTCACATCCTATTTTCGTTTCCAGGCTGCACCTGGCCCCATGCACTTCCTATTTAGCCTGGTCCTTGGGTGCACTGATCAGACAATATATTACACTTGGATCCCATTGGTCAAAAAGATCATCAACTGTAGATATGATATCATCATATGAACTTTTCAACCTATACATTTTTCCACTTACACTCATAATTTCATAGTATAGTTCCTGCAAGCTTTCATATATAAGGACACATCACATTTCATTTTATCCACATTTACAAAACAGAGCTAATGCATTAATTTATGTGAGCTCTATACTGTATCTAGAGGTCTAGAACTAGTGAGTGTATAGTCTTTTTATTTTATCACTTCCAGGTCCACTCTGAACTGTTAGGGTCATATCTATGATTCAAACAGATCTGTTTGAAAATGATAAGTATTAGATATAAATACTTGAAACCATATAACTGTGCAAAGAAAAGATTATTATTCAATTGGAGTAATTACTTAAAATCAGATAATTGTGCATAGATTATTGGACTCATAAGTGATGTTCCCTGTGGAAACACCAGTGCTTGCTGAACTGAGAAAATTAACATTCATCAGCACTGTGCAGACACTAGATGCTGTTTTGAGGACCTGCCAAGAGTTATGACTAATAGAAGCAGATGCTGAGAGATAGTCAAGGGAATCTATGCTGTCAACAGGACTTGATGATGATGATGATGATGATGATGATGATGATGATGATGATGATAGGAATACTTATAATAAAACTGTGTGCAAATTATTTATATTAAATTGTAATACTTGAAACCATATAACTGTATACAAACAAATGATTATAATTAGATAAAAAAGTTACATGAAATCATAAAAATCTGTGAAAATTCTAGATATTAAGAATAATTTATTGAAGTTATAATTGTTTAGCTCAGTCAATAGAGCATCTATCTCAGAACCATAAGGTTTTGGCTTTGATACCAGCCGTCGCCAAATCAGTGCATAAATAGTACTGGTTGAGTCTGAGTGGTGAAATCAGAAGCTGTGATGCAAAAACAATCTCTGGTCTAGAGAAAAGGAATATAGATTCCCTCATGATCTGGCTGATACTAACAATAGGCCACTCTTCCTAATTTACTTTTACAACATGAAATGAGGGGCTAGTTTAGCCTAGTTAATAGGGCATCCATTTCAGAATCACAAGGTTCCAGGTTCAATACTGGTCCTTGCCAACTCAGTGCATGAGTAGCATGAGTAATCTGATCTGTGTGGTAAAGCATCTGGGAGTTGATTCTAGGATTAGCACTCCACTTCAGCAAAAACTATCTCCTCGGTATAGCACAAGTGATGCAAAAAGGCATAGACTTTCTCTGTTCTGCTGATACTGACAATAGGTCACTCCACAGATTTTACTACTTACTTGAAAGTCATTTGAAAAAATACTGACTTTGATTTTAAACTAAGAAGGATCAAAATTCTGTAAAACCAACCAACCAACCAAC
>CM042151.1:17889577-17962077 GCA_023376005.1 Doryteuthis pealeii
TTCTCTAGATATCTACCAAACACTAGCCATTATTTAACAATAATGATATTGATTCTTCATTAAATTCATCTGCCATTATTTTTATGCATTATTCTTCTGCTGTCACTTCTGGTCATTGTTCTGGTCTGTTGCCCATCTTTTCTCTCATATTATGCTAATTAGGTGTATGAAATAAATTGTACAAGGAAAGACAGAAATTAGAAGAAATCAAGAAAGAAAAAAAAATGATGTATATATAATGACGTCTCTTACATTGAATGCAACCTTATTCTCACCTGAATAGAAAGTTGTTGACTATACATTAAGGCTTTATCCCTTTGGGAAGAGTGTTGTCTATTGTGAATTAAAGATAAAAGCCACAAGACAAAGAGGAAATACTTTGGGAGATTAATATTAGTTTCTGTTAAAATAAAATAGACTGAAAGTGTCAATATCATAAGTGTGTGTCTATCCTAGTCTTTTCACATCTATCTATCTATCCATCCCACTGTTCTTTATCTTTATGTATATAACTATTAAACTGTCAACCTAATCCAGTATTTATACATACATACACACATGCACACACATGTATATATATATATATATATCTATTATTATACTAAAGCTGAGTTTATCAACCTTCTCCAGCTAAAGGATTTTTTTCTATTTATGTTATGGACACAATATTTATACTTAGATATTCCTTGGTGTTAGCACTACAAAGTGTATGAAAAAAAATTCAGTTTAATTGGCTTTAATTAGGCGTAATTAGCAATTAAGTCAACGACCGACCAATCCCTGTCTTAAAGACTCCTGTCGCTCTTCCCATCTGCGTTTGTCAGTTAAGTTAACTCTCCTCCCACCCTCTATTTGTCAGTTAAGCAGAGGGAAAAAAAAGAATAAAAAATCCAGCAGCAAGAGAGATCACCTCACACCCACACACTAACCCCCCGTAGATTCGCCCACTTCCCTTTCTCCAGGCGAATCTTATGCAAATGAGCAAACGTTTTGGTTTGTTTTAATATAAAAACAAAAGTATTTTTTTACGGCATGATTTCAATTTTAGTTGAGCGTAAATTTTACGAAATTGAAATCATGCTTTAAAATAGATTTTTTAAAATTACTTTAATTATTAATTCATAGAGTATTAAAATTACTTTAAAAAATATTTCATGTTGGGTAAAAAAAATAGTTATATATTTAAATATTATGGAATTCAAATGAGCAAACATTGTCTGTTTAAGTGAAAGTTTTCTTCGGGCTTAAAAATTTGTTTTAGTTAAAACTAAAACAAACTAGACTGACTTCTTATTTAGGTCCGTAAAATTAAAACGGAAAGTTTTTTGCTGGTACCAAATGACAGTTTAACTGCAGTCTATGAATTAACATTTTGCGAATTTGGTTACGGTATTAGGGGATTAAGGTTGTTTTTAATTACGTATGGCTTTAAAAAAATAAACTCTGTCTTTAGTATCAATCAAATATATACCACTCCGATATTACAGTCTGAATAATACAAATAATTGTAATCTTTGCGGAGTTCCGTCATGGCCTCTTGCCTCAAAACATGCTGGCCGGTGACTGCTGAAAAAACAAAAAAACAAAAGAAAAACACCAGCTACGATTGAAGTCTGTAGCGGAAGCGGCGTGAAAAACAAAAACAACTAGGGTTTAGGATTTGGGGTTGGGGTTTAGGTTTAGTTTAATGGAAAATAAATAAATAATTTGGGCTCTGTTTTTTCTGAGTCACCCTGTATACAGGGTGACCCAGAAAAACAGAACTTTGTAATAAAACAGTTAATTTAACTAGGGGGGTTTAGGGTTAGGGTTGGGTTTTCAGTGGAAAATGCCCTAAGTTGGTTCTTTTTTTTTTTTTTTCAAGTGATACCGCTTCGGATGCAGGAAGCCAGGACAGAACTCCGCAAAGATTACCATTATTTGTATTATTCAGACTATTGTCCTTGTCTTCATTGTTATCTGTACAAAGTTTCAGCTGATGTCCCTCCGGCCTTCTTCAGGTATTTCTTGTCGGACTCGGGAACCTTCTTGTAATTGGGAGCCATCACGGAACTTTGAACCCAACCCTTTATTAGGTCCACGGGGGTATCCTGTTCTCATTCCACTAACCATAGCTGCGGTACAGGTGTTAAGCTGTGTTAATTATTATTCTATATGTTACTGCTGTCCCTGACCAGGATTGAACCTGCAGTCTAGAGATAACTGACATTTAGAACTGTCTTAATCTAACTCCTTTATCTACTAGGATATGTGTTCAATTGGACAATCCAGTGTGAATTTTTTCAATTGCAAAAGTTACAATTTATTTTGTGAAAACGGATTTTAAGTAGCCTCTTGGCAGGCATCTTGATCAAAATGGACGAAAAAAAAGTTTTAAATATATCAAAAATAAATTATGTGTGTAATATTATTTTGCTTTTTTACTGATGCTCATTATGTTACTACTTTTCGACTTAGACAAAAATTTGACCTTAAATAATCAATTTAATAAATTTTAGTTCGTTTTTAAAAATGAAAAGCAGATGATATTTTGGCAGATCCTACTCTTTTCCCTAATCATCTAGCGAGAGCTTAATGGGTGACCCAACGGGTCACGTTTTGTCTAGTATATATATATATATATGTGTGTGTGTGTGTGTGTGTGTGTGTGTGTGTATGTGTGTGTGTGTAAGGATAGTGAAGACATGGAGTCAACAGTGCTTGGTAACTGACAGTTTCTCACCCATGACATTTTCAAACTTAATCACATTAGTGAGATATACATATTCTGTCAATGATATTTAGTTATAAATATCAAAACATCAAGCAACAACCACCCACATTCCAGCCACATTCCAGCCAGGTCAGCACAACAAGAAAAGAGGTCAAATCAAAGTTTATTTTGTTTAGTTTTTGATAATAGCACCAACATTCTAAAATGCCTATAATTACTATAAAATTATACTAATAGCAAAAGTAATAATAATGACAATAATAATAATAACACTAATAATAACAACAACAATAATATTCACAACCTATATAAATAGAAAATGGAATAGCCCATTGTTGTACAGTTTCAAAATACCCTGAAGATGGCCCACGATAGGGCAGAAAGTACTTGGTCTATGACATATGGCAAATACATCAGCAAATTTTCGCCAGATATTACAAAAATAATCCGGCAATATGAAAAAACAAAGGACAAAACTTGCAAACAGAAAATGGCTGCATTATTTAACAATATATGCCTACAAGAAAGAATGCTGCCTAAATATACACACACACATATATATATATATATATATATATATATATATATATATATGCGAACATATGTAATTCTAACCTTGTCAAGGGAGTACATTATAGTAAGATTTTTATTAGAACAATAAACTTAAAAATGAGAAAAATGCAATTTCCAGTCCAATTTGTAACTGAATTGTAATTTTGTAATATATTATATATATATATTATATATATATATATATATATATATATATACATTAATCTTTTCATATCTAACTATCTGCATGCATGTATCTAATAATCTATCACTCACTACAAATTTGTTTTTTTTATGTGTAGATATACATTTATCTGGTCTAGTTTTTCATCTCTCTTTAAAAATGTATCAACAATCTATCATTAACAGATGATTTTATTGGTGTGAATTAGGCATCTGCAATACCAAAAGCTCCTGTGGCTTAGTTGATAAAGCAGCTGAAATGAATAACCTGGCTTCTTCAGAGCAAGAGTTTTTTTAAGTCGATCCATTGTTATTATTTTCAATATTTGAATATATAGAAAAACTGAGCCATAAAAACCAATAGAATTAAATGACGAAAGAAAGTATAGTCAAAAGTGCCAAAAACTATGGTTATTAAGAAGGCGTTTTGAATTAAGATGAAAAAATTCTGTTATTGTCATGCAATGGAATTTTATAACACATATTAGGAAAAATTTGAAACAACAGGATGTTTATGTGAATGTAAAAATTATGGAAGACCATCAACATCCTAAAACATAATTACATCAGGTTCATACTAGTTATTTACACATCCCACAGAAATCCACAAGGAGTACCATGTCAGGAGTTACAGTTTCTACACAAGTCTGTTTGAAAGATTTTGCAGAAATGGTTGAAAATGATTACTTACAAACTGCAGTTAGTGCACAGTTAAAGGGACAAGGACAAAACAACATTTGATTTCAAATATTGTGATAGCAAGATTTCAACCTGATGATATAACACAAGATGATATGAAATACTTTGGTTGAAAGATTCTTGGACAATAAAAGTAAGTTGGTTTGTTTATCCTCTATAGTAATCAATATACTTGCAGTTAGAATGTCTCCAGAATTATTAGTACAAGCAAATATATGCACAGCATGTATTTAAGTTTTAATGTAATAAAATATTAGATTAAATTAGAAAGGCTAATGAAACTAAATAAGAATGCAGATAAAAAGATTTGAAATAGAGGGGGGTATAATTGAAAAATAGAACTACTAAAACTTACTCTTCCATCACTCCCATCTTTCATTGCTAAATTTTCCTAATTTAACTATTTAGTTAAAATAGGAAGTAAACAATAAAATGACAGTTATTTTTTCTTGTTAAGGGATTTCTTTTAAGATTTTTGCTCATATTCATTAAGATGAAACCAAACAATTAGAAATCAATAATACTAAGCACACATTTATTAAAATCAAATTTGTAATATCAATATGCAAATTAGCCTTCCTGTTCACACTGTAAACTGCTATTTTGTTGTATATATAAATATAATTGCATGTTCTTACATTATAATAGTATTACTAGTGTAAAATGATTTCACTAATAATTGAGGTTTAGATAAAAATAAAGACATGGTGTATGTTCTGTAAATAACAAAGGGAATTGTGACTTAAGTAGTGATATATTTTCCGTTACAGACAGAAAAACACACAATGTCCATTATAATAAGAGATGAGCAACATTTTATGAATATATATAAAAATTGACCTCCAGGTTTATTTGGTGTCACTATGGTCCACTTATCAATTATTAAGTTTTGTATTAGTAATAAAAAAAACTGCATTCTTTGAGTATTTATTTAATAAGTTTGTTTATGGAGCATCTAATTTGCAGGGATGAGACAACTATAAATTGCAGTAATAAACTTTAAGTCTTACTCTATAAAGCAGTGCATCATGGGAGTCAAAATCTTGAATGGTTTTTTTTAAATACATCTTTTGTTGACACCCTGTATTTATGCACATATCTACAAATATCTATACAAAGAGAAGACAACATACAGTGAAACAGAAAATCTCACATATATGTGGAGATTATGTTATCTAAGAAATTTGAATAATATTCATTCATTAATATCAGAGGAGTGCTACCTGAAATAAATATACATATACATATAGGGATTACATTCCTCACTTGCAACTATTCTCCTGTTTGATGCTATGGGACACAAAAGGTAATTACCTCCTATGTCTGTCAGTAGGCACTATGTGGCATAGTGAACACCATTATAAAACCAGAAGCAGTAAAGTCAAAAATCCTCTTTTACCAGCAGCCTTGAGATAAGTAATAATGTACCAGTTTGTGCCTCCAGCAATATCGTGTTACATGGCACTCAATAATGCTTAACATGTTAGTCTTTACACTTTTCTTTTCTATCAGCTACATATCAAGGACTCAAGACTTTCTCCACTAAAAGACTATTTTCCTATTAGGACATTTCACTCCTACAACTATGTATAAGCTTTTCCTTGTATCTCCCCTCATATTTGTATTTTCTTCTGTTAAGTTTTCTCAGGTAATAAAATAACCTTGTTATTACTTTGTTGTAAATTGTTCTCACATTTATTCTGTACAAGTAAACATTACTCAACCAACTATTGTTCTTCTACATGAATATATATTGAATGTTATAGATTCAGTGATTGTTTTTAACATTTATCTATTGATGTGATGTTAATTTATTTTGTTTTTATAAAATTTTAAATTTTATTTTATTCTGACTTAGTCAAATCAGAATAGATGGTGTTTTTCAGCATGAAATACAAGTAAAATTTAATTATTTAAACTGGTTATAATATAACCAGACAATTCTTGATCCTAGTGGCTTAGCAGTCTATGACTGACATGCAGCACTCTACTTTGGCCCTTACTTGGTTTTGACGGGTGATCAGAGAGGCCCCCTCCGATCAGTTGGCTGTTCATGTTAAGACCTATACCTATATGATTTGCTCTTATGGCAAATCCTCCAACCCCTTTTTATCATATATGTGCTAGAAGGCGGTGACTGAGGGTTTTAGTGTTTTGGATATGACACTAAACTGCATCAAGTGGTGAGGTTCCAATTCTGGAGCACTAGGGAGAGTGGAGTACCCACTCATTGCCAGTACTACCAGGTCCACTATAACCCAGTACCTGGTAGTACCTGTTAGGATTCCATCTATGGGTTAAATAGATCAAAATGAGAGTTTTTAAAAATGTGTTTAAAAAAATGATTTTTTAAGAATTCTATACCCAACAAGAATGAATAAAACAAAAACACTTTCAGCATAAAATAACCCAACAAGGGTTGATGTGCTGAAATATTTAACCAACCAGCTAACCAATATTTTATAAATTTTCTTTTCAATAAATTTTTGTAACTCTCTCTTTCTTATTTAGACACTCTGTGTATGAATCAAGTATTTTTTTGTTATTCTTTAAGAATATTTCAATGATTCATATAAATGACTTTGTATTTGGTTATTAGAAAGAATTTGTGACATGAGAAGTGATTTTGCAGAGATAAATAAAAATGTTGATTTGGTTAAGATCCAAAATTCAGAAAGATTTCACATTGCATTATTAATGGAGCAATTCTGTTTCATTGTTGCACAATATCATTTAATTGATTCAACAAAGCCTCCATCTTTAAAAGGTTTGTCATTTTGGCTAACAGGTATGATGTGATATAAATCAAGAACACATGAAGAATTTGTTTAGTCAGCTTTAAATTTTAAAAAATGAATAATCGAAGCATTTGAGAAGATAGTTGCTATTTTGAAAGTTAATATTCCTATAACTAAATTTGCTGTATCTTGAATAAATTTACATTCATCTATATTTTATCTGATATCTATTAAGAAGTGGAGTTATCTAAACTCTAAATTGCACAAGCGAGGATTCTCTTTTTCTTTGTCTGTTCTTTTATATATATATATATATATATATATATTATATTATATATATATATTTATATATAAATTTATATATATATATATATATAATTTAATAATATAGATATTTATACATACACAAAAATGTGTGTATATATATATATATATATATATATATATATATATATATATATATATATATATATATATACATGAAAATTGGTAAATATATATTTTTATTTATTTTTATTTTTAATTTTTATTTCTAAACTCTGACAGTGTAAAAAACTCCTTGCACTATCATTTGTAAATACACAATACAAATTTTCACCTGGAGAAACCTAAGTCAGAATTATCTTGATGATCCATTAGGAAAAACCTAGGTAGATAGTCCCTCATTAGACTTACTTTAATCAGTAGAGCTTGGGAATCAGAAGGTTCCTGATTCGATACCAGCCTTCGCCAACTTAGCGTATCAGTAGCACAGGGATCCATTAAAGTGAGGAGTGGATGTTAGGTGTGGCACTCCACCTAAGACACCAAAACAATGTCTTTGGTCTAGCACTATTGAAAAGGATAGACTTCCTTGCTGTCTGGTTGATACCGACATTAGGCCACCCCATATATGTTCTTTATATATTCTATAAATATATATATATATATATATATAATATAATTATAAATATACATATAAAATTATAAATATACATATATATAGATATATGTATTAATGTATGAGTAGTGGCTTACCGGTGGGTATGGGTACGATCGTTGGGAGCACACAGTATCCATATATATAGATAAACATAAAAAGTTATGAATATATATATATATATATACACTGCTAACATCACGGTAACTTCAAGAATTATGCAAGATTATCAATGAGTAATTAACACACAAGTGATGGTCCCATGTTTTTGTTAAAACAAGTTTTAATAAATACATGTCTAATATTATTGATTTATGTATACTTTTTTCACTTCGATATATATTTAAAGTTATCTAACGTTTAAAGTTTTACTAGAAAATTATTTACAAAATAAGAAATATTTACTATCACACAAACAATCCGAGTAAGACAAACAAGATATGCTGGGCACTACTGGAGAAGCAAGGACGAACTCATGAAATGTCCTACTGTGAAAACCTGCGCACGGCATGCCAGTATGGGCCATCCAGCAAGAATCTACATCTATGAGCTTTGTGCAGAGAGGACCTCATGGGGGCAATATCCAATAAGGATGGCTTGCAAGAGATTGTCATAGATATCTGTGTTGCCGTATGACATAATGATAAGAATGATATATATATATATATGTGAAGAAAGGAAGTGAATCCGACGGTATGTAGTATATTAAGAAAAATGAAAAAACACAGGTTTAAATGGGTTAAGTGGTGAGTTTATTGGCCGACACTGCTGTGTTTCGATCTATTAATTAGATCATTAGTTAATCCTTGCTTTTTCAAAGAATTAACTAATGATCTAATTAACAGATCGAAACACTGCAGCATCGGCCAATAAACTCACCACTTAACCCATTTAAACCTGTGTTTTTTCATTTTTCTTAATATACTACATATATATATATATATATATATATATATATATATATATATATATATATATATATATATATATATATATATATATGTGTGTGTGTATTTTCAGCAGCATTCATTTATTTATGCATGTTGAATTAAACAAAAGACACATCTCCAGTTTAACAATTTTATTTGTGATTTTTTCAAGTTTTCTGGCCAAGTTTTTTAATATTTGGGTGGAATTCGTAGATTAGTCCACCAAAGTTCATGTCCCAAGTATTTTCGGCACTTCGAAGTGCCATCATCAGGGGTGATGTGTTTCAGTTTTTCCAATTATATTAATGGATGTGGAGGCTGGAAGGAGGAGAATTGATGGGAAAGGTGCTATAGGCATTTTAAGATGTGTGTACTGCATTGGAAATTAATTTTGTTTAAGGATGGTTTGTATTGTTTTATGTATGAAGCTTCTAGTATTTAAAAAATTTGAAAAAATCACAAATAAAATTGTTAAACAGTTGTATCTTTTGTTTAATTCAACATGCATATATATATATATATGTGTGTGTGTGTGTGTGTGTGTGTGTGTGTGTGTGTGTGTGTGTGTGTGTATTTAATGATATGATATAAAAATATGTATATGTGTGTATTTGATTAATTGATATATGAATATGTATATACATTGTGTATATGTTTATATATCTCACACATAAAGGATATATAACACACAGACACACATAGACACAGACACAGACACACACACACATACACACACACACACACACATATATATATATATATTAATATTGATAATATAGTTTGCTGAGTTTATGAGTAAAGAGTGCTCAATATAGAGTATGTATAACTAAGTTAGTGTAGCAAAGTCAACGTTGCTTGGTAACTGTCAGTGTTTTTTAAACCAAACTTGGTTTGTAACCCTTACATATAGATATATATATATATGTGTGTGTGTATGTGTGTATGTATACCTGTGTGTATGCATGTGTGTGTGTATATGTATGTGTCAAAATCCTGTCTACTAAAGTGATATAGTTTTTCAGATGTTTAGTAGATTTCTTTTCACAATCATAGTCTTATACTCTAAGTCACTCTATATATATATATCAATAGTTGGTACCTCCCTAATTGTATAAACACACAAAAACACAGATATCCATGAACAAACATATGCATACACACTTATACACGCACAAAGTTTGAACGGATATGTTAACATAAAACCATACAAATTTCTAATCTAGCATTCAGAATTTTTTTCTGTTGGGTGTAGCTGTCAGTGCAGTAATTAATATTTTATTCATGAGGCAAATGATTTTTAATTCATTTAGTAAATACTAATGAAAATAGTGAGTCTAAAATTGTGGACTTAAAAAATGATAACATTTTTGAAATTTAAAAATGACCAACATCTTTTGGATTTATCATGACAGTAAAATTTATGTGATTTATAAATAGAATTGCTGATTTTTTTTAGATTCCTACAAATTGTCTGTAAAGATGAAGAAAATGAGAAAAAGAGAGAAAAAAAACTTCATTAATTGTTATCAGTTTTATTATTTTTTTTTTTTTGTTTGTTTTTTTTTTGTTGGACTCCTTTTTTTAGATTCTTTGCTTTTTATGGGATTGTGATTTGGTAAGGAAATAATCAATGGATAGCATTTATTAATACAAAATAAAAAATATAAATTAGATGAAAGAAGTATTAATAAAAAAAAATTATGACAGTGTGTTTCATAATGTATAGGCATAGCCTATCATTTTTAGCAAGTATTATAAAGTAATTTGAAATAAAGTAGAAAATCAATGTAATTTGATTGACAGATCTTAAACTCAAGTTTTTTGGGAGCAGGGTTCTCATTGGCTAAGAGAATCTTGTGACCAGGTGACTAGGAAAAGTATAATTATAATTTAAATTATTGATTTAGTCCAGGTGATCCTTTTGGGAAAACATATTTTTCTATCTCTGCTTCTCCATGCATGTGGCCAAGAATGTATTGGCGGGATCAATAAGATGATAAAGAAAATTTGTCCATGTTTCCTGATTAAAGAACACAACAAGGAACAAAGAGAGAACCACCCTCCAGCCAAAGAAAGCAAATGTCCAACCTGATATGAAAAAGAACCCACAACCCAAATAAGAAAAAGAGACCTAATAGCAGCAGACATAAGAAAAGGAATATGCAACAAATGCATTCAGGGTTTAACTAGGGAATTAGGAGCCTGTAGAACCTCGTCTAACATTTAGTGAGATTTCTTATTGTATAATGTCAGTAGAAAAACAGTAAGTAAACTATTTACAAAGTGTTTTGATGCCCGATTCTATTAGCGGTCTTAGAGGTGATTTTTAAATTGGCCCCTTCCACCTCATCTATGTCACTTGTTTTATCTAAGAAATTACAATGTCAATTATAAGGCCACCTGTTGGTCGTGGGTGGCAACTCATGATATTTTAGGTTGGAACCATTTTGGCCCTTACTTAGGCTAGATGAGCGGTTGGAGAGGCCCCCTGCGATTAATCGGTTCGTTACATCAAGCCCTAGCACCTATATGATTGTCTCAACCCTATTGCCCTTATGGCAAGCCCCAACCCCTTTTATCATATAGGTGCTAGAAGGTGGTGGCTGAGGGTCTTCATGTCCTGGGAATGACATTAAACTCTCTGATGGTGAGGTTCCAGTTCTGGAGGTTTGAGGAATGTGGAGCATCCCTTCATCACCATTGCTCTCTGGTCAACTCTGACCCGGAGTGGTAGTACCTGTTAGGGTCCCATCTATGGGTTAAATAGAAAAATGTGTTTATAAAAAATGGTGTATCCATTAAGAATGAGTTTATTTCAAAACTTTGTTAGGTTGATATGCTGTAAACCAAACCAAACCAAACCAAACAATGTCAGTTATTATAGGTGTCCCATCATGGTGTAATGGTTATCAAGCTAGTTTTCAGACATGAACAGTCAACTACATATATATTTTTTTTCTTTTCTTTTTATCCCATCTAATGATTGCATATACAACGTTGATCAATAAGCTCCTAACCTGATACATAGAAATTAGCTGAATTTTTATCTGAACTTTTCACTGAATAAAATTTGGTCAATTTGATTCATATTGTTGAAAAATAAATATTTGTTGTAGAAAATAAATACTTTTTGTTTCACCTTAGGCAACAGACTTATTGATTTATTAATGTGAATTTTAATGAAAAATTTGTTACCAATATCTAATTCAAAAATTTATATATCTTTTTCTCTGAATGGACTGAATTTATTCCTGCAGATCTTAGGTATTCTTCCTACACCTTTGTTAGATTCTCCAAATTTTTTAGTAGCATATTGTAAAGTCATCAGGTAGCCTAAAGTTGGTATGAACCAGACAGCAAGGGAATCAATCTCCTTTTCACTAGGGCTAGACCAAGAGAAATTGTTTTAGTGTCTGTTGTGGGGCACCGCAGATACCATCAACTCCTCACTTTACCACACAGATCCCTGTGCTACTCATACGTTGAGTTGGTGAGGGCTGGAATTGAACCTGGAACCTTATGGTTCCTAGTCAGATGCTCTACCAATTGAGCGAAACCAGGTATATATATATATATATATATATATATATATATATATATATATGTATATATATATATATATATATATATATATATATATATGTATATATATATACATATATATATATATATATATATATATATATATGTATATATAGTTTATTATATTTATAAATAAAGAGTGCTCAATATCATTAATAAAGCATGTATATCTTAGAAGCACAGCTGTCTTTGTTACACTATAATACAGTGGTATCTTAACTTTCAAATCAATTTTACCTATTGAAATAAACTGAAATAGCATTAATCTATTCTAGTACCCCCATAAACACTCTATTTCTTTTTTTGTTATGTTTTTCCAAATAAGAAAAATTGCACTGTATTGTATAAAAACATAATAAAATAGAACGTAATGAATTATATGCTGTATTATGTTTTAATGTTCATTTTTTCATAAATAATATTTTTCTTTGGCATTATGAATTTGGAAACTTAAATGTTTTTTGTGAACTTATTAATATAAGCCCACTTGTACCTTAAATTTTAGCTCTCATCACAAAGCAAAACATCTACCAAATGACAGCTCAGAAAATTTGAAATTTGGGTAACTTGTAAGCTAAGGTACCACTGTATATATATATATATATATATATATATATATATATATATATATATATATATATAAGGGCTGGGTTAGCTCAGTCGGTAGAGCGTTCAGCTACAATCCACAAGGTTCCTAGTTCGATACCGGCCCTTGCCAACTCAGCCTATGAGTAGCACAAGCATCTGTGCGGTAAAGTAAGGTGCTGATGGTAGGTGTGGTGCAAAAACAATCTCCTTGGTCTAGTGCTAATGAAAAGGGGATAGACTCCCTCGCAGATTGGCTGATACTGACTTAAGGCCACTCCAACGACTTTACTTTACTTTACATATATATATATATATATATATATATATATATACACCCTATTTTTTCTGTCCCATCCTAAATGTTTATATGCACACATAAATACACGGTGTCCATTGATGAGATTGACCATGTATATGAGAATACATCAGTAACATGACATGATGTTATAAGCTGAAATTTTCACTGTATAATGTTTTGATCTTGGTGGTTGTTATTCACCACAGAATTAAGATCATTGACAAAGAAAGAGATTAAGTTTAAAAATGAATCCTTGTATAAGATAAATGTTTTTTTTCACCTTAGACAATACACTTATTGATTTACTTATATCAACTTATTTAATGATGATGAAGAGTTTGAATATCTTATAAATTATTCCCAAATATTCTAAACAAAAATTCTAAGACATTGGCCATCAATTGGAAAAAATTGTCACGTCTTGTTGTTATTAATTTCATATGTCTTGTGTCACAAGTAATTTTTTCTTTAAATTTCAATTTACTCATTTGATTTGTAAAGAAGGGCATTTTGGGAAATATATTCTTATTCATTCTGATTTATTTATTTTGATTAGGAAAGAATAGACAATGACTCCAAAAATATTACTTCCTGCTTAATATCTGTGACAATGACCTAGTAGATAAAACTATTGTTTAGGATCGATACTTGTTGATCATGAGTTTTTCAATTCTTGGGATAGGGTCTATGATTCTGTAGAGGCCTAATTCTCATTAGAGAAAATACATATAATATATATATATATATATATATATATACATATATATATGATATACATATATATGTATGTATGTATGTATATATATATATATATATATATATATATATATATTATACTAAAGCTGAGATTTTGATGGTTGGTTGGTTGGTTTATTAATTTTAACGGCATATCAACCCGTCCAGGGTTATATCATGCCTAGCGGTTGGGGTGTTATACATATTGTGTATTCATATATATACTTTTAGTAATTGGTTTTAACAATGTGTTAGCATTATTGGGAATTATATTGTATGGCATTGATTTGTTTCATGTCTCTATTCTATGGTATAATTTTATTTCCCTTAAAAAGGAGAAAATATCCCCAATGTTAACATTTTCAAATAGATCCTTCATATTGTTTGCTTTAAGATAATGGTTTCTGATGTGAGCAAAAAATCTACATTCAATCAATAAGTGTTTGACTGTTAGGGGTGTTTGACATGTTTCACATTGTGGTTGTTGTTCTTGTTTGAGTATATAAGAGTGTGTTAGTTTTGTATGACCAATGCATAATCGGGACATAATGACTTGTTCCTTTCTAGACTTCCTTAAAGTTGGTCTGCAGCCTCCCAAATTCGGTTTAATTAGGAAGAGTTTATTGTGGATACAGTTATTCCAGTATTGCTGCCATTTTGTATGAAGGAATCTATTAATTTTAGGTTTCAAGTCAGTATATGGTATCTGAGATTTTGAGCTTTCAATCTCTAAAGGATTTTTTCCTGTTAAGTTTAATCAATAAAATTAAATACTAATATATTCCTTGTTTGTGGGTTTACTCATTGTTTGAAAAAATAATTAATTTTCATCGTTTTAATTAGCAGTAATTTGCAATTAACTCACAAAGCAACCCATCTTTGTCTTATCTTCTAATCTATCAATTTTCATTCCTCTCTCTATTAAACTCTTATTGTATCTATTGAGAGGAATAAGCAAGAATAAGCCACTCCCTTCGCCCACCACCCAAAATCCAGCAGGCAGACTTTACTACCCTCTCTTTAGCCAATAGCATCCCCCCCCCCCAACCTCTCTGCTTCTCTTTTACTTGTCATTGTAAAAATTGTCAATTTGTTTTTGTTATCTTCAATTTTTCTCTCTATCCTTCCGCTCGTATTTACTTTGTTTTTAATCTAATTCGCTTTGCAAACTAACTTTTGATCACAATTATCTAAAAACACTTATTTTTATTATGAATGCAAGTAATTTTAAAAATAATACAGATTTAACACAAAAGTCTATCTATATTCATTTATATTTTGTGAAAGATAAAAATACAACAAATTCTTCTAAATGAAAGATATAGATACCGTTAATGACTTTGTGATCAAACATGGGAATTTTTACAAATTTAAAAAAAATTACTAAAGGACACAATAAAGGTAAATTTAACTATCATGAATTTTTTTCCTAAGTGGAAAATGGCATTTTCCACTATCAATTGTTAAAAGATAAAATTGTTAAACTAATCGTAACAATATATCATTTGAAGAAATTAGCTTTTAGATAGATTGGTTTAAAGTTTGTATCACAGTATTGCACAGCATCTACTTTTTAAGCAATTAGGAATACCCATTTTTTCGTCTGCTTTTCATTTTAAAAACAAATTAAAATTAATTAAATCGATTATTTAAGATATTTTTTTTGTAAAAAAAGCAAAATAATATTACACATGTAATTTATTTTTATTACATTTAAAACTATTTTTTTCGGTCAATTTTGATCAAATATATCTTAAGATGGTCTCTGTGAGCTGCTGTAAAATCCGTGTTTACAAAATAAATCTAACACTCTCGATTGAAAAAAATTACCAAAAATCAGGGAACAATCTAATTTTAATGAAATTTTCAGTATTGATTTATCAATGAATGGATTTTATAATGTATCAGTTATTTTATTTCAAAACTTTCTGATTTATGCTATGATAAATTAATATATAAAATTAATTTAGAATATGGGTATCATGATGTTAAGTTTAAAATGTGATATTCTTAAATTCTAAAAACATATTTCGGCGGGCCTGAGCATCTGCCCCCCCCCTCATCTAAAATTTTTGTTTTTAATTTTTTTTTCTTTTTCTTCAATGGATTATTATCGATTACATACCAATCTATCAGATTGTAATAAAAAAATTCTAAAAAGTTATTTATTTTTTGAGTTTACAGCTCTATCTTAACAGTTAGGCTGAATTTGCACAAAGGTGTCAAAATTAAGGTGACACAGAAAAAACAGAACCCACAAATTTTGTAATAAAACTGTTAATTTTAACTAGGGGGGTTTAAGGTTAGGGTTTGGGGTTAGGGTTAGGGTCAGGTGGTGGTGTTGGGGTTTAAGGTTAGTTTAATGGGAAAATAAATAAATAATTTGGGTTCTGTTTTTTCTGGGCCAACTTATACGGGGAAATGAGCACCCGTGAAAACTCAAAAAATAAATGACTTTTCAGATTAAAAAAAAAATATGATAGATTGGTGTGTAATCGATAATAATCCATTAAACGAAAAAAATAAAAAAATTATAAAAAAATTTTTTTAGTGGTTCTGATATGGGGGATCGATTTAGGATAAACTTATACGGGGGACTGAGCACCCCTGAAAACTCGAAAAATAAAGAACTTAAAAAATTTTTTTTTTACAATCTGATAGATTGGTGTGCAATCGATAATAATCCATTGAAGGAAAAACAAAATTAAAAACAAAAATTTTAGATGGGCTCAGGTCTGCCCATATTTCTTTAATAACTACCTTACTTTAGTATCAATCTCTAATAATTTCTTTGTCAAAAACTATATTGAAAATATAAACAGAACAAATATTGATGTATAATTTTTTCTTGTATAAGATAATAGACAATTAAATAATTATCAAAATGAGTAAAAAATCTCCAAAATTATTTTTTTTATTTTTTATTTTTATTTTATTTTCCGATTTATGATACTTATTTTCTACCAGAGTAGTATCGTTAAATTTTCTTTTCTTCTATTCACACCTTTGGTCTTTATATTCATGCAAACATTAGTTAGATTTTTTTTAAAGTGGAAAGGGGGGTAAATTTGTTTTGTAAAATACAGATCTTTTTTACAAAATGCCAGATTGCTCGTCAACCATATTGATCTCATAACTTTTAAATTGACGAAATAATATTATCCTGTGATTTTTTTCAACAATTTATGTTGAGCTCAGTTGGTGACCCAATGGGTCATGTCTTTTCTAGTATATATATATATTCATACATATATATATAAAGTGTTTTTGTGAACAATTTTGATAACATTAGAAGTCTCGGAAAATATAAAAGGAACAGAAGATCGCATAGGTGAGAAACTGTCAGTAACCAGGCACCATTGACTCCATGTCCATGCTACCTTAATTTAGATATAAATGCTCTATCCATGTTATTTATAAACATAGCACCCATATTATTTATATAATATATATGTACATAAATTATTAATATTGATTATATAGTTTGCTATATTTATAAGTACAGTGTTCAATATCATTGATAGAACATATATATTTAAGTTAGGGTAGCAAAGACATCAAATCAATGGTGCTTAGTAACTATCAGTTTCTCCCCGATGCGATTTTCAAACTACTTGATTTGAAAATAGCATAGGCAAGAAACTGACTGTTACCAAGTGCTGTTGACTTTATGTCTTTGCTACCCTAACTTATATATATATATATATATATATACACACACACACATATATATATATATACTATGGTCCACTTGGGAGATTGTGTGCAAATGACTATCATAATTTGCCCTAGGTCAAATTTGTACTGATAATTAGTCCTCTAGATAGCCAATATTCTAGTATCAAATAGACAGATTGTCTGAGTAGTGATCAGATACTTCTTCTAGAATATGCAGTAGGGATTTCATGAGGGAAAATTGACCCTAGATATACTGGATGGAAAATTGGGTCCATAAATCAGATAAGATGGTTGACATTAGCAATCAGACTTGAGGCATTTACCCTAAAAACATATGATCAAAACTATCCAGCCTGATCCAGCTTATAGTTGCAGTGTATGCAGTTAGCTGGTTTGAAATTAAAAGAGACAATAAATTTCATAACCAGCAACTGTATATTTTCAATATGCTGCCAAGAATCAAGGAGCTACTGCCTTAAATTCAGGAGAGTGTACAAAAATATTCAGCATAATGCTTTTGGTCTCCTACCAGAAAATATGTTTTATTCAATGCTTAAATCAGATGAACTGGAAGTGAGGGACGAAGCTGTAAAAGAATTTTAGCCATTAGGTAAGTAATTTGTATAAAATTGATTAAAATGATTTCAAAAGAGGCTAAAAAATAATATCAAAAATAAATTTCAATGTCACACATTGGTCACATTTGATTGAACTTGATTGGATTCACAGAAGAATTTTCAGATTATGAACTTCTGGAGTCATCAAAGAGTGGGACAAAATGAGAGTTGCTTGATTTGCCTTCACACTCACAAAGTGTCAAAAGGGCAGTAAAATTAACAACTGCAGCTTCCTAATCAGTCTATGGAATTGAAGCAAGGCATAGACACATCATTACAAAATGTTTATGCCATGAAATAAGACTTTTCTTTGCTTCAAAGGGTTATGATATAGAGAAGTTTAATATGATGGTATGATAGAAATTGCTATTATTCTGACAACATTCATGTATTTTTATCATGTCCTTTATAAATTTATGCTTTACAATTATTATATAAAATAAAAACCTAAAAGACTCGCTATTAGTAATCAGTGGATTTTTAGAGGAGTATTCAAATTACAATGGTAGCTTATAATAAAATCACCATCCCTTAATTTGTCCTAGCAGAGTTTATATTTGTTTGCTTTTGTTTCATTGATAACAGAAAAAATAACTGTATTACAATATCTTGCAATGTTATTACTGATGTATCTCAATTAATGAGGTAAAATGTAGCTTATCTGAGCAGGTGGGGTGGGGGTTATAATTTAACTTTAAATGCTACTTTTGACATATTTTATTCATTTTATTTGAATAAAATAAATTGAAATTTTAAGACTTTTAAGCAATTTCATATCTAAATGTATCAAAAAAGATTTGGTGGAGCAGGGGGAGGTTCATATTTGACAATCTTTAAAACTAAATGCTCAAAAATTGGTGCAAGTTAGAAATCTACTTTTTGGTGTCAGTACCTATACCAATACTCAAATTTTCCCAAGTCAAACATTTTGATATTCAAAATAAGTTTAAAGTCAATCTAGCCTAATATATATATATATATATATATATATAGTACATGATTTATATCTCCTACAATGTTGTTGTCCTATAGTGACATACACACTTATACATACAGCCATCGTTTCATCAGATATTCAAAGAGTATAAACCTATACACTGAAATGTGTTTCCTATTCAAATTAATACTGAAAATTGTACTTACTCATAAACTCATATTTATATGCAGATTTATCTACTCATTGACATGTATTCCTTAATGCACATATATATTCATACACATTTAGATATACATATATGTTATGTTATTTCTTTATTACCCACCTTGACTCAGATTCTTTCATTTATGTGTACTGAATTCTGAGCAGTCAGCTTATACACTTGTGGTTTCTTATTGTTCAGACATTTTTTCTTTTAGCTCAGTTTGGGTGTCAATCGAAAGGAGCACTAGTCTTATAAAAATCAATCATGTTTGCATATATAACTGGAGTTAAGTTGGCTAGAGTTGGTTGGTTTTATGGTGTGTCAATTCTAGTTGGGTTATTTTATGCCAAAGTCAATCTTTTTTTATCAAGTTTTTCAAGTAACTAATAAGGATAATAATCTTTTGTAAATAATTATAGTTTCAAATAACTATGCCTAATAAAAATAATTTACACAACAAACTCATAGGTGATTTTCTCCTGTGGACACTCCAGTGTAGGCTGATCAACTAAAACTTACATCAGTCAGATTCTGTATGCCGTGCAGAGGACTTGCCAGACACAATGACCGATAGGGACAATTGGTTGTTTAGTTGTTTTATTTTACAGCATTTCAACCCTCTTTTGGGTCATTTAATGCTGAATCAAGTCATTTTGATAAACAAAAGACTCAGGTTGCTTACAGTACTTGCTGTTACCCAATGAAGTATTGAAGAGGCTCATCACAAGGTGTCAAGAGAGAGTCATGGGAGTCGACATGATGAGATGATGATATGGTTTCAAGTATTCCTATCTAATGTTAATAATTTTCAAGCAGATCTATTTGACGTGTTGATGGGACCCTAATAGCTTCTACCACTCTGGGTCAGAATGGACCTTGGAGTATTGCAACAAAGTTGTGACTCCACACAACAAAGATCTAGAAATGGAGACATACTAGATGTCTACTCGGACACACATAAAGCTATATCTTTTGTTAATCTTAGCTTAATCTAGCACAAGGCCGAAGTAGTGAGGTATCCTTGAGGATTAAACTCATTTCACTGGCAAAATGGTTCATAAGGTTAGATTATTTACTACTAAACCTTAGTAGTGGGTTGGAGATGGTGGAATCAGTAGAGGACTGAGAATGTAGGAGCATTGGTTAACTGAAATCATTTCAAATCATTGTAGCAAACAATGAATGAAACAAAGAAAAAAAAGAAAAATAGGAGAATGTAAAGAGAGAATAAGTTTTAAAAAAAGAGAAATTGAAAAAAAGAGAGAACATGAAGTGATGCAAAGTAGAGATGATAGTTGGTTGGTTATCTTTATGGCACATCAACCCTTGTTGGGTTATTTTATGCCAAAGTCAGGCATTTTTTGCAAGAAATCATATGGTTTCAAGTAACTAAAAATAAACATTTTTATTATATATTATAGTATTATATATCATATACTAGCAAAAAATTTGCTCTCGTAAAGATTGCTCTCATAAAAATAGATTTTGAAAGATTTCTGCATGAGATGGTGTGGAGAATCAAATAAATTAAATAAAACATTTAATATTTTCCAAAAATTACTTACTTACTTAATATTCATTCCAAGAAGTTTGTTTTGTTTTATGACTGACAGTTTTGTTTTTTTAAATGGATTTATTTTTACACAATTCTACAAAATCTTATTAAGATTAAATTAATATTTTAATTCTAGTGTTAAAAAAATATATACTTTTCTAAAATTTTCATCTCGATTTTATTGACATCCAAAATTACGTAAAGGACTTTTTTGCCTCACTCTTTCATAAAAGAATGTGAAGAGATCTTTTAAATCTCATAATGAAAAGGGGACATGCACAAACCTAAACCTGATACAGTTGAATGCACAAACATTTTCAAATCTAATGTAGAAGAAATTTATTTGACTATTTCTTGTTTGTAGATAGTTTTCTCATTATCATAGATAACATTAAAAATATATTAAAATAAAACAAACTATATATAAATCAATAATACCAGGCATGTATTTATTAAAATTTGTTTTAACAAAACAATGTGGGCCATTTCATGTTGTATACTTAATTTCTGAGTACATATAATACAGGGTTGTTCTTTATTATATGTATCAATGATTTTGACTATAAATTAAATACATTGATAAACTCACAAAATTCCTGAGAGTATTGTGATGTAAGCAGTGATATAGTTTCAGTTACAGACAAACAGACACCAAATCTCTATTATATTTATATATATATATATACATTTTTCTCTAATTTTTCTAATAACATTATTATCATCAGGTCATGCACAGATGTCCATGATTCTTTCTTTCTCCAACCGTCCTGTCAGTTATTGCCCCTGGGAGGTCCTCTATGCAGCATCCATAATCTGTTCAGAGCTGACTGATGTAGGTTTTTGCTGGTTGTGTTCATAAGAGAACATCAATTATGAGTTCACCTTTATTTCTCCAGCATGTCTTGTTTATCTTACTTTGATGGCTCATGTGATAGGAAGCAAGTGGCCATACAGCTGTTGTAACATGGCCCTACTGCAGATGCACTGACCACTGCACAGCATAGACAATAGGTACTGCAAACGTATACAAGGAGGACACAATGATTTGTTTACCAAAACAAATTCCTCCTCTTCCTCTGTCAGAGAGCAGCAGCTAGATGTCAGAACTGCTGCTGTGGGCAGGGGACAGTGGCTATTACTACAGTCTCACATGATGTGATGATAGTCAGAGAAGAAGATCTAGTGATAGTGGGCAGGGAAGAGGAAGATCAGTGGGCACTGTTGTCATCATGGTCAACAGATTATCTTTCTCTCTGGCTATTTGGGGTGAAACTGCTTCCTGTTTGTTTAATCCTAACAGCTGGACCTTCACATTCATTCTCAAAGTCTTTTCTTAGTGATGAAATTTTGAGACAGGAGTTTCTTTTCTTTAACCAATTCATTGTCTCAGACAGGGTTCCAAGAGAGAGAGAGAGAAATCTCATTCAGTTTTGTTCTCTATATCTTACTTAGGTTTTCTTTGTATTCTTCTTTAAATCCGACTTAACTGATCTGTTTTTTTTTTGGGGGGGGGGTCATTAATTCTGACCCAAGTACCAGATATAAAGCCCTAAACTACAATTTTGACGTGACACTGGCTTCCAACTCCTCTTTGCCTCTCAGCTGTTTTTTATTTCTTTCTGTTCAGAAGTTTCTCAAACTCTTCGAACACATGTTAAATATATTGGTCACTCTTAAAGACATCTGTTTTCCCAGATCAAAAGAACTGATTCATTTCAGTCTGATATTTTGGCAAAATTGTTTATAACTAGCCAGTAACTGGAAATTAATATCTCTCTCGGATTACTAGGGACACCTGTTTTAACCCTCAGATATCATTTTTCCTTCAGGCTTTAAGACACCTGCATAATTACATTACACTGCTCAATAACACCTTTCCTAAAAAAGCATTCATTAAAGACATTTTTTTTTTGCATATTGTACACTTCCCATAAATATTTGAATGAACAAACAATTTGTTTTTAATTGATTGGCTTTGAAAGTTAACAACAGGAATATTAAATAAGAAGTAAATTTTATTACTACTAAAATAAAATATGCAGTTAGATTTCAATTTGAAATTTTTGTGAAAATGATTTATGAGTGAAATTTATTGACAGTAGTGTAATATCCTGTTGAATTTCTTTACAATCCATTAAATGTTGTAGTTACCAAGTATTTTTTCCTTTTCCTTATGAGACTGTCCAATTTCTCCTGAACACACTGTATATATATATATATATATATATATATATATATATATATATATATATATATTTATTTATTTATTTGAGAAAAAGAAGACAATATGGAAAAATTAAACTGACATGCAAGGATAGGTTCATAACAAAATTAAATTTTATTTAACTGAGTAAATTCTACACATAACAAAGAGAAGAAAAACTACTTTTTATTTTATTATTTTTCATTCTCCGATATTTTTTTTATATCCAGTAACGCTTAAGTTTTAAAAGAAATGAAAAAAAAAATGAAAAAATAAAACTTTAAGATATTAAAAAATTTTTAAAAAAAGGCGAAATAAAAAAAATAATAAGATAATAAGATAGAATAAAAAGTGTCCCACTTCTTGTCACATGTTGACTTTGTTTTTGTGGAATAAAATTTCACTTCTGATGAAGCCATCCTTGTTGCAAAACATGTCAATTTAATTTCAGTATTGTCTTCTTTTTTTCATACCATCAGATTATATTTCAAACTTTACTCATATATATATATGTATAATGTGTGTGTATGTATGTATATTTGAATAGGAAATTAAATTCAGAGAAACTTTACTTGGGTTTAAACAAGATGGAGGACTCTTTACACAAAAATCTACCATATTTACACATGGTTTTATCTTCATTTAAAAAAATTACTTCAGAAAATCTTATTTAAAAGATGAAATTTCATTAAAACTTCTTATATTTCTCTTTATTTATTCCATGACATTTATGGCAACGAGGATTTATTCTATTAAAAATTCATGTTTTCATTAGTGTACAGTTATATCATCATTTTTGAGTTATGAGAATTTGAATATTTCATCTGACTAAAAAGAAACAAAATGCTGCATCAGAGTCTTATCAAAATAATAAAAATAAAATGACAAAAAGGAGGACTTTATCTAGAACTAAGATTATTATTGCAGAAGAATGATAGTTGCTTGAATATTGTTTTATCATATAGAATAAATACGAGAAATAATTCATGACAAAGTAATAGGAATATTTTATTTCCTGAGCAGACTTAATAGAATAGAATACAACATAAATGATAAAAATGTCCTTATATGAAAGGGAACATATTTATTATGATATATAACTGGTACTGAATTAGAATAAAAAGCTTACATGTTTTTTATGGTACATTGTATGATGCAGCATGAGTTGTTGGGGGTCTCAAAGCCCCTTGTCTGTAGAGAGGAATGCAATGGGTGCATTGTTACTTGTTACTGTTGAGGTAAGAGATAAATGGTAAGACATAAGAGAATTAGATTTTGGTGCATTCCTTTTTATAAGTACTTTGGACCACACTATATAGTGGCTATTAGCAGACACAAGAGGTAATTACCTTGCATGCCCCCTAGCATCAAATAGAAGAACCGTTGCAAGTAAGGGATGTAATCGCTATGTTATTAATACAAAATAAACAGGCATTTCTTTCTATTTCTTTGTTCAAGTTTAGTTGGTTGGTTTTATAGCATGCCAACTTTTGTTAGATTACTTAATGATGAAGTCAGTTTTTTTAAAACAATTATCTGATTTTTATTAATTAATAATTTGTATAGAATCATCATCATCATCATCATCATCATCATCATCATGTTTCGCTGATAGCCCAGATTCTCACGACTCTCTCTTGTTCCATCAGTCCCTATCAGTCATTGTCCCAGGAAATCCTCACAACTTTCAGTATCCGCACAAATCTGATTAATGTAGTTCTTTGCTGGTCTACCTACTTTAGTGTGTTTCAATGTAAGTATCCACAGCAGAATGTTACTTATATATTGGAGGTGCCTTGTGTAATGGTTATTGTCATAGGACAAAGACTTGGTGAGCAGAGTTCAAATCCTGGATGAGGCTGTTTGCATTTCACATATAATTATTACAGGTTTTATAAAGGAAGTTTGAGTCCCCCTTTGGTATTAGGGATGATGAAATTGCCCTCTTTGTTTCCTTATAAATCTAGCCCTGTACTTACCACTCTGAATAAGGCACCTATATCTTAAATAGGAATGTGGTGTAATGTTTACCATCATAAGAAATGGACATGATGAGTTCAAATCCTGGATGATCATGATTGCATTTCACATAGTGCTAATATCCTTGGGAAAGTTATTCATTCAATTATTCTTCCTCCAGCTATGGGCAAAAATTATACGGTAGAATGGGCTCTTTAGCCTTGATTAGGCAACCAGTCTAGGAGAATAAAAACTGAATTTAAACCTGTTAAACTCTACTTGAAAGATTGACTATGTGTCACATCCTATTTATGTGGAGGGGTTGGTAAATATATGTGTTTATCCTTATTTCTCTACCTGTGTCCAGCATGTTTTATTCACCTTACTTGAATAGTTTGTGATAGGAGCTAAGTGGTTGTACAGCTGCTTTTTATGGGTTGCAGCATTGTTAGCTAGTTCCATTTAGCATTTTTCCATTTGTTTTGTTAGAGTTTAAGTGGTGCAGCCATACAGTAGAGCTTACATGGCATAGAATTATATCTTCAAGTAAATATTGCTTATTCAATTATTTGCATACAGTCTCACCACAAATAAGGTGATGAGACTGTATGCAAAATATGCAGTCAAGTGTTATGCCAAGGATATGCTTATTTGTTCTGTGTGTGTGTGTGTGGGGGGGGCAAATCCCTCAGCAGGAGATACATATTCTAGGCTCCAACAATAGAGCAGTTCATTTTTTTATTTGAAAGCACAAAGTTAATCATGAAAATAAATTTACACAAAGTAAAGAAGGCAGAGTGGCCTATTGTCAGTATCAGCTGGATAGTGAGGGAGTCTATCCACTTTTCACATGTGCTAGACTAGGGAGATTGTTTCTGCATCTGAGCTGAAGCATCATACCTACCATCAGCTCCCCACTTTAGTGCACAGATCCAAGCTGTGCTACTCCTGTGCTGAGTTGGGGTGGGCTAGTTTCAAACACAGAACCACAAGTTTTCAAGGCAAATGCTCTATTGACTGAGCTAAACAATCCCAGAATTATATTTGTATGTAAGTCAATGCATCTTCATAACCTTTAATATCCTCTGAGCAGGGTTCAGTATGGATCCTATTGGGAAACACTGCTAAAGTATCATTATTTTTTAATGGATCAGCCTTAATTTCCTTATTTGAAGGATGACTATACTTGTATCAAACAGTTCATCAGCTGTACGATAAAAGTTCATTATCCTTATAAACATCATATAAGATCATTTGAATTTGATGCAGGAATGAAAAGTTGTCTTACTATAGCTATGTACACATTTTTAGTCTCAACTTAATCAAATTTGACAACATAGTGTGTTGTTCTTCCCTTATCTATACCTCTCTGCCACTTTTCTCTAAATATATTCCTGTAAAATAATTTTAGTCACAACCTCCTCATAACTTATAATGTCCCCCACTAGGAAATGGTACAGAGCCCACAACACTGATCAAAACCATTGATACCAGGATTTTATCATTTCTAGTAGAACATTATACAATCAAAACAAATATTAGGTATTATTTATTAGCAAACTTTACAGAATTGAAACACTGTAACTAAAAATATGACTATGTAGCAGTCCTAAAATAACTATACTCTTTAAATATAGTTTTCCAATTATATTTTTGTATATATATATATATATATATATATATATATATATATAGAGAGAGAGAGAGAGAGAGAGAGAGAGAGAGAGAGAGAGTGATCTTGTTGTTCAATTAATCTACCTTACCATTTATGATATTTTTATTTTCTTAATCCATCATCCATAAAACTAATAATTTTTATATTTTTTTCCTTCACTTCTTCTTCTTCTTCTTCTTCTTCTTCTTCTTCTTCTTCTTCTTCTTCTTCTCTCTCTTTTTAAATCCCCATCCTTTTACCTTGTTTTTCCTTTTTTATTTTCTTGCTTCCTCACTCTCTAATTCCCTTGTCTCAACCTTTCTCTGATACTGTACTCCCCATGAGTGTCAAAAGATTAACTGAAAAATATTTCATCTGAAAACTAGAGCCAAAATCTACAAATACCATCTCAAACTAATTTATAACCTCTAACATGATGCCAACACTATGAATAGATGCTAACTAATGTCAAACTTACTTCTTCATCTCTATCATTTTTTCATTCAGCCTCTTTTATTCCTTCTTTGTTCTTTTCTCTCTCTCTCTCTCTCTCTCTCTCTCTCTCTCTCTCTCTCTCTCTCTCTCTCTCTCTTCAAAAGAGTAATAGTTTTTCCCTAGCAAGATTGATGGTATCAAGTCATAACTGACACCTTGTACAACCACACAATTATCTTCTTTTGGCCAAACAAGACTGACTGGTAAAGGCATTTCCTCAGTTAGTTTAAGTATAATTAGACATCTCAGATATTTTATTATCACGCCTCTTCTGTCTCGGAAGGGATCTTTCATTGCTTTATTATATTTTTCTTTCTAAACAACAGATTGATCAGTGATCAGTGTTCAGTAAGTATCTACTAAACTTTGCTTCGTTTGGCACAAGGCTAAAGATATGAGGATCAATAAAACTATCAATAATCTGGCAGACTAACTACTTACTCAGAGACTTTGGTGGTGGCTCAGGGCACTTCTGGTTAGGGGGCCCCTCAAGTTGCCCCAACATGGAAATTAAATTATGTACATGAGAAAATTTAAAAAATTGAAGTAAAATGAATTTATTAAAAGAAAAAATCTATAAGTTAGGTTGATTTTATTTTTCTCAATTATATTTGACTGTAAGAAAAACCTTTATTCCACTTATCAGTTTGTATCATATAATAAAGTGATATTATTCTTTCCAGTCTGCTGTAAATCACCATTATATTTTCAATGATAAAATGAATGTTATAATTATTACAGGTTTCATAAAGGAAGCCTCGATGGCCCTCTGGTAGTGGGGCCTCATAAATCTAACACTCTACTTAGCACTTGGAATTAAACCCCTATATCTTATCTCCATATCCTCTCATGCAATGTTACTTAAACTACCCCAGCTACTCAGATAAAACATCAGAACAGACTGAGTTCTGGAAGGATAACTGAATTCAATACAAGGAGTTGGAGTCTTACCAGCCACGTTCTGACAACCCCTGGGATGACACCGGTGTGGCTGCCACCAGCATTTACCATTTTTTTTTACTATTTTTGTTTACAGGTTTGTCTTACGCCCCTTCCTTCCCTTATCCCATGAGTACCCAGTGACCTTGTCACCATTTTAAGATTTCCCTTAGAGAAAATAGCTCATTAGTTTAAAATCCCCTAAAAGTAGATGTAAATGCATTTTTGGAGATTGGGGGAAGATTGTTTGCATCAGAATATCTTGGTCAGCTTATAAAATTTTCAGCTAACCCTTATATATATATATATACATATATATATATATATATATATATATTCATAAAGGACAAGTTGACTTACCGGTGAATTTGGTCACGATGGTTAGTAAGTGTAGAATTTAGAGGGGTAAGTCAGTGATATAAAAAATACAAAGTGCTTAATACTAAGTAGAGCAAATTTATTATAAAATGGGTACAAGAGATAACCTCTTTTTATCTTTTGTACCCATTTTATAATATATACATATATATATATATATATATATATATATATATGGATATATATATATATATAATCCAAAGATCAAGTGAAGAAATTTTCCTTACGACATAGTAGTTTTTCAAATGTCATAATTTGCAGAGCTCAATATGTGCTCCTATTGTCAGAGTCACACAGCAAAATTATATTAGGAAAAAAATAACAAACATTTAGATTTTTAGCATTATAGACTATTTCAGGGAATCTTTTTACTGACATCTATAAATAATGGGTTACCTATTTGCAAATTTAAATTTAAAAAGAAGTATCTTTAATTTTCAAATCATTCACAAATTTCCTCATGAAAGATATTTCTCTTCATCTGATTTGCTTTTTCTTCACAAATTTATATAATCTTGTGCCTGTCTGTGGTTAAATACTGGCTGCACAAAAGAGCAGCAATATAATCACCTGCCTTCTATCATACAATCTATTCAATCTCATTGAACTCATTTTGAACAAGTCTTTCAAAATTATTTTGCCATTGAATTAACATTAACATGAAATAACTAATTTTTTAAATTTTAACTATTTTAATATAAAAATGTGCCTTTGGTTTGTTAGTAAACATGAACTAACTTTCAAAAATCTTACAGTCAGAAAATTGTCTGTTGCTTTGTTTACAAACAACCAGAAGTTTTCGGTGAAAAGCAAAAACTGTCCTTTTGCCTACTGGTCTTAGCTGGGGTGCTAATTAGATACTTGATCTAATGTTACTTGCAATAAAGAAGAAAACAAGCAACATGCAATAAAGTACTATCTCAGCTTATCACATGACTGGTGATGAGTCTGGACACCATACAGAATCTAACTGCAGGATGAGACTTTGCACTTTAAAGATAATGGATACTTATTTTTTGTCTATTTTTTAGGAATTCATTCTTTGTGCTTCATGTACACTCTCAAAAGAAATAGATTTTCTCTTTCTTTACTAGTCACTTATGGTGGTGATAGTTATTTTGCTGTTATTAAACAGCCATGAAAAATTTCAGCTTGTATCAATTCTTTTAAAACATTCTTATCTTAGACATGGATTGGCACTATAAGCCATAGCACACAACATAATACTTATGTAAGGTTGGCCATTCATAGCTCATCATGCTGTTTGAAAATTCATTCTGACCATAAGCTTGATCAACACCAGTTGGGTCACCTAAGTGAATGAGTATGATGTTGAAAGACCTGAAATACCTAATGATTCTTAGATTACATCATTGATGTTATAGTCAGGTGCATCTTTGAGATATATTTCTTGATATGTATATGTTTGAATTGTTTGCTGAGAAAGTTATTTCGCAGGGACATTGGAAGCATTATCTGCAATAAATATATAGATAAGTGCAAGCTACTAATGTATCTATAAGTAGTAAAGGTAACTTGTAACAATAAAATCATTTCAGAAGTTAGCAGGAAGTATTAGAATTGTTATAGGTACATAGGTAAGTATAAAAAATGGATTGATTCATGGATTATTTAGAAATATTAAACTTTTTAACTATCTTAAAATGAACTATAGAATAGATGATATGTATAAAAATACTATCTCAGTTTAGCACATGTCTGGAAATAAGAATCTAGACACACAATAAGGAATCTAACCAGCAGGATTGAAGTTTGCTTGTTCTTTGAAATGATTATCATTGATTTGGTTTGGTTTCTTTGTTTAATGCAACATCAACCTTCATGGGTTATTTAATGCCAAAGCCATTCTTGTAGACAAATATTAGGGGTACTATTTAAGTCATAGCAGAGGGAAAGAGGGGATTCATACCTTTCCCAAGAGTATTAGTCTGAAAGTTAATATAATTGTGTGACTGGAGTTCAATCTCACTTACTGTGATGTTGCAGTCATGCATGTTAGCCTGTACACTTCAGGGACTCCTCCTGTGGTTATCATAAAATTTTTCAAAAAGTTTTCCATTACAGCAAAAAAAAAAATGATTTGCTACTATATATTAAAGTACATATCTTGAGGTTTTTTGACTAATACTCTAACCACTTGAAGATTGCCCCTGGTTTATCCAGATCTGACTTGTTTACTAAAATTTCTTCAGTTATTTTTAACATGAAGGTGTTGTTGGGAGTCATGTCATACTGACTTTGTGCCTATCCCAAATTTGAAAGATGACTGACAAAGGTACACAGAGAGGATATTAGTGAATCTAATCTGATTAAAATAACCAATTTTGAGGGTATGAATTATAGCTACATTTTTCCTTATCTGACTTGTTTGTTTACACCAAGAGTAATAGTAGATATAATAGTCTTAAGCTGTATGAAATTTTTTTTTTTTTTATGGGTATATTGGCATTATTAACTTTTTTATATATTATCTTTTATCTTGTTATTTTTATCAAAACATTCACATCATTCTAAAGTTTATAGTCAAATGACTTTTATAGCCTAATTGCTAAGATGATGTCTATGCTAGACTGACTTCCAAAGATAGAAGATGTAAGTTCAAATCTCAGTGGATCTATTTGTTTATTTTCAATCTATATTGCATATCGATTCAAAACTGCTATTTCTGGCCAAATGCTAAATGGTGGTTGGTTGGATGGTTGGTTTTATGATATGTGGCAATGTATAAACTCATTGGGTTATTCAATGTCAAAGTTAATCATTTTTCCTAAGCAATTATATGATTTCAGGTAAATTTGGTGCCCATTGAAAGGTCCCTAAGGGTTTGGAAAAGAGTTTTGATGAATTGGAAATCATTGGAAAAATTAAGACTATCCTAACATTGTTAAGATTGGCTATAATACTCAGTCCTGATAATGTACAAAATACTGAATCTTTTTAAAGAGGTTTCGATTTTAAATTTCCGAAAAATGTGATTTTTTATGTGATTATACTATGATTAAAGATTCACTTAACTTAATTAATGATTTACTTTGCATATCATTTTCAGATTTATTGATGATAAGTCTATAGAAAATCAAAAAAATTAAAGACTGTTTTATAATAGGTTACCATGGATTTTACAAGCAAATTGTAAGTACATTTTTGTGTGATAGTTACTATGACAGAAAGTTATTGTTTACATCAGTAACCTAAGAAAAGAATGTCCTTGTAATGAGTAATAGAATGTAAAATGAATAATAACAACATATCATGAATATCATGGTGATGTTGTAATGGTTATGGTTGACAGGTTGGTGCATAGAAATAGAAAAGGATTTGATTTAAGAAATTTCAAGCAAATGTGAGAATATTTTGGCTGAATGTTAGAAATAAATCAGGAGAATGCGGAAAGATCTAGGATGAAAGTGCGACCCTCTTGTTTATGTAAGCCATAGACAAATGCTACAGATTTAGCTCCATTGACAAATTTGAGGATCATTATATCTTAAATTATTATATCTATCTATCTATCTATCTATCATAGCATCCAGAATCTGCACAAAGCTGATTAATGTTGGTTTTTGCTGGTCAGCCCACACTGCAGGTTGTAACAGGAGTATGTTCCTTATGAGTTCATCCTTGCTTCTCCAGCAATATCCAGCATGTTGTTGTATACCCACATCAAACATCTAGTATATAATTGAGAGTTAGGATACATGGGTGACAGAGAGCAAGAGTGCAAGAGAGAAACATATTAGAGACTTACATTTGGTTATATTCGTGATGGACGGTCTTACTTTATTACTTCATTTCTCTGGTTACTTGTTGCTGATTCTTACTGATTCATCTAACTGCTATGGCTGACATCTTCTTGTCTAGTTGAGTTATAATTCTTTTGTTCTTCTAAGTCTTCTAGTGGGCTTCTTTTGGGCTAGTCATTGTTTTTAATTAAATAAACTAATAAGACTTGTGTTGCTTGATCAAGCTTTTATTTATTAGCACATGATCCCATCCATTCCACTGCAGTTTGAGATGACCCAGTAGAGAGTGAAAAACATGTCCAAGCTCCCTAACTGTTGGATCAAATCTAATCTAACTCTTACAAAAACTATATCATGTATCTGTCATTGTGCGTTTCAAGGGATCAAAAGGTTATTGTTACATAATCGCCGCCCAGCACCTATATTTGTGGCCTTGTGCCAGACTTGGAAAAGAACCTTAGAAAAATGTACTACCGATTATCTTACATTAGTGGGTGGTCTTTGTGGAATCACCGAAAAAGTAGTTAGGATAGATAACATCTTTTTAACGAGAGAAAGCAGACGATAAGTCTAGGATTAAAAAAAACAGTCTTTTGGACTCCAAGAAATCTTTGATCTTTTAGGTTGGTGAACTCTGGTTGACCAGTGAGATTGGAATGAATAGAAAGAATCGAAAGGGCTCGAAAGTTCTAAAGTAGAACCTTCTAGAAGATTATTTAGAAATGCTATTTAAGACCCGCGAATAGAATCACGAGCAGTTAGTTGGAGTTGGAGTCTGCGAGCAGAGCAGTTAGGGTCTGCGATCCGAGAAGGAGAGTCAGGCAGAAATCGGGCCAGTGATCGTACGGAGTTAAGCTGTTGTCGCTAAAGACGATAAGGAAAGGCTAAGAAAAGCTTGTTCACCGAGAAGTTTACTAAGGACTAAAAACTCGAAGTTGAATCCAGTTAAAATACACCTCTTGTTAAGACAGAGATTATTAGGGACCCTCTCTCTCTCAAAAGTTATAGGAAGTTTGGAACATAATAAACTTCTGAGAAGTAAACCCGGTGTTATTAGTCTGCTCTATTTACAACGAAAGAAATCTTTTTATGAATGGACTCACGACGCAAACAAGATAGTAAAGTCACTATCGTAAAGGGACGACCCGTGGATAAAGTCAATTGGCCGTAACGAAGGAGCACGCGGCCGTGAAACGTGATACCTTTCCCTTGACCAAAAGAAGTGGGAGAAGGATTTTGGGGCCACAGACGATGACTGCTAGATCTGGGGTGTGTATGTAAACAAACTCCGTACGTACGAATATACGAATTGTAGTGCCGCGAGAAAGAGAAGGCACTACGTTAAATACTAACTGGTACCCCAACGTAATAGATCCCTAACTGGTCCCACAACGTCACATATACACGAACTGATCCCACTACGTTGCATATCGCTAATTAGAACCCACATATTCCGAATTGGTACTGTGACTACGAACAACCGCCACGTTACATTATTAACAGTCAGTGGCATTTTACCATGAACCCTTTGATTCTAAATCTGAGAGACCTGAATTTAATTCCTAGCTACAGGGTCTGCTCACAATTTATGATTTTCATAAATTGTTACTATGTCTCATTCATCTCACTTGAATGGTTTGTGAAATAGGAGGCTGATGACCGTACAGTTGGGTTTTTTTTTGTGAGATGTTGTTTCCAGGAATTGTTCAAGAGAGTGCACAACATCCTTGTGTAGCTTCCATCAAATCTTTCCTCTAAGCATTTTCTTAGGGTACAGGTGGTGCAGCTGTACAGTAGCACTGATACAACTGTGGCTTGGAAGAATTCTTGCTTTAACTTATCAGTGAGATCAAATTTCCATATGATGGATAATCTGCTATAGCAATCCACACCTTTCCTATGTGGGCATTGATATTGTGTTCTGTTAATAAGGCATGTAAACAGGTCTACTCATTTTAGGGGCCTACCATCTAGTGTGGAGTTACCTTCACTTTATTTAAAACATAAACTCAGATGTATTTGAGTTCTCATAAAGGCCATTATATATATGTTAAGAAATAGGACTGGGTATCTGACTACCCACCAAGCCAAATGTAACACAAGTTTAGGCCCAAGTTGGGTTTAAAAAATTGCTTAAAATTCTGTCAGCATTCCCCCTTTGGGGCACCTCAGACACTAGGCCATAAACCCTATCCCTTTTAAATGAGAGGCAGGTGTTATCTGAATTTTAGACCCCTGGAATTGAGTGAAAAGCTTTTGTGGGTTCCAGGCACTGATACTACACTTTGATCTCCTTTCAGGCAGCTGCTGTCAAAGTATCCTCGACTGAAACTGAAACGACCATATGGCAAATATATATTCACCAAGATGAGTCCAATGATAGGTTGAGTAGGTTAAATCATGGTGGCCTTTTTGTACTCACTTGTGAAGAGTTCTCCTAATTGATTGATTAAATTATTGAATTACATCACTTAATCAGTAAAAATCAAAAACTAAAAATGGCTTTTTATATATCTACTGATATTCTTTTCTTTTGTTTATTTCTTCTGCCTATGTCCTCTAGACTTTCATTGCAGCTTGCACATATTTGAAGAAAAAAGGTTGGAAAGAGGCAATAAAATTGGGATTTTAATCTACACAAAAATATAATGCTGAAATTATATGTTGTTCGTGAACAAATGAGAAGCTGTCTCCCATAAAACAATGTAGAGAAAATTTGATATTAATGGATTAAAAGTGTTAAAATATACTACCAATATATATATTACATTCATATAAACTAAGTGATTGAATTTAAAAAAAACATAATATTAAATTTGATTTTTCTAAAATTTCAAAAAAATAAAAACTGATAAAAAAATGTTCAGAACAAAAATGATCAATTTTTTTATATGTTAAACAATTAAAAATTATAATATGATAAAAGAAAAAAACAACAACAAATGAAGTGATAAATAAAGAAGCTGGCATCTTTTGACATCATGATTTTCACTGGGAAGTTTGATGTGACACAATATTTTTCTAGCACTAACCACATGGACTCATAGTATGCTAGGTTTATTATATATCTATCTATACAATATAACAACAAACTAACAGAATTATTTGAAGAAAAATCATGTCAATCAAAAATGATTGTAGTCAAATTCAAATCTTATAATTTTCAGGTTTTCTAGTAATAATTAAAATAGAATAATTCTTTATTTTACAACTAGAAGTTAAAATTACTTTTTTATGATTCAAATTTTTGGTATTCAAAATTAAAATTCAACAATTCAATAATGAGAGGGTAAATATTAATCATCAGCAGAATTGCTGAATATTAATTATTTGTTACCCCCCCCCCCCCGCCTTAGCAGAACTCAAACTTGAAAATGCTAAATGATTGCATATTTCTCCACTAGTATGTTGGAAACTTTCCTATACCTCATGATATTTGCTATTGAAAGTTATGTAAAATTAATTCAACTCTAGTTCCAGTGGGGCAACACCTACCACTTCATCTAAAAAACCGAGGGTCAGGGTGATTATCTGATGCTTGAGGCACTCTAAAATGGGAAATGCTGAAGGTGCTGTACAATGTTTGATGAAGGACTTGACATTGTGTCACATCTTACCACCATGGGAGAGTAGAAGGCTTTTCAGCTTATCCTTAAACAACCACGTTTTCTTAACTTGAATGATTTTCAATATTAATTTACATTTTAGAACCCAGAGAGAGCTTTTCTATTTCATATATATATATATATATATATATATATATATATATATATATATATATATATATATATAAGAATAATTCAGTATTCAGTTGTAATATTAAAAAACATTCAAACACTTGCATATTGGTACACAAATGTATAGGGTTTTATTTAAAATCCTCAGCTACGAGCACTGGGCAGTTTTTAAACTAGTTAACTAATAATTTTTTTGAGTTATGTGGTCTATCTAAAAAAAAAACTAGTTATAGAAACCATAAATTTTCAATGTAAGAAGGGTTTAAGCACCATTATGGTATCTCAATATTATTGAAATTTGCTGATATTTTGTGAATAGGCATTATTTAACTATGGTTTAAATCAATGGGAAAAATTCATTTGGGGGTATGTGCCCCCAGGGACCCATTTGTTCGAAATGAAATATATGAATCTAAATCTAATGTAAGTAACTAAAGTAAAGTTGACGGGGCGGCCTAAAGTCGGTATCAGCCAGTCAGCGAGGGAGTCTATCCCCTTTTCAATAGCGCTAGACCAAGGAGATTGTTTTTTAGCATCTGAGGTGTAGCGCCACACCTACCATTAGCTCCTTACTTTACCACACAGATCCCTGTGCTACTCATACGCTGAGTTGGCGAGGACCGGTATTGAACTAGGAACTTTGTGGTTTCTAGCCAAACGCTCTACCGACTGAGCTAACCCGGTTTCAGAATATATGTGGTTATGGTTGTTTATCTACAAAAACCTAGGAGGGCTTCATAACAAACAGACAGGAACTACAACTTTATATATATTGATGGATGTGTGTTGGATGTCACACAAGTAGTGGCATCCAGTGAGAATCCTGTTCACTATTCAATAGTAATTGATCTGCAAGACTAGCTTGCTAATAATTATGCCATGATGGGGTACCCTATATGCATATGTATGTAAAAGTGGGAATATATATATATATAATATATATATATACAGAGAGAAACAGAGAGAGAGAGAGAGAGAGAGAGAGAGAGAGAGAGAGAGAGAGAGAGAGAGAGACTTATAAACATATATATATATATATATATATATATATATATATATATATATATATATATATATATATATATCAAGTCATGCTGGTAGCTGCTTTTATGGGGTGCTACTTCCAGAATTTGTTCAAAACAGCAGACAGCATTCTTATGTAGTCCCAATCTAGATTGTTCTACAAGCATTTCATTAAGGTACTAATTGTGCAGCCATACAGTAGTACTGATAGAATGGGAATTCTCCCAAGCTTTAGATACAGCTTGGGAGAATCCCTTCTATTTTATCAGAGAAATCAAATTTCCATATGACTGATAACCTTTCAATAGTAGTCCATGTCTTGCCTCTGAGTATATTGACATTGTAGGTATGTGAACTGCTCTACTAATTTCTGGGGCATCCATTTATTGTGGAGATGGCTTCATTATTGTGGAAATGGCTACATCTTGTTGAAAAACACATGCTATGTAGCAGAGATTTGGTGCATTTGCAAGAAGTGCTAGATCATCTGCATAGTCAGCTACCATATTAGTTACTACGGGATTAAATCTGTTTCTTGCCTCTTGTGTGAAACTATTTTCTTTCATTAGATCTATAGACATTCATAGTATGTAATATTGGCAGATTATAAATAGAAATGATGCTAATATATTTACTTGCTAGGCTCCAGCAACAATGTTGAAGAAATTAGTGTCTCAATCAGGTGAGTGAATCATAGACTTTGTAGAACATCATTATAGCAATAACAGTTTCTTTGGGAAACTTTATTCTAGTATTATTTGCTCCTTCTTTCCTCTGGATTTGGAGTCAAATGTCTGGGAAAATCTACCAACAAAAGTGTTGCTTTGAGATTTTTTGCACATACTCCTTTGATGATTTGACCAATAGAGTCTAACACTCTGAGAAGTTGTGGGTTGATTTCTCCAAAATGTTTTTCTCCAAAAAGATTTTTCCTAAGAATTTTCTTCAGGTTAGATGCTATTGAGAAGTAGGGTATATACCTTAGCAGCTATGACAGTAAGGGGTTTCCACTCTAGTTCTTAGTGATTCTGAGGTCGCCTTTCCAAGGATGCAACTGTTCATCAATTTCTGTATTGTGTTTTGTTTATACACTGTGTTGGAGGTATGCTGTCAAATTCCTTTGTCTTTCATACTTCAGCTGATATTTCGTCAAGGCCTGCAGCTTTTCTGCTTTTGAGTTTTAGCTCTGCTAATACACATGTAGACTTTTGATAGTGTGAATTTTCCTTTAAAAAAAAAAAGAAATTTCATCTTAACCTTTATGTTGTAACTTAGTTTAACTTTTCCCATTTTAATGATCTAAATCAGGTACTGTGGGTTCTACTTATTGTTCAATTTCTTGTTTAGTCAATATTATTTTAATTAGATTTAACACGTCTTTCATATTTGCTGAGTGAGGACATCTCTATTGAAGTCTTCAGTTTATAAACTTTATTTTTGAGCTAATTATAGTTTATAAATAAGATAAAAAATGAAACATAATAAATAATTCTAAAATTTGAATAGGAGAGAAAAAATAGGAAACAAAATAATGCAAGAAAATTGTCATTGATATAGAAAATAAACACATCCATTCTCTAATCTCAATTGGAAATAAAATCAGACTATTAAAATCTTTGATAGCCTACCTGGTATACATGATTGACAATGAGGCTCCTTGTCAATTATCTGAGCCTCACCCTTTGATCATTGTTGAATACTTCCTTAATCAACATACCATTATTTTTCTATGAAACCATTATTTTAATTTCTATTACACTACAGTACATAGGGACCCATCAATTATTCAACATAATGTATATCTTTCTCCTTCCAGATATGATCTGTCATACCAGAGTTTTCTACTTCTTCCTAATGTTCTTTGAATATCTTAATGATTCAATGAAGCAATGTTTTTAAAAGAAATATTTTTGCTCTTTTAACAGATTCATTATTTTAGAGACAAAGGGAGAGAAATAATAGTGACATTACTTTTTAAGAAATTAATTTTAATTGAACGAAATGGAATCTATAATTAACTTTCATCCACATTAAAAAAAATAGTTCAACTGATTAACTCAAATGATTTTAATTCAAGTGTAAGAGGTCGTTGAAAAGCTTTTCTTAAGATGATATCCTAATTACAAATTAACACTATTTTATGATAATGTTTTTGGAAATATTCTTTTACTTACTAAAGAAATAGTTTTCAGCATGAATTTCAAGAGAAATATACATAGAGTAGTTTATAGAGACGTGCTATGTAATGGTTATTGTTGTTAGAAATAGATATGGCAACCTAAATTCAAATCCTGGACAAAGCTATTTGCATTTCACATTTATTAATACCCATTTTGAAAAATAGGCATCCAAAGATTATCCCTCCAGCTATACATAAAATAGTAGGGCAGACTGGCTCTTTCACCTTGGTATGACAACCAGTCTAGGAGAAGAAAAACTCATATCCTTCATGTGTGGAGGGTTTGGTAAATATATAGTGTTATGAAAAGCACAATATCAAAGTTTGAAGAGAATAATAGCCATTTTTTATACTTTTATATAAGCTATTAAAAAATAAAATATACTACCTAAGAACAAAATGTGTGTTACATAGTATTATCTGTTTATCCAAAAAAGGTTTCCAATCCTAAGAAGCATTCACCATCATAAACAAAATTATGTTTTTAAACAGTCTAACAGCTTGCATCTTTAACTGTGCTGTTCAACGCTCTTATATCATACACAATGGTAGAACTTTTAAAATATGTTATCTATATTATATATATATATATATATATATATATATATATAATATATATGTGTGTGTGTGTGTGTGTGTGTGTGTGTATATATATATATATATATATATATATCTGTGTGTGTGTGTGTGAGAGTGAGTGCTGTATATATGTATACATATATATTTGCATGTGTATATACTATATACAAACATACATGATATCAAATGAATAAAACAGAATACACAGCAGATGGATTGCAACAAATACAGTTATAAAAATATTCAAACACCTCAGCTTGAATTTAAAAGTTGTCTCAAACCTAAAACAGATTAATTTTCTCAATATAACTTTTGACTTTACATAGCAAACATACAAGGCTTATCAAAAAACAAAAAAATATCCCTTTATTTATTAATGTAAAATAAATTTAACCACCTGTCAAACATTGCAGTTTAACTTCTAAATAAAAGTGTGTTGCCAAAACAACTGCCTCCTTTGACCTCCAAAAGGTTTCTGAATAGCTGGCTATATATTCAAAAGCCATGATATTTTGTCTTAATTGAATTAGTTAATTTGCATATTTGATAATTTTATTCATTCATTCATTCATTCTTTCTTTCATTTTTTTCTTTTTCACCTTCTTTCTTCTTCTTTATCTATTTATTCATTTCTGTTTTTCTCTGTTCATTTCTATCTATCTATCTATCGATTGCTGAGAGAAAAAAAAGAAACAGTTTATTAGAAAAACTAAGACTGAAAATGAATAACTATGTTTTATGACATACAACACTCCATTTTGGTCCTTACTTAGGCTAGATGAGCAATCAGAAAGGCCCCTTCAATCAATTGGCTGGTCACATCAAGCTCTATCACCTATATGATTGTCCCAACCTTATTGCCCTTTATCATATATGTGCTAGAAGGTGGTGGATGAGTTTTAGTGTCCTGGGTATAATCTTAAACTGCTTCTTGTGGTGAAGTTCCAATTCTGGAACTCTGGGAAAGGTGGAGTACATCTTTATTGCTATTACTCCCAGGTTCACCCTGATTCAGAGTGGTATTACCTGTTAGGGTCTCATCTATGAGTTAAATAGATTAAAAAATTAGTATTAATAATGTGTTTAAAAAAATTAAGTTTGAAAAAAATTGAATACCCAACAAGAATCAATCAAACAAAATGTTTTCAGCATAAAATAACCCAATAAGAGTTGACATACTGTAGAATATATCAACCAACAAACCAACAAATTAACTATGTTTTAATTTTCAATCTTATCTTTTAATCACTTTTTGTTGGTGGGGGTTAGAGAATATACTGAGTCTATCTTCTGCAGAAGGTTACAACCCCCCCTCTCTAAAAGGGCTAAACTGAATGCAGTGGTTAGGCTCCACTTTCAGCGTTCTGGGAATGAGGTGTATCCTTTTATTGCCATTACTCCCAGATCCATTCTGACCTAGTGTGGTAGTAGCTGTTAGGGTTTCATCTATGGGTCAAATAGATCTGTTTAAAAATTATTTGTATTTGCTTGGACTGTGTGCAAAAAAAACTATATATATATATATATATATATATATATATATATATATGTGTGTGTGTGTGTGTGTGTGTGTGTGTGTGTGTGTAAACACCCCCACACACACATATATATATATATATATATATATATATATATATATATATTAATACCACACTTTTTATAAAGGCTATTAGGAAATTTGGCATTGGCTTGTGTTTGTAGAAAGTTCAATTCTCATCAAAGGCAACTTAACCTCTCATCATCAGTGGTTAGAGTAATTATCCTCTTTCTCTTGTGATAAATGTCAGTGTTGAAGTATATTTAAGTACTGAATATATAGTAAAGAAAGTTGATAACCAGAAGAGATTTAATAGTGATACTAAGTCAACCCAATACATTGATGCTGTCACAATCAAACACAAATGATTTATTTATATCTATCAATTTAGGAGGTGCTCATAGCGTAATGGTTATCATTGTAAGGAAATGTGATTGATGAACCAATTTCAAATCCTGGATGAAGCTGTTTATATTTCACTTTGTGCTAATGCCCTTCTCTCCCACAGTCATGGGTAAACAGTAGAACAAACTTGGCTCTTTATTCAACTTTTCTGCATGAGCAGGATAGGACAAAAGGTCAGTTCTTAAGCAGAGTTTAACAGGTTTGAATTCAGAGTTTTCTTCTAGACCCATTGCTATAGCCAGGTTAAAGAGTGTAGTCTGCCCTACTATTTACCCATACCTGGAGGCAGAATAGTTGAATGTATACCTTTTCCAATGGTATTTTGTGTAATGTGAAATGTGACTAGCCTTGTGCAGAATTTGAACTTGTGTCTCTGTTTCCATTTCTACAACAATAACTGTTACACCACATGCCTTTTTTATCCTTTGAAAGGCAATCGGTCAAGAAGAAGGAAAAACTTATGGAATGCTGTTCTGAGAATCTGTAGCATTTGGGTGCCCAATATCTCTGTTATCAGCTCATTCAAAAAGTATGATTGTTTCTATGCATGCCTTCACTACTATGAATAAATCAACTGTAGACTGTTAAGTAATTTATACTTTTAACTGAATTGTTGGGCAAATTGTCTTTGTTCATGATGCAGGGTTTAGATAAATCAAGGAAATGCACAATTGTGTTTTGCTCCAAAACAATCATTTATAACAAGGGTTCATTATTTTTTGTTGTTTTTCTTTGTTAAATTCTAATCTAAACATTTTATTTTTTCTACAAATGATTTAACCAAGATCACTTTTTTATTGTTTCAGGCAAAATATTTGGATAATTTAATTTTAAAAAATTGCAGCATCAAATGTTGTATAATTCAAGGATAATATCTTCTGAAACAAGAAATTCCCTCTGTCTGAAGTTATTAAGCAAATTACATAAACTTCAACAATTCAAATTTGGTTTGAAAAAAAAAAGTAAAATTTTAAACAATCAATTTAGTTATCAATATAGTATGTACCAATATGTTTTATTGAAGTTATTGATGTATTATAAAAGAAAATGTTGAAGTTATTAGGCAAAACTAAATGATCACATTTTACTTCAGAAAAAGTAATAAAATCATCAGAAATAGATCAACAATAAAACCAAAATAAAAACATATGATTAGTCTTTGAATCGTTTACATTTTTATACAATGAACCTTCTCATTAGATATTGTATTTTATTTCTGTGTGACAACTGAGACACCTCTGAACTTTTAGCATATTTGTAAATGATATGTCAGTGGTAATCATATAGAAAAGCTTTTCATTATGGCAGTAGTATAATACAGGAAAAAAATAACAGTACAACTTGCTGTTCCATGGCAGTAGGTAACTTTGCTACATTTGGATGATAAAGAGAAAAATAGAGGTTGAACAAAGGATAAGCGTTTACATTTTAAATTGTCTGTAAGAAAAGACAATACAAATGCTGAGAATTACTTTTATATAAGCATTACTAGAACAAATCCACATTTACACACAGCCATGTGTTCTTTGTTGGCTACATGATTCAATGACACTATGTTACCACATGTGAGAAAAAAAGAGGATTGTCAGTAGGTAGGAATAAATAACTAGTTAGGTTAGAATAGTATTACTGATAGAATAGGTGTAAAATAAAAATGGTTGTAATTACAATTTTACATATCGGTTTGTAATAAAAGCATACAAAGCCTGTATCAGATCCATAACAATGGTAATGAATTATTTTGTTTAGTTATCATGTTATAGTAGTAATAGTAATACTGAAAATATGATCTCCTATCATCGTATTAATAGTAAGAAAAAAATCATAACATAACTTGATGACTGATAGCAGCCTTTACTTTATTAGAACATAAAATGCTGTTGGATTATCCTGGGTCAGTCGGTAGAGTGTTTGGCTAGGAATCACAAGGTTCGTGGTTTGATACCGGCCCTTGCCAACTCAGCGAATGAGTAGCACAGGGATCTGTGCGGTAAAGTGAGGAGCTGATGGTACGTGTGGCACTCCACCTTAGATGCTAAAATAATCTCCTTAGTCTAGCGCTAGTGAAAAAGGGATAGACTCCCTCGCTGTCTGGCCGATACCAACATTAGGCCACCCCAACATCTTTACTTTTTATTTTTTTATGAGGTGTGTGAAAAATCACTACTTATACTTATAGACTATTCCAAGTGGTGGTGACTGAATTGACCAATTAAAAACGCCAAACATATATTTAATTTACTATTTAAAGATGTTGATAAATTGTCCTAAAATTATTTGCATGATGGACTGCTTCAAGGAAAGAGCATCAGGATCCACTCACAATGTTTAAAATTGATTGTACATCTTTCTACTTCAAAGAAGGATCAACCCTTCTGCCACAAATAATATCCACTGTGAAACTGCATTCAACTACAGACCTAAAATGGTGACTCAAATCTGTTACGATTATGGAGAGAGAAATTTTAACAAGGAACAAAACTTCCTTATTTCAAATTGTTTGACCTACTGAAAAGGTTTGAAAGAAAGACCTTATTTTTATGAATTACAGGTAAAACGTTTGAAACAACACCTTAGAATGGACTATTTTTGTATTTTTAAAGTGAAAGATAAATTTTCAATAACTACATTTGTATTTGTTTGTATTTTGACAAAAAATAAGCTCAACTATAAAAAAGAAAGAAAAAATTCATACAAGAACATCATATTTTGTTTTTGTTCATAAAACCACAACCACCTGCCTTCATTACTGCATTACAAATTCTTGGCATTCTTTACAACAATTTTTAAAAAAGTAAATAGCAGACCTCAAGCATTCTTCAAGTACGGAAAAAGCTCACACTCGGTCTTTCAGTATTCTCTTTGAACTCTCCAATAAAATTCATCCAATACCAATTTAATCAGAGAGAGGTCAAGAGAGGAGGTGGTCATAGTTTCCAAAATTTTGACATAACTTAAAAAAATGTTTTGGATTACTGTCTTGTTGAAAGGTGAATTTTCTCCCCAATTATGTTAAACCAGATGCTGTGGAATGTTTTTGCAAAATTGAATGATGATATTCTTTTATCATGATTCCCTTAACATGAATCAAATCTTCAGCCTTCCCTCTTTTAAAGAAATGCAGGCTTGATCCCAAACTTTTTGCCTGTAGTGTATATTCATAAATATGCATTCATCTTTTAATACAAATTTGCAGCAGATTTTAAACAAATTTACATGACTAATAATCATTATTTTGTTGACCTGATATCATACATTAAAATTGATTATACATAAAAAAAAAACTCCAGGTAAAAAGAGACAAAATCTTTGATAATCCTGTTTAGAGAGAAAAAGAGTAAAAAAAACATCAAATCCCAGCTCCACTTGAAATAACTAACACTTTACAGATTGAACTTACTTCTAAATTGTACCAGTTTTATGACAACTAAAATTTGAATTTGAAACATTTGAAATAAATTAGAAAGCCAATTTAAAACAGATTTAAACAATTTTTTGTATCTGTCAGTGGTTATTGTTAAACAAAACTTGACAATCCATCTGAAAAGGTAAAAGAAAATTGTTTTATATGATATTTTAAAATTTGGTTGATTGATTGATTTATTTCAATGGCATGTCAACCTGTTTAAGGTTATTCTATGCTAAGAGGTTAGGGAATTGTGTTCATTGTAAGGTTGTTTTTTTTGGCACAAGATTCTATCGAATGGGTATATTTTTTAAACAGATTTACTTGACCCATACATGAGATCCTAACAAGTATTAACACTCTGGATCAGGGTGAACCTGGGAGTAATAGAAATGGAGCCTCATCCTCAGATGCAGTCTAGTGTCATACCAAGGATGTCACTTTTAAAGTTGGAATATTCAGGGTATTTAAAATTTTGTACAGTAATACAGCCTCAAATTATGAATTCAAAGTAATAATAAAACGACAATTTGTGAGCAAGAGAAACACATATTTTACAAGTATATGTTATATGGTTATGACTGTGTGCAGTCTTTTTTTTTTCTTTTAGAATGTATAATCATTAAACTTGCATAATATTTCTATATAAGAAAATCAGATTGTCATTTATCACCAAAATATTCACTTATTTGGAAAATAATCTTCCATTTTTTCTTAGGAACAAAATTATCTCATTTACAAACACAAAACTTTTTATGAAACTATTAAATTTATTTATATTTATATATATATATATATATTTAAATATATATATATATATATATATATATATATATATATATATATTTAAATATATATATATATATATATATATATATATATATATATATATATATTTAAATTTATTTTATATATCCTGAGATTCTGGATAAAAAAAGAAATCCAAAACTTGATTCTACTGTAAGGTCTTGATGAGTATGCATTTACCAACCTCTCCACATGGGCAGGATATGACACAATGTCAATTTTTTCCCAGGGTTATAATACCCTTTGGAAAGTTATGCATCCAACTAGGCTCCCTCCACTATATGAAATGCAAAAAGCCTCATCCAGGATTTGAACATATTTCAATGAATATTGAAAAACCTTTATACCACAAGTATATCTTGTTGATTAGATTTGCTTATTATAAGTTCTTAAAGGCAAAATGTTGAGAGATTTTTTATTGTCAACAACTTGAATGAGTGAAGAGAAATAAATTTCCAACAAAAATCTCCAACTTTGTTTGACAGGAATTGTGTAATTCTAAAGAATGATGATACAAAGCCACATGCAAGCAAATAATCTGTAGAAAAAACTTTAAGTTGGCATATTTTATCATCTTCTTCTAACTCAATTGGTTTAGCACCATAATATTTCTTTTTAATCAGATCAGTGGAACATTTTCTTTGTGGCAAAACCTTTAAGAATATACAAGAGATCAACCCAACACTATCAGAATCAGTTTCATCTAGAATCTGAGATCTTTTAAACAAACTGATTAATTACTGACAATGATATTATATATTTATCATGCACCCAGACACACATACAGAAACACACACAATATATTACCACAGTGTATGGTTAACACTATCTCACTTGATGAGATAGTAGTAAATCAATGTATACAGTATTATTAAGAGAGTGCTCAATAGCTGGGATAGAGCAATATTAATAATAAATAAATGTACATCAGTTTTGGTATATATTTAATTGCATGAAAGCTTATCTACAACCATTTGGTTTCATGCTTGTTTAAACATGCTTGTTTAAACAGAATAATCTTCAGGCAGTAAAAGATTTTGAAAAAGTGAAAAAATATGGACATTAAATTTTGAGCATTCTTATCTTACTTGTAATTGTATCAATTATTACTATATATATATATATATATTAATGGTGATATTATGATTTCACACTCATAACTTAAAGTTTCTTGGTAGTCCAATCATCAGATGAGAAGTGGTTGAGATGTCAAAAACCAGTTGTGAAATGGTAAAAATCAAATGTTTTAGCGTTTATAAGCAGCGTTTTTCACGCGATGGGAAATGTAAAGCTAAAAATTGTTTTTTTAAACTGTGGCTTGTTTAACGTTTATGTGACGTGGATTGTATTCACGTGATGTAATGTCATAACGTTAAATTTGTATTTAAAAAACATTATAATCAAACAAACTTGCATTGGTTCAGATGAATTTTTTTTTTTTTTTTTTTTTTTTTTAATAAATAAATAAAAGGAGAGTGAAAATTCAGGGATCAATTAGGGTCAGGTGGTAAGTGACACAGTAAAAATTTGTTTAAATGCCTACATTTCGAAACGAGTTCACTTCTCTTATTTAACAAGTTATTGCTTGCATTTTGTAGTATGCACAACTTTTCTTCTAAGCAAAGATCGCAACGTTGTCCGCCTTATATATATAATTTTCATTATGAAGGAGGTAGCAGATAAGATCGCATCCTAACCAGACAAGAATTCCCCTTTTTTTAAAACTAAACTTTTCTTTGTTGGAAGGGTAAAAGAATCCTGAGGAATAATATGTAAATTGTGCTTAATAGTGGGGTAAATATGTTAAATAGCATGTATATTCCTTAGCTTTAGATCATTTCCTTCTTGGTGAGGATGAGAACTTTTCAATGCCCTGTATATATATATATATATATATATATATATATATATATATATATGTATATTAGACAAAACGTGACTTGTTGGGTCACCCATTAAGCTCTCTCTAGATGATTAGGGAAAAGAGTAGGATCTGCCAAAATATCATCTGCTTTTCATTTTTAAAAATGAACTAAAATTTATTAAATTGATTATTTAAGGTCAAATTTTTGTCTAAGTCGAAAAGTAGTAACATAATGAGCATCAGTAAAAAAGCAAAATAATATTACACATATAATTTATTTTTGATATATTTAAAACGTTTTTTTTGTCCATTTTGATCAAGATGCCTGCCAAGAGGCTACTTAAAATCCGTTTTTACAAAATAAATTGTAACTTTTGCAATTGAAAAAATTCACACTGGATTGTCCAATTGAACACATATCCTAGTAGATAAAGGAGTTAGATTAAGAGTTCTAAATGCCAGTTATCTCTAGACTGCAGGTTCAATCCTGGTCAGGGACAGCAGTAACATAGAATAATAATTAACACAGCTTAACACCTGTACCCCAGCTATGGTTAGTGGAATGAGAACAGGATACCCTCGTGGACCTAATAAAGGGTTGGGTTCAAAGTTCCGTGATGGCTCCCAATTACAAGAATGTTCCCGAGTCCGACAAGAAATACCTGAAGAAGGCTGGAGGGCACATCAGCTGAAACTTTGTACAGATAACAATGAAGACGAGGACAATAGTCTGAATAATACAAATAATGGTAATCTTTGCGGAGTTCCGTCCTGGCTTCCTGCATCCGAAGCGGTATCACTTGAAAAAAAAAAAGAACCAACTTAGGGCATTTTCCACTGAAAACCCAACCCTAACCATAAACCCCCCTAGTTAAAATTAACTGTTTTATTACAAAGTTCTGTTTTTTCTGGGTCAATACAGGGTGACTCAGAAAAAACAGAGCCCAAATTATTTATTTATTTTCCATTAAACTAAACCTAAACCCCAACTCCAAATCCTAAACCCTAAACCCTAGTTGTTTTTGTTTTTCACGCCGCTTCCGCTACGGACTTCAATCGTAGCTGGTGTTTTTTTTTGTTTTTTTGTTCTTTCAGCAGTCACCAGCCAGCATGTTTTGAGCCAAGAGGCCATGATGGAACTCCGCAAAGATTACAATTATTTGTATTATTCAGACTGTAATATCGGAGTGGTATATATTTGATTGATACTATTTTCTGCATAAATAAAAAGTTAAACTGTCATTGGGTACCAGCAAAAAATTTTCCGTTTTAATTTTCCAACCTAAGTCAGAAGTCAGTCCTACATTCTATGAATTAACATTTTGCGAATTGGGTTACGGTTTTAGGGGATTAAGGTTGTTTTTAATTACGTATTGCTTTAAAAAATAAACAACAAAAAACCCAAATTACTATACATTTAATTAACCATTGAAATTAATTATTGAATCTATTATTGAGACAGTTGTTTGTGTTAATATAGCAATGTATAATTTCAATTAAACTTAGTTTAAAAAATATTTTTCAACATAAAATTTATAGTAATTTGTGTTTTTTGTTGTTTATTTTTTTAAGCAATACGTAATTAAAAACAACCTTAATCCCCTAAAATCGTAACCAAATTCGCAAAATGTTAATTCATAGACTGCAGTTAAACTGTCATTTGGTACCAGCAAAAAACTTTCCGTTTTAATTTTACCGACCTAAATCAGAAGTCAGTCTAGTTTGTTTTAGTTTTAACTAAAACAAACTTTTAAGCCCGAAAAAAACTTTCACTTAAACAGTGGGGATAGTCAATGTTTGCTCATTTGAATTCCATAATATTTAAATATATAACTATTTTTTTTACCCAACATGAAATATTTTTTAAAGTAATTTTAATACTCTATGAATTAATAATTAAAGTAATTTAAAAAATCTATTTTAAAGCATGATTTCAATTTCATAAAATTTACGCTCAACTAAAATTGAAATCATGCCGTAAAAAGATACTTTTGTTTTGTTTTATTAAAACAAACCAAAATTTCTCTGTGGTCTGGAGAAAGGGAGGGGCGAATCTACCTAGAGTTAGGAGATGCTGGGGAGGGTGTTTGCCTGCTGGTTTTAATAGGCAGTGGACCCTCCAACTCCGGTTAATTCGACTACTCACATTAACTCTCCCACTCATGGTAACTCTATATAGAGGGAGAGTGGAAGAGAGTCAGGTCTAATTTAGACAGAGATTGGTCGGTTGTTGACTTAATTGCTAATTACGCCTAATTAAAACCAATTAAACTGAATTTTTTTCAAACACTGGGTAGTGCTAAAACCAAGGAATATCTAAGTATAAATATTGTGTCCATAACATAAATAGAAAAAAATCCTTCAGCTGGCGAAGGTTGATAAACTCAGCTTTAGTATAATAATAGAAGATATATATATATATATATATATATATATATATATATATATATATAGAGAGAGAGAGAGAGAGAGAGAGAGAGAGAGAGAGACATGCACACTCACACATATATTGTCACAAACCAGGAGTATGTACATTTACAGAACTTGTAAATACACCTTTCACAAAAAATAAATTCTTTGTTTCCTGAGAGATCTGCTTGAACATTAAAAATTGTTAAATAGTTAGGGCTGATATATATATACATACATACATACATATAATATATATATATATATATATATATATATATATATATATATGGATACTTTGGTACAGTTATAAATTTATTTAGGCATTTCTTTGCCAACTCCCAATCTTATTCGTATGATCTTATTGGTGTGAGGTCTTTGAATTAGTAAAAATCAGAGGAGGCAAAGAAATGCTGAAATAAATTTATACCTATACCAAGCTATCCATTTATTCATTTATTTATGATACTCCACATATATAAAAAAATATATATGCAAATCTTTATATGTACGTTTCAGTCCTCAAATTTTTATTGAATCCTATCAATGAAACACATCATCCACTCATATATATATATATATATATATGTGTGTGTGTGTGTGTGTGTGTGTGTGTGTGTGTGTGTGTGTGTGTGTGTTTGCTTATATATAATGTTCTTTGGAATCTCTTCTTTCCTAACAGAGAAGATAAAACTCAATATCTAAAATCTGAGGAATGGGCATTTTTTTTTGGGGGGGGGGCACCATTCTTCTATTATCAGGTCATCCAAAAAATACAACTGCTTGGACATAAGTTTTCACCACTCAAAACAAATAAGCTGTGTCTGCATTAAACTTATCTGTGTTTAATGGTGTCAGCCTTATGATGATAGTTGAACATTACATTTTATATAAAAATGTATTTCAACTCCTTCTTCCTTGTCAAAGCACTTAATTCAGTGGTGAATCACAGAGATTCAACATCATACAATTAAATTTTCAAATAAAAATTTAGTTAATGATTATGTCAAGTACTAAATTTATAAATTTGTTCTGATATATATATACAGGGTGTTCAGGATAAATTTAACATATTTATATTTGGTTATTTTTCTCTGTAGGTTGAAGGTATTGATGCACACTACGCATCATTTAAAAACTTGAACACTTCTTTATTCATATACATGATGACAGATAGAATGGATGACTGGAACCCACCTGAATCATGGAAGAGAATAACTTGTATCAGGATGATCTACACTGGCCATCAAAATAAGAAGATTATGGTTGCTTCCCAATGCTCCCTGAACACTATAAAAACAATCAGGCATGAACTGGAGAATTGCAATAGAGACTGAGGCTCAATTCCTCAAAAATCGTCAGAAAAAAGTATTGAAGGACCCTGGCATTGGAATTCGGGCTTTGTCACGTGAATTGAATGTTTCAGCCTCTACCATGAAGATTGCACTCTATGAAGACCTTCGCTACTACTCATACAAGCATCGCAGACGTCAACTGCATCACAAAAGTCCTGTGAAAATCATCTTATAAATGTGAAGAAACTTCTGATCAAAGGGAAACATTCTACTGAACCACAAACAATCTGGTTCTTTTCCAATGAGAAAAACTTTTGCCAAGATCAAAAGCACAACATGCAGAATAACAGATGGCTTGCATACAGTCCAAAGGACATTCCTCGTGTCATGCAGGCTAAATTTCCCCAAACTGTGATGGTTTTTGGATGTGAGTCCTCTGAAGGTGATGCGATGCCTCCGCATTTTTTCAGAGAGGGTATCAGGTTGAGTTCAGATCACAAGATTCATAGTTCGATACTGGCCCTCACCAACTTAGCATATGAATAGCACAGGGATCTGCATGGTAAAGTAAGGAGCTGATGGTAGGTGTGACACTCCACCTCTGACACAATCACAATCTCCTTGTTCTAGTGCTAGAGAAAAGGGGATAGACTCCCTCGCTGATTGGCTGATACCGACTTTAGACCACCCCGACAACATGACTTTTTTTTTAACATGCAGTTGCTAAACACTGTAGTCAAGTCCTGGATAACCAGGGTAGCCAATGGTAAGCCATATGTATGGCAGCAGGATTCTGTCCCCTGCATCACCTCTGAGAAAATTAAAAAATGGTTGTCAGTGAATTTTTACAATTACACCAGTTCCAATGTTTGGCCTTCGAACTCCCCAGATCTTAACCCCATGGATTATTATGTATGTGGCACTATTGAGAAAGACACCAATTGCCATGCTAGTACTACAAAAGCCCAGTTAATTGACAGAATTAAGGTAGTTTTTGAGGCCCTTCCCAGGAAGACTGTAACATCAGCTTGCTCTAGGTTGAGCTGTAATTGAAACTTGTTGACAGTAGCGTAATTTCTGTGCTTGTTGAATTCCTTTACAATCCATTAAATTTTTTAGTTGCCAAGAACTTTTTCTTTTTCCTTATAAAACTGTCAAATTTTTTCCTGAACATCCTGTATATATATATATATATATATATATATATATATATATATATATATATATAATATATATATATATATATAAGTAGATAGATAGATAGATAGATAGATATGAAGAGATGATATATAGATAGTAAGATAAAAAGAAATAGACCGACAGTTAGATAGAAAGAAATATACTGAGATATATAGATAGATAGAAAGAAAGAAATACACTTGATAGATAGATAGCCTCCACCAGTTTACAAGACTATAAATAATTGATATCTTTCATTAACTATCTTTCAAATTTGTTGATCAAATCAGAGTAAAAATTTGTTGACCCAAACTGTCAGTTTTAATTTTTCTTTTTATACTTTCCTGATTTGATTTTGCATACTTATCAAATCAAAGAGTTCTAGAAATTTAATGGCCTTGTGACATATTGATGAAAATTACTTTTTATTACCTCTTTATTCATCTAATTTGTCAAAAACTAAGAAATGATATATTTATGGCAAGGGAAACTACTGTACAAGTTCCTTCTGTTAAAAATAATTTTCTTTTTTCTTTTTAATTCAATAAAGAAAGTCTTTAAAGATGTACAACATAATACAAGGTCTGAAAGTAATTCCTTCTTTTTTTTACTACAGAAAGGAAAATAGACACAGGGGCACAATAACAAGTTTTTCACTACAAAACAGAATATTTCTACTAATTCACTAACACTTTCTATGCATTTTGAAGCATTTTGAAGCATCTCTTATTGAATTTCTGGGACAGCTATTATTATTTCTATATAGAAAGAAAACTGTGGAGGTGCTTGGTGTAATGGTTATTGTTATAGGAAGTGGACATGGTGAAATGAGTTCAATTCCTGGACGATGCTGTTTGTATTTTACGTGGTCCATATCAACCCTTTTTGGGCCATTTAATGTCCAATCAAATCATTTTGATATTCGGTTTATTTACAGTACCTGCTGTTGCTTAAATGGTCACCAATCTAAGTATTGAACAGGCTCATCTTTGCTTAACTTCAGTAATCTAGCAGGAACCAGTGCTTTCAATGCGTCTTGACGGATTTCACATAGCACTAATACCATTGGGAAAGAGATGTATCTAACTATTCTTTCCCTAGCTATGGGTAAAATAGTAGGGCTGACTGGGATCTTTAACCTTGGTTAGACAACCAGTCTAGGAGAAGAAAAATTATGAATTCAAACCTGTCAAACTCCACCTTGTGTCACATCCTATTCATATAGAGAGGTTGATAGATATGAATAAAAAGAAATCAGAAGGACAATCTACTTGGCCTTTTGTTTATTGGTTGGTTGGTTGGTTGATTGGTTGGTTGGTTTTATGGCATGTAAACTCTTGTTGGGTTATTTGATGCTGAAGTTAGTCTTTTTTTTTCAAGCATTTATATAGTTTTAAATAACTAAGGATAATCCCTTGTAAACAATTATAGATTCAAATAACTATTCTTAAAAAATTATATACAGTTATATGGTTTCAAGAAATTTCCTATTTAATAATAATTATTATTCATTAGCACACAGTTATATAGTTTGAAGTATTCATATCCTATACAAATTTGCATATAGTTATATGGTTTCAAGTATTACCATCTAATACTAATTTTCATAAAGATCTATTTAAGTCACAGATAGGATGCTATCAAGTACCACACCCCCAAATCAGAGTGGACCTGGAGATAATGGCAATGAATTGGTACTCCACTCTCCCCAGAGCTCTAGAAGTGGAACCTCATTAGTGTCATACCCAGGATACCATTTTTTTAAAGGTTCTTATCCCTCTGCAAAGAATGGGACAGTAGATTGTTTATTTTTTATTTTATGCCACAGTCACTCTAATGGTCAATTCCACCATTTTAAAATTCTCCATTTTAGTTTCTTAGGTTATTACTTGTTATTTTAAGAATGAAAGAAAAAAACTTTATCAACAAATTTAAGCTAAATTATCTACTCTAAAAAGGAAAACAGTTCAAGTTATTCCCACTTTTCTTATGATAAAAAAATCTCTTCAATGTCTTTCAAGAATTACAAGAGATGCTCTAAAAGTAATTCCTGCATAAACTACATCATATACAGTAAGCACAATAACACTTTTTATAGAGTATGCTTTCTATAACAAAACACTATTCTTCTTGCCCATGCTGGGGCAGTAGATTATGCTGACTACACCTTTGCAGAGGGTTAAGACCCCTCCGCTAAGACCACCTTTTGGTCATACATAATGCCTGAAGATAAGATCATGGTGGCTAAGCAGTCTGTGACTCGAATACTAAGTCGTCCCATGACATGCAACACTCCCCTTTGGCCCTTACTTGGGCTAAACAGTGGTTGGAGAGAGCCCATCTCCTCAATCAGCTGGTCATGTCAAGCCCTAGCACTTATATGATTGTCCTGACTTTATTCAGTAAATTGCTCCTTTGGCAAACACCCAACACTTGTTATCATATAGGGGCTGAGGGTCAACCACCAGTTTATTTCTACCAATTTATTAATACACATGAAGTTGATGAAAATTATTTCTACCAATTTATAAAAACAAACAAAAATCTTCACCTAAGAACTATTCACCTAAAATACATATATACAAAAAAGCAAGATTTGGCATAGAATAGTCCACAGGGGTTGATATACCATTAAACAAAATAATCAACCAGCTATTTTTCTATATATTCACCAACTATGCATTTTCTGTAACGAACAAGAACTTGCATGTCATGATCATGGATTGTTGCTTTGAAAGTAATGGTTTATATGCTTTTATGTCAGAGATGGATGTTGACATTATGGCAGTAGAGGATGAAGCATTTTATCAATAACTTATAATTTTCCTTTGCCTTCTTACCAATTGCAACATTGAATTCGTCCATGTGGAAAATATTATACCAATTAACATTCATTGATATTTGTTGAAGGTGTACTGAGCCCAAACTGTGGATATGAGTACAATTAAACAGTCTGTAATACATTTCGGCAGTTGTAACAGTAATATGAGTGACAAATCATAGTTGTTAACCTACAAAATGAGGATCACCTTGATTAGATCATTCACATGAATTGGACCAATGAAAGATGAGGCTATGCAAACAATATTTTTGGACAATGATGTCCTTATTGTGCTATGGAAATTTAGGTCACTTTCAGTGGTGCAGATTCTTGTTCATCACTGGCATCACCAATGGTGGTGATTATTTGGAAAAATTGTGCTTTGTAACAAAAAACTTGTGTTCTATAATGAATTGGTTAACCTATTCATTTTGTAATGTAGTGTAGTAGTAAAGTCTGCAGAGTGGCCTATTGTTGGTATCAGATGAACAGTGAGGAAGTCTATCCCCTTTTTGCTTGTGCTAGACTAGAGAGATTGTTTTTGCTGAGGTGGAATGCCATACCTACCATTAGCTCTGAGATGCTTTGCCTAACAGATCAGATTACCCAAGCTGTGCTACTCATGTGTTGAGTTGGTAGGGACCAGTATCAAGCCTAGAACCTTGCAATCTCTAGGTAAATGTTCTATCAACTGAGCTAAACTGGCCCCTAAGTAGTAGTTTAAGAAGATTTAAATCTAACGATAAGCAGTTAAACCATGGGAAATCATGCAGTAAGTTCCGATGTTTGTCAGACAAGCTTTCACCCCTGGTTGACCTATGACAAGATTCTCTTATTGCATCAGTAATCACATAACCAAGAAACTGTGGGAAAGTTAGTTGAGATTGGTGATAGAGCCCTTTGCGTTTGGACAAATAATGGTGTCAGTGCTTTTTCCCACACACACATTGACTTAAAGTGGATCTTGGAATATGAAAATAAATGTGTGCACCAAAAAGAATGAAGTCACCACGGTTCCTGAGTTGATAAGAACTAACAAAGATGAATATAGAGAAATTCAACACCTGAGATGACCCTAGACATGAAGAAAAACCCAGATAACTCAACATGGCCAGTCATGAAGGTTAGAAGATTGAAGATCATAACAGAAAGTAATGAGACTATTTAACACTTGTTCTATTTAATGGTGTTATTATACTTCCTTTATCTGTTGTAATTTCTGTGGAAATAAATTGTCTTACATAAGGAATAGCCTATCATTTTAGTGTAGAATAGCTTAAGCTAATGTTAATACAGTGGTAAATCACAAAGTGTCACCTCAAGATCATCTGGAATAGAGTCTCTTATTGATTTAGAGGATCACATGACTAACCAATACTGTTAAAGTAGAGTTGAGTCCAGCATCCCTTTTGGGGCAGACATATTTTTTCTGTCTCTACCCCCCACCCCACGCCCATACAAGTTACCAATGTATCAAGGGAATAAATATTCAGGGAAATAAAAAAGTGTGTACACCAGAAAATGGCTCCGTGTTTTTTCTGAAAATAAGAAAGATAGACAACAGAGAAACACTTCCAGAACCAGAGAGATGCCTAAGGGAAAAGAGAACTCCAATCAGAAGAACAGATACTTAAAGGAAGATAGAAGATGATGATATCAAAATGACTACACAACAATTGAAAGCATTACTTTTGGAGTGACTCATAGAATCTCTGAGACATTCCTTATTATTTCCATAAAGGAGGAAATCAGAAGAGCAGTCCACTTAAACTATTGCTGTGATTCTTTTTGATGTTTTGTCTCAGTCAATGAATAGTCATACTCTTAATTGATTGTTTTAAAAATAGTTAAAAAAAAACAGTTCAAGTTTTACTGGCCAATTCAAGTCTTCTGACATAACAAAACACTATAACAGTAGATATATAGTTAGATTTTATCTCCCTTTCCTTTCTGCCATTATACAAGTCTCAATGTATCTTACAATTAAAAAAATAATCTTTCAATGATGTCTGTAGACAATAAGCTATTTTGTCTAAAGACTCTTTTAAAAATTTAAATTATTTTCATGGGGGGGGGGGGAGTCCCCTGAGGATAGTGACTAATATGCTGGACTACATGGTAGTGAGTTTGAACTCTAGTCACACTATTTCGCTCATTTTCAGAAATTCATAGCTATAAACTCCCTTATTCCCCAAAGCTATGGGATGAGTAGTACCATTACTGTTCCTCTACAAGGAGAGTTTTGGAATTAAATAACCCCAAAAGATTAGACTGCAACATCATAGTAAGTGAGTTCAAACTCCAATTTTGTTATTATGTTAACTTTCGGACAAATACACTTGAAAAATGTATGAACTCACTAATCCACCAGGTTAAATTGTATCACTAATGTTCTTCTACAAGGATATTTTTGGCATTAGATAACCCACAAAAATTGATATGTCATTTTAACAAAGAAACCAAACTAAACGAAACAAACTTTTCATGGAAATTCCAAGGTAACTTTCTTCTTGGTATTGACCCCACCACTGATGTGATGTCCCACAAGATTGATTTAATATCTCTTATTACACAACTAAGGGAGAATATCTAGGACTTCTATCAAATACATCTACACAGGCCAAATCATTGCAGCATTTCCTAGAGTTATTGTGTTATTGGTTAGGTTGATTGTTAAATCTAAAAGCAAGCCTCCTAGTGGAGGATGCCAAAATTTCTCAGTTCTTCTTCAGTGGTGCCTCAGGTGTCAGGCAATCAACCCAGACCTTAACTCCTTAAGGCAGGGTGAAGGTGTCACCTGGGAGGGGGATACTTCCTGGAACATAAGCCATTAGTAATATCACAAATGTCACCAGACATGAATGCTAGTGAAAATCCCCCTTTCTTCTCTGTGTTGGTCAATACCTTTTTCTCAGCATGTACTTCCGACATGCTATAATCATCTAATTTGCAGAACTCTTTCATGACATCACTAAGCACAAACATCTTGTTAATCTTTATACTAAATTTTTATAGGATTTCACATGAAAATTTTCTTTATCCATTATTGCAAGCTGTTACAAACTGTAATACATTATTCTTTTCACCACCCAACAAACATAATGAATTTCATGTGATATTAAAATCTTCATTGTTATCATTTAAGAATATCTTGTCCCTTTTCTTCCTTTGTTTCCAGCTTCTCAGAATACAGAGAAATTACTCTCCATTATTTCAATTAAACAAAAATCTCTTTGAATTTTATATGTCTACATTTTGCAATAGATACACAACTAAGGGAGAATATCTAGGACTTCTATTAAATACATCTACACAGGCCAAATCATTGCAGCATTTCCTAGAGTTATTGTGTTATTGGTTAGGTTGATTGTTAAATCTAAAAAATATTCCTATTTTACAATTGAATGATATGTCAATTTTAAAACCTAGATATTTTAAAGCTTTTATTATCTTTTTTTGTATTTTGCATGCTAGTGGACCATTACTATTCAGGATCAGCACCAAACCATCATCTCTATAAACACCTATTTGTTTTGGATCTATGAATCTACTGATTGTGTTTATTATGTATAAGTCGATTAAATCTGTTATTTATGCCAAAACTGTTATTATTGCATTTGGTCCATGTGTTTTTGTTGTTGTCTGTTAGTATTGTTTTCCTGTATGCAAGTATTAAATTTGTTTGTTTGTTGGTTATATTAGTTACGGTTTTGGCAAAATTTAGGACTTCAATTAAGGTGTTTTTAGAGATAGATGATTAAAAATCAATGATGTCAAATTGTATAAGTGTAGCTTTGTTTTTATTTTTGATTTTGGATAACCATTTGGTTGTATCATATGAGTTGTTCCATAGATTATATTTTAATTTCTCTTGTAATTTGGTGACAATATTTTTAATAATGCTTTTTGAGATTAATCCAAGTTCAGTTTCTGTGGGGTTGATTAGTTTATTAGTCGAGCTTGTTTATTATTTATAAATTTATGCTTATGATATTTAAATTTTATGTATGTGCTTTTAAGGTCTATTCTTCCTATTCTATCATGAAAAAGATTTTTTTCTTGTTAAATGGGTTGTTTCATTGTTAATTTGTGCTATAATGTTCTGATGGTCTATTTGCATTTAGTTGTTATATTGTTTGTTAAGAGTTTGTTGTATTCATTGGTTTTATAGAAGTTTTGAGATTTATCAGTTTCTATCCATTTGTCATTTGATTTGTTGATGTATTTATTTATTTTTTGTTGGAAAGTTGTGTTTTTTTTTAATCAATTTTTTTCACAAGGTTAAAAGATCATATTCAAAAGTGTCCAGGAATTTATTGTTGGGAGGATTTTTCTGAGATTTGATGTTGAATCTCTTCTATTTTGACTCAATTTCTCCTGGTTTGTTTAAAAAGAAGAAAGACTTTCATTTTAGTCCTGCCACTGGATAACAAAACTTTAAAATTACTAGACCATTTCAAATACCTAAGTAGTAATATCTCATCTACAGAAAGCAATGTCAATATATGCATATGAAAGGAATGGTCTGCTATAAACAGATTATCGATTATATGGAAATCTGATCTCTTTGATAAGATAAAGCAAAAATTCTTTCACTTGCTGGAGAAGCAAAGACACTTAGAAGTCATGTTCTCCTTTGGATACCTACACATGGGCACACTAGTGTGGTCTTACTAGCAAGAATCTACATCAATCAACACTGTATGGATTCTGGATGCCATGCAGAAAACCTGCTAGGAACGATGACTGATAGATCTATGGAATGAGTGTTGTTGGTGTGACATGATGATGATGATGATGATCATGATGATGATCATGATGATGAAGAAAAATACTGTCAATAGTTGTTATACAAACTGTAAACTAATTCCAATACATTAATTCCATTGTGTTGGACAGCATCTATAAATGATTGGATGGCAAGTAGTGCTTGATTTGGAGAGTAAAGTCAAACTCACCATGAGTGACAGATAGTGGTAGACAGAGGGTACAATTCAAGTGACTTGAAATTTAATTGTTATCATATTGATTAAATATAAAAGCTGTACAGAGCAGTTCAAGAACAGTTCATTTCAATCTCCCCCACATTATGACACAGGTGACTAAAAGAATTAAAATTTGCTGATACAACAAATTCTCTTCTGCTTGTCCCATCTGAAAGTAACCAACTATTTAAGATATTCAAGATCAACAAGAAGTTTATTTATTTCACCGTTGCGGATTATAATTCTAAAAAGAAAAGAAAACAATTTTCAAGCATCATTTGATCAAAAATTAAAAAAAAAAGAATTGAAAAGAAATTAATAAATGCAAAAAAAACAAATGACCAAACAACAAAAAAAGAACAATTGATTGATATTTTCAACAAGAAATAAGCTGCTAAATTATTTAAAAATGTAACAACAACAAATAGATAGATAAATGAATAAAGTACAGACATCAGTTTTAAGGGTCCTAAATTCCACAACATGATTGTTCTTTATATATATATTCTATATCTGAGATCCATTGATTAAGTGCATCTAGTTACCTGGTGGTTATGAGCCTGTAGTAATCCATAACAAACCTTTCCTAAAATTATTAAGATATATATCAAATAAAGTATCATGTACATAACATAATACTTGTGTATTCCTTTTTTCCTGTTTGAAATATTATAATCTTCCAACATCAGATTCTCCAATGTTCCAGTGATGATTATAATTCATATCTAATAGATTGATTCCTTCAACACTCTGGTCTTAGAGTTAATTTTCTTGATAATAGAAAAATCAATTTCTAAATACTTATCAACTTTTAATACTAAAAGATAAGTGAAACCCAATAAGTGGATATGAGTTATTCACAAGCATGGAAATAAGAACAATATATGGGGATTGAATAAGGAGTTTAGTTCAAAACTACCCAGGAGTTACCAAGTTCAAGGGGTGCTGAAAAGTTCTTGAAGCAACCAAGAAGGGAATGAGCTAGAGCCCCAAAACATTTATGCTGTTCCTCATTTAAACACATTGGTACATCATTTCTAAAACATTCATTAACAAACAAAGATAATTCATTCTTGGTTGAATCAAGAATTTTTCAGTTTCCACTTATACAATAGATATATGAAGAAGGTTAGCTTTGTTGATTTTATGGCATAAAAACCCTTTTGGAGCTAATAATCATTTGTAAACAATTACATTTTCAAGTAATTATTCTTTGGTTAGGCAACTGGTTTAGGAGAAGGAAAACTCTGAATTCAGACCTGTTAAAAGATTGACCTTGTGTCACATCCCCTTCATGTGGAGTTGTTGGTAAATATATAAATGTTCACTTCAATTTCAATGATGATTAAAATAAAGATTTTCAAAGTATGCTACTACTATATGGAAGATGCTATATTGCCCTTGATGATTAATGAGAGTATACTCCTCTATAACCAATTTAAATTATCATATTTGATTCTTAGCAAAAGTATGTGTTTGCTTAACCACATCTGACCGGTCTGGAATGGGTTAAGTAAACATTTTAAAACTTTTTTCAATATTAACTTTATTTATCAATTTTCTCTTTCATTTATCATCTGAAATCTTTCAGGTAACATCACAATCCTATTCTCCCATAACCTTTAATCTTTCTTGGAAAACAATTATGAGGACTACCTTTTGGCTGTGGGTGGCAACCTGAGGACAGGGTTATGGTAGCTGAGAGGTATATAACCCAGATACTAAATGGTTCCCTTACATGCAACACTCCACTTCCAAGACAGCACACAACATCCTTGTGTAGTTCCCATCTATATTTTTCTTCAATGGTTTTTTGAATGTCCAAGTTATATAGCCATGCAGTAGTACTGACACAGCAACAGCTCAGAATGTTACATAATGAATGGTGCAGTTAATTCATTTTGTAATGAAGTGTAATATTTGAATTTAAAAATTAAAAGTCATGGAAAATACCATAGATATTATTGAGAGCTTTTGATCCCTTAATAACATGGCAGGGCATTCTGATTGTTTGAATGTCACATAATAGCAGAAATCTGTGGGAAAAGTTGAGTAATTTATTGAGTTGAACTTAAGTGATTGACAGAGGCAGATGTTACAAATGAACTATGTTGAGTTCTCCACATGCAGGAAATGTTGGGTCTTGGGGAATAAAAACATTAAAAAATAAACTATGTTCATTATTAAAAACTAACAGATGCAAAGATTTACAACCCAAGGACAAACCAAGACAACCCAAGATGACCCAGAAGATGAGATAGCTCAACCCAGATTAGAAGGCTTAGAAGAAAGAAGATAGAATATTTAACAAGATAAAGAGAATAAGAATACAACTATTTAACAGGAAGAATTCTCTTTTTATCTTATCTTTCTGTAGATAGGATATTGCTACCTAGGTAGGTTTACTGGTCTATTTCAGAAGCTTGCCATCCAGTATGAAGATGTTGCCATCTTGTTTAAACAATTCTATCTGAGTTCACTTAGAGGCCAATGCTAGTTGCTAGCTTTTCTAGGCTATGCAGTAGTAATTTAGCTTGGGCAGGTATATCTGTCAAGAAGTGCTAAATCATCTGTGTGGTCTGTATTTGTAATAGTTTATGTAATAGTTTAAATATCTAAACGGATATTGTTAGGTATTACTTCTTAACTATATGCTATAGTATTGAAACACTGAAATAAAAAATATGAGTACAATTAAAAAATAAATACACCTCCTCATGGCATCCGGTATTTGTGCAGAGCTGACCCATATAGGTTTTTGCTGGTCAGTGTGTTCATGTATAAGTGTTACAGGAAAATGTCACATAGGTTTGTCCTTGCTTCTCCAACAGTATCCAGTATGTCATTCATGTTGGATGATTTGTGTGATAGGAGGAAAGCACACACCATTCTTGTGTAGTTCCCATTTAGCTTTTTTCTCCAAGAGTTTTGTTAAAGTCCAAGTGGTATAGCCATACAATAGTACTGGCACAGCTATAGTTTGGGAAGAATTCTCACTTTATCTTATCAAAGATATCAGATTTCCATATGATTGATAATTTGTCTATGGCAGTCCAAGCCTATACATATATTGCCATCGCTTTCTGTAGACTAGATAGAATTTGTGAGTCACTTGGGCAGGAAATCAAATTCCACTTAAGACCCCATAGATGCATTTTTCATTAACTCAATTTATATGGATGAAATGATCCTGGCACTTTTTTATTTCATGGACTGATAGCTGTGTTGGTCATCCAAATCACTGTCACCACTGTTGAAATTACCCACTGCCTAACTATGCTCAGGCTCACTGTTTAAATTACTCCCAGGTCCACTCTTACCTAGAGTGGTAGTACTTGTTAGTGTCCCATTTATATGTCAAATGGATCTGTTTCAAAATAATTTGCATATGCTAATGCAACAAAAAGAACAACTATCTTATGAAACAACAATACAACAGTCATATAGTACCTAAATAATGAGAATGGAATAGTCTGTTTTTCTTATAAATAATGTCTGATGAAATCCCAGAAGAGAGAAACAATGAGATCTCATGCTACTTGTTAATTCAACTTAGCAATTGCTAATTACTCCGTTCACCTTGTATCTTTGCTTAGCTATCCATAATACTCATTGTGTTTCTTCCTATGATTTCTCTGTTAGCTCTGATACTTGAGTTACAACGATTGTAAATATAAAAGTACAATGAATTTGATTCCATAACCCCTAGGCATAAAATAACCATAGATGGGTTGATATGCCATTAAAATCAATCAATCTAATCAATCAAGGTTAGATTTTTTGCAACAGCAAAAATTACATGTGTTTATGCTAACCATGACAATTTCTTTTGCCCAGTGTTGGGTTATTCCATAATATTTTCCTCTGTGTGGCTTGAAAAAGGTTTAATTTAAATGATTTAATCTAATTTGCATAAGGTGAAGCCAGAATGACTTAAATATTGGGGTTAGGGAAACCAAACCCTATCATTGGAGGGTGGCTATGATTTAGCTATTCAAGATCATGAATTAACAATCTATGATTATAATGTATTCTTAGTAATTTTGGATTTTCAAAAATAAGAAGCAGATTCTTCATTAAATGCTCAACAAATATTGATGAATATCAATGGGTGTCATTTTTTCTGAATTTGCTTCTGCTTTCAGACTGCATTTTGCCAGACTGCCACTCAGTTTTTACTTGTAACAAGAGGGGGGAATGGGTTTTTGGCAGAAAGGTTCAACCTCTACTGCCATACAATAGATATCAACTTCTGACATTTTGAGACCACATGAAATACGATAATTTTTTTAGGGTATCCTCTTACAAGAATGGCATGTAGGCTCTTGATGATTATTAAAAAAATCCCAAATAGACTGTGTTGGTGAATATTTGGAAAAAATAGTTTTTTTAGCTGAAAACCTGCTCTGTCCAATAATGATATTATGGTCTCTGTATCTGCTGTAGTTTCCATGAAAATAAAAAAGGAAACATTACTTTTAGAGGTTTTTCCTTGTTACTTCATATATTTTTAAGACTGTTGCCTTCGTATTTTTAACAGAACATTTTAATTCACATATTCTTTGGTTTCCTGTAGGATAGAATTTATCTAGTATTTTTAGTATTTGCTTAGTAAAGTAAAGTAGACAAAGTAGCCTTTTGTTGGTATCAGTTGGATAGTGAGGGAGTCTATTCCCTTTTCACTAGTGCTAGACTAGAGAGTTTATTTTGCATATGAGGTGGTACTCCATATCAGCTCCCTACTTTACCACACAGATACAAGCCACACTACACTGATTTGGTGAAGGGCAATATTGAAGCCAGCAACTTTTGGTTCTGATGCAGTATTGAGTAATACCTGTGATAGAGTTGGTTCCCACACAGAAGCATAACCTGTAACAATAAGCACCACATACTCAAAATCTCTAATAATAAATGCAAATGTCAATGTATCACATTTATTTCAACTTTACTCCTAGAGGCCATAGCCCAACATTTTGTAATCAGGCCAATTCTGTGAGTAAATAAAAAACATTTAAGGCCAAATCCGGATCTGCAATCCAGAAATTTTAGATTCCCAAATTTTAATTACTGTGATTATTTTTGGTTATCTTTTAAACGATTGTTTTAGACAAATTTTTTGTATGATAAAATTTAATACGTACTGAATGTATGAAATATCACTGTTGGCTCAAAGAACCAAACAGAAGCTAGCTTAATTGACGCCTGATAGGGCAGCTTTTAAACTAGTTAGTAATATACAGTACAAACAACTCATGTCTAGAAATCTGATAATTCTGTTTTTCTTTCTCACATTATTGCAAGCAAAATAAAAGAATAGCAATTATGAATTTACAATCAGTTTTTATGCCTGAAATTAATAGCATATATATTATTCTTATATTTCTTATTAAAACAAAAAGCAGACAATTCCCTATGAGCTCATATGGTTTCATATGCACTCTCTGAACAATTTCTTTTTCTAAAAAGTTATTTTTCTTCTAAAACATTTATACCGGAATTTTATTATTTCTAGTGGAACATTATACGATTAGAATGGTTACAATTAGGTATTATTTACTACCAAACTCTACAGCATTGAAACTCTGTAAACAAAATTTGCAAAACAACTGTAATCAAAGGTAAAATTACATAAATATAAAACAAATCAATTTGACCCAGAGCTGGAACCCTATCAGGTACTACAATTCTATGTTAGGGTTGTCCTGGGAGTAATGGCTATGAAGAGGTACACCATATTCTGCAGATCTCCAGAACTGGAGTCTCACCATCAGATGCAGTCTAGTGTCATACCCAGGACACCACTTGTTTGACAGAGGGAGTTGAGCTAACCCTTTTACAGGGGATACAATCAACATATTCAAAGCCCTGAGAGTGGGGTGGGGTTTGATAGATTGGCATACCAATTCTTCTTGGATCATTCTAATTACAGCCACCAGTTATATATGGTGCAAAAGTCTTCACAATCATTTTAAAGAGGTAAACATTTCATTATCTCAAACAAATCTATTTTACCTATAGATGGGACACTAACAGGCACTACTATTCTGGGTCAGTGTGGACTGAAGAGTAATAGCAATGAAGGGGTGAATCCAAACCCCTCCAAGTTCCAGAAGTAGAGTCTTACCACCAGATATAGCTTAGTATGAGGGTAAGTCAAAAAGTAATGCCATTTTGTTTAGGACAGGTATAATTACCAACACAGGAACATGTATCATACATCAAAATGAAGCTGCTCCTCTATGGATCACACCCTACTTCTCCACATAGTCACCATTTCTACTAATAGCAATGTTCCACCTTCGAACGAGAGCATGTATCCCTGCCCTGTAAAATTCTGTTGACTGTTTTTTGAACCACTTCTTCACTACAGATTTCACTTCCTCATCACTGGAATAATGTTTTTATTGAGAAGAAAGAATGAAAGAGGGTTTGAGAGGCAGACATTAGTGACAAGGAAGTGAAAACTGTAGTGAAGAAGTAACTAGGATACACTATTAATTTTGACACAGAGAAAATGTATTAAATATTTATATCTGCATTTCTGTAAACATTGCAATAAAATACATTTTGTTAGTTGATTTTTTACTTTAAAAACATCTTTAGTTCAATGAAAGGATTTTAATTTATTGACAAAAAACATCAACTTATCTGCCTAAATGGTCATTCCAAACTATATTTAATATTTAGAATCCAGAGCTCCCGATGCCCATGAACCTCCCACTTAGCTGTAAATGTAAAATGTTGTAGTTGTCATTCAATAGCCTGATAGACTGTATTGTTGTTAAGCAATAGTGATGTAGAAATAGGGATTTCCTTATCAGAATTCAGGCCACCTCGGTATATGTACTTCTAGATTGTGGCACAGATACTGGCTGCTTGGATTCTTTCAGACTAACATCCTCATCTTTGTTGATTTTTATCAAAGAGGAGAATGGTATGAAATAAACACTGTGTGGTGTAATGGTTATCATCATAGGAAATGGACAGTTTGACCCAAATTTAAATCCTGGACGAGGCTGTTTGCATTTCACTAATACCCTATGGAAAGGTATGCATCCAACTATTCTCCCACTAGCTATGTGTAAATAGACTGGGCTCTTTAACCTTATTATGGCAACTGGTCTAGGAGAAAAACTCTGAATTCAAACCTGTTAAACTCCACTTGAAAAATTAACTTTGTGACACATCCTGCTCATGCAGAATGGCTAGTTAATACATACTTTGGATTTTAAAAAAACAAATAGACTTTTATAATTTGACTATCTGTAATGTGGCTCCTTCACTACTTCAGCATTGATTTTAAATTTCCAGGGTCTCAAAATTGACCTGTTGTGAATTGTTTCAGGCACACTAGATTGGTTTAGCTGTTGGTATTCTCTTGTAAACACAGACAAGTTATTTCTGTTTGTTTTCCTGCATTTATTAATATAATTTGTTCAAATTTAAACACAACTACATTACTTCATTAAAATTTCATTTGCTTTTCAATTAATACTTCTTATTCCCTTATTCCCTTATTCCTTTATTCTCTAAGTTGTGTTCTTTTACAAGATATTCTAAAGATATGATGAGATGATTAGTCATGCTTTAGTTGGTTGGTTGTTTTTACAGCATGTCAACTCTTGTTGGGTTATTTAATGCCAAAGTTAGCCATTGCTTTTGCAAACAACTATATGATAATCATTTGTAAATACTTACAGCTTCAAGTACCTATTCTTAATACAAATAATTAAATGGGTTCAAGTCACTATTCCTATTTAGAAATGATAACAATAATTTATTTGATAATTTCAAGTATTCCTATCTATTACTGATAATATTCACAATATATATATTTACCAACCCCTCCACACAAGCGAGATGCGACACAAAGTCAATTTATTAAGTAGAGTTTAATAGGTTTGAATTCAGAGTTTTCCTTCTCCTAGACTGGTTACCTAGCCATGGTTAAAGAGCCCAGCATGTCCTGCTATTTACCCATAGCTGGAGGGAGAATTGGATTCATACCTTTCCCAAGTGTATTAGCAACATGTGAAATGCAAACAGTATTCACAATATATAGTCTCAAGTATTCCTCTCAAATACAAATAATTTTCAAACAAATCTATTTAATCCATAGATATTACCCTAACAGGTACTACCAGTCTGAGTAAGTGAAGACTTGAAAATATTTGCAACAAAGAGGTGAATCCACACTTTGTAGAACCCCAGAACTGGAGTTTCACCACTGGATGAAGTTTAATGTCATATCCTTGACATTGTTGCTAAATTAGGAAGGTTTATCTGTACTATGACTATTTTTCTGTCATTCAAAATATAAAAAGAAAACTTCCTTATTCTGAAATTAAGTTTAATTCTAGTTTGTAGCACATTTATGACAGATTTTCAAATATTTTGAATATATTTTCTGCTTTTATTCATTTTTGATTGATATTTATTTCATCTTAATTTCTGTTACTTTTTAGCACAATTAGTAAACTTAGTAAACAGAACAAATCTTGAATAAAAAAAAAACATTGTGTGAAATTCTAAGATGCAGATTTTATCATTATTATTCACTGATATGTACTTGATGTCCTCATCTTGTTTGTTATAGTCACTGATGAGATTTCCTATGATTGACATATCCAGCCTTAGAAAGCAGAATCCGACCATATGTTATACATTTCCAACCCTTCGTGTTCTCTCCAATATGACAGGTGTATCCCTTTCGAAGTTGACGCTTGAGGTTTTCATACATACATAGATGCATACATACATAATAGGCATACCCAATTTGTCGCCGGCTTTTCATTTTTAAAACGGCTTAAAATTAATTAGATCAAATTTTTTGTCTAAGTCCAAACTATTTGTCTGAATCTTCTAGATGAGGCTTGATAATTTGTATTATTTAGATTTTTTAGACTGTTGTCCCCATCTTTTTTTATTGTTTTATACACAATGTTTCAGTCAATATGCCCTCTGGCCTTCTTCAGGTGTTAAACTCAGGAACTTTCTTGTCAAACTCATAATTGGGAGCTTTTATTGAACTTTGAACCAAACCCTTTATCTAATCCATTGTAGTAGATTGTTCTCAGATAGAAGCATTAAATTAATACAGCACTGACAATTGTCAGGTTCAGTCATGACTTCAGGTGAAAATAACAAAGAATATTTAACATTGCTTAACTCTTGTACCCGTTTATGGTTAGCAGAATGAGAACAATTTATTCCAATGAATTCAATAAAGGATTTAGTTCAAAGTTCCATGAAGGCTCCTGATTTCAATACAAAGGCTCCCAAGCTTGACAAGATGGTTCCTGAGTTTGATAAAAAAAAAAAAACACCTGAAAAAGGCCAGAGGTCACATCAGTTGAAACATTGTGTATATGACAATAAAAAAAGGTTATAACAACAGTCTGAAAAATCAAAATAATACAGTTTGAACATTGTACATTCTTGTCTTTTTAGATATTTGTCATAGTAAATTTCTGAAAATTTTTAACCACAAATATATACAAAGAGATAGACAAATAACATCATAAGGATGAATTAAATAGGATGAATGAACTGATCTAAGATATCCTTTAGACATTATCTGTGAAATGATTGAATAAAGGGTTGAATTCAAAATTCCCAGAAGCTAATCCCTTTGGGAAAGGCATGAATCCATCCCTTCTTTCTTGCTATAGGTAAATAGTAGGGGAGATTCAGCTCCTTAGACTTGGTATGGTAACCAGTCTAGTAAAAGGTAAACTCTTGATTTAAACCAGTTGGACTTTGCTTAAAAATTGACCTTGTGTTGCATTTTGCCTGTGATGTTGTGGTTGAGTAAATATATACTGACTTTAAAAGATACCAAAAGAAATCTGAAGGGCACACTGACTGAAATTTTAACATGAGAATACTCTGCCAAATACATCAATGTATTTATTTACCAACTCCTCTGCATGAGCAGGATGACACAAGGTCAATTTTTAATTTAAGTTTAACAGTTGAGTTCAGTTTTCCTTCTCCATACCAATGTTAAAGAGCCCAGTCTACCCTACTATTTACCTATAGCTTGTGGGAAAATAGTTGGATTCATACCTTTCCCAAGGGTATTAGTGCTATGTGAAAAGCAACCAGCCTTGTCCAGGATTTGAACTTGGGTTAATGAGTTCATTTACTATGATGATAACCATTACACCAAGGACATCTCTATATATTGAAGAAAAATTCAAGATAATATCATTTCTGTCTGTTAATGTATGTATTCATAAGAAAACTAAGAATTTAATTTGATATTTTTTGTAGAATGAATGCAAAATAAAAATAATGAATACCTGACCCTCGACTGAAATCAACTTTAATTTAATCAATAATTGATAAACAATTTCTTGTCAGACTTTTGAATTAAATTAGATTTTTCAATTAAGTTCCAATAAATTTTCCTTTATTTTATACTAAAATATCTAACATATGTTCTGTGGGGTCTCTTAGAGATTCTAGGATACTAAAAACATTTGAATGGATTAGAATATTTAGCTCTCTTCCTTTGGGTCTATTTTAGGAAGGGACCGATGTGTGTATGCATGCGCAAGGGCAAACATTACATGATACCTATAATTAGTTTTATAGAAGTGTTATTCTCCTTTTTTATGCAAGAAGAAGGTATTGCTGTAAATTTGAAACACCTGTGTCCAGACAAGGTACAATTTTTGCTATGTCCTGCTCAAAGACAAGAATACAGTTGAGAGAGGTAAACAGATATTCCACTCTTTGTTTTTGGATGTTCAGCATATTGCAACTTTCCATCACTACATACAGAGCATTGTCTTTGTAATTTTGGATTTTGTAAAGAGGTCTGTAACTGACATAACTATTCTGTTGTTATTGTTTTGAGATATTGTAGTTGCTTTTTAGATAAACACATGCATATGTATGCATTTCACAAAGATAGCCTCTCCTTAAATCTTTCTTGTTAGATGAGTTATCTAGAAAAGTGTGCAAATCTTGTTTCATCATATGTTTAGCTGCATTAAAAATAAAGTACAGTAAAAAATAAAACAATTAAACAAAAAACGAAGAAAAACAAAACAGAAAAAAACCCAGCAAAAGTGTCCTACAAGTAAGAATATATTTATATAAGTTCCTTAGTGTAGTGTGACTTTTGTTGATCTGCTCAAATAAGAGTGTTTTATCAGTATGTCCTGCTAAGATGATACCTGACACATTTCTTGGATCAAACTGTAGCATCTCTACTATCGAAATATAATTTATTATATTGAAAGAAAAATGAATTAAATTAAAATTCAAAAATTAAAATATTCATTAATTGTCTGAATTTTATAGATTAGGCTTGATAACATATTATTTAGATTTTTCAGGCAGTTGTCCTCATCTTTATTGCTATATGCATAATGTTTTGGCCAATGTATCCTCTGGATTTCTTCACATTGCTGAATGGATATGAGGGTTGGGTTAATACAGTTCTAAGTGACAATCAGCTGGAGGTTGCAGGTTCAATCCTGACTACTTGAGAAAATAACAGAATACTTAACAAAGCTTTTTACATAAAATCTAATCCATTGGAGTAGATTGTTCTCAGATACAGACATTAGGTTAATAAGTGACATCATCTGGAAGTTGCAGATTCAATCCTGACTTCAGGTGAAAATAACATAGAATACTTAATATTACTTAACACTTGTACCTGGTCAGAATGAGAACAATTTTTCCCAATGGATTCGAAAAAGGATTCAGTTCAAAGTTTTGTGAAGGCTCCCAATTCCAATATAAAGGGTCCAAAGTTCAACAAGGAGGTTCCTGAGCTTGGCAAAAAACAACTGAAGAAGGATGGAGGACGCACCCGTTGAAACATTGTGTATATGACAATATAGATGAGGACAACCATAACAAATCTAAATAATACATAAAATAATAATCTATATATTTATATGTCTGCTTTTTCTTATTTTGTATTTCTACTC
>CM042151.1:17964577-17967077 GCA_023376005.1 Doryteuthis pealeii
GTATATATGTGTGTGCTTGTGTACATTGAGCATAGATATACATATGTATGTATACTTTATATCCTCATATACATATACATGTATATGAATATATAAAGTTTATATATGGTATAGTAACTAGATATAATCATATATATACATAATATATATCAAATTGTATACATAAATGCATATATATGTATGTGTGTATACACTATAATCAATTTTTACACCATACACACATACATACATGCACATTCATATAGACACATGTATATATAATATGTGTGTTTACATATATATAACAATAAGTATGAGTATATACATGTTGCTTTTTGTAGCATTTATACTTCTTGAATTGTTTTCTTTTATTTCTTACTTTATATTTTTTATTCTTTTTTACTTTTTAATAACTCCTTTCTTTTTTCTTTTTTCTTTCTATAATTACTTTTCACTTTTTCTCAAATATAAAAAAGGTGTATAATAATTGCTTGGTGAGGAGATGAAAAAAAATAACAGTTTCAAAAAGAAAAAAAAGAAAAGAAAAAGAAAAAGGAAGTAACTCACCTGAGTTGTTTAATCCAATAAACGGAATCTATAGCGAAACAAGATGTACGTCCTTGCAGAGAGAGTTTAGCTTCTACTGCTGCTGCTGCTGCTGCTGAGGCTGCCACCGTGCTGTTCCTTGTGACGACAGCATTAGTAAAGGTGTGGGGTGGGATTTGAATGAAAGTGAGTAGCCGGCAGTCCTACCAAGTGTGCTGTGTGTCTGACTATATTCTGCTACAGTCATACAGAGACTAACAGTGCCTCAAATGGAATTAAAGTAGACATACTGCTCCCTACTTTAGAAACACATTGGTATTTTTTACATTTACAAATAGAAACCCATGTACATAGATATACACACACACACACACATATATATATATATATATACACACACACATACAAGTACACATACACACACATACACACATAAAAACACACATATATATGTATACATATACATATATATATATATTGTGGTGCAAAAGTCACCTACCATTCTAAAAATTGAAAAACTTTCCAATAAAATGGTGAGAAAGACTTACATTAATTTATTTTGACTCTTGAAAATTATTTTGAATTAATTGTTGAAAAGCCCTCTACATTAGTTTCATAGAGATATACTTTTTAAATGGTAAATGACTTTTGTATGTACATACACACACACACACACACACACACATATATATATATCACTGTGTATATATATATATATATATATATATATATATATATATATTAAATGCACACACACATACACACACACACACACACACACACATACACACATGCACATACACACATATACACAGGATGTGATGGGTAAAGTCATCTAAATTATGCAAAAATGAAAATAACATTGATATTTCTCTTTAGCAGATATATTTACCAAAATTACTTAAAAATTCTATAAATTGAATTCATTCAACGAAATCAACATTGGTCTTAACCACAGTCTCCAGACAATTTAGGAATCTCCTGCAAGCCTTTCCGACAATCTCATTGTTTAAATTAGTAAATACTGTCGTTATTCTTGCCTCTGGTTCATCTTTAGTGATGCACCAAGTTTTGTTGGTACCCATTGCACCCTATATATATATATATATATATATATATATATATATATATATATATATATATATAATCAAGGGGATTGCAATTTGTGGATTTATGTGGCCAGATGTGGTCACATAAATTATCTCATAGCTAATACTGGGTCCCCCTGCTTTTGTGGCATGGTGCAGAGTCCTGTTGCCAGATATAAAGCCTTCCAGAAGCCACCCTTTCAATTCAGGGCAACACTAACTCCTCCAAACACCTTCATGTTAAATATGAGGCCATGCGGGAATATAAAATATCCCCATTTCTAATGACCATCCTGATGTGAATATTTGCTTTCTATCACTATCATTATCGCAACATCTAGTGGGTACAGAGCAAGCCAACAGTTGTTCTGTGAATTCACAATCTGATCCTGGCAGAAATTCTTCTCATCTGAGAAAAAGCAAATCATCTTTGGTTGAAAGGGAGGCTTCAGTTTGTTCAAAAGCTTTGCAGCATGATAAGAATTGTCCCTTTTCTCATCTTGTATGAGAAATTGCAAATGTATTCATGCATTGACAAAAACTCCAATGTCCCATGCTTATGGATCTGATTGACTTGCTGGGAGTTTTTTTCTTATCAGAATGATCAGAGTAAGGGTTCTGAGGTGCTGTATCTTCATAATCACCATTAGACTCATCCAACTCTTTTTCAAATCCTTTGCATTGTCCACAGATTGATACACAAACACTGTGTATTGGAGCTTCGGGTGTGAAAGCCAAGCAGTACAGCCTTGCATTTCCAAATTTTTGGAGGAGTGAATTGCATCATGGTGCTACTTTCCTCACAGAAGAGCTCAACTGACTCTAGTTTCCTGCATGGTATATAAAACCTGAAACAAACAAAGCAGATGCACAAAATTAATAACTTA
>CM042151.1:17974577-18047077 GCA_023376005.1 Doryteuthis pealeii
AATTTCATATTGACAAAATCGAAGTTTTGTGTTCATTATTTTATCCATTTATTTATCTCATTTTAGTTGTCTGCTTGATTTGAAATTATGAATATAGTGGTCTGTGAGGTCAAAGGTTGGCACCTGCTATTTTAAGGAATGACAAACAATTCTTGAAAATTCAAAATCAAACAAAAAGTAGTGGAGCCTTAACTACATGTATGAATGGGCATTTAGTAAATTATATTACTCATTGCATTATTTTGAATTTCAAACTTTTCTTCAACAAAATAAATTTAATCTTTAAAAATCACCATAGTTATCAAACCCTTCTTTAGTAATATAACTTGAAATGCTAAAATAAGATGTAAAATTAAGAAGGTTATAAATCTTTTACTAGTACAATGTTCACTAAACAACTCTCTCGAGCCAGAATGGCATTTTAAAACCATTTGTTCAAAACAATCCACAAAATTTGGTGCCAATGTCTGAAAATAAACAAATAACTATTTTATCAAACAAACACAGTTATTCTATTGAAAACAGTGATCACTGGCAGATCTGAGCAACTGAATAAACAAAATAAATATTTTGAATAAAGAGATTTTATTTGACTGAAAATCTCCTTGGAGATTCAACTAACATTAAACAGTGAAAGTGCTAAATAATAAATATTACTGAAACAATAAAAGCAATAAATACAAATTATGAACAGTGACAAATAATTTACCACCTGGACTCTTAGGCTTTAGTAACAGTGACCTTTCATCCCTGCCTCTCTCTCCATTGAATAGAATAAAGTGATGAATTACCTCTAAATGTTTGTATATTTAGAGTGTAATTTAGAAAACAAAATAGTGTTTGTAATAGGAAGTGTGATAAAAAAAAGTATCAAGACTGAAGCTTTAAATTTCATAGCTAAACAACTTAGATGATGATGATGATGATGATGATGATGATATGAAAAAAATACAAAATTATGAAGCCAGTATTGTTACTTTTTGAACTAAATGTTTTGGGCAAACACAAAATTGAAACTTTCAAGTGTCTATTAAAGTAAGTGATCAATATCTTGAATATGTATATTTACCAACCACTCCGCAAAATGAGGCACAAGGTCAAATCTTTTCTGGAATTTAACGGATTTGAATTCAGAGTTTTCCGTCTCCTAGACTGGTTGCCATACCAACGTTAAAAAGCCTAGCTTACTTTACTATTCACATATAGCTGGAGGGAGAATAGTTGGATATATACCTTTCCCAGAAGTATTAGCACTATATGAAATGTAAATAGCTTTGTTCAGGATTTCAATTCAGATCGCCATGTCAATTTCCTGAGGATAACAATTACATGACAATCGATATCTTGAATAGAAATCATATAGGCAGTTTAACACAGAAATGAAAATCATATATTAATATTAACAGATTCATTTTTTCTCAATGAAAAAAGAATTATGATTACAATTTGTCTCCAATAATTTAGATATAATTTACCAATTAGTTGTCATAAAGAGAATTTAATATATGGGTTAGTGTTCAGTAGAATGCATTCCTAAAAAGCAAACTCTTCATTACTTACCCTATAAAAATTATTTTGTCCAAAGTTTTAAATATTTTTATTTATTAAATCTAATATATTTTTTAATTCTATTTCAGTTGTATGATAGATACTTCATAGATATATATAGATAATTTACCACTTTATATATACCTAATGAATGTCATTAGATCTAATGAAGGAAAAAGGTTTCACACTAAAAAAAAAAGAGCAAGTAGGAGACGATTTCCCCCAACAAAACAATTATAGATGTGCAGATTATCTAGCACTTTTCTGAAATACACCTGCCAAATCTCTGTTGCTTAGCCTAGAAAAGGCAACTAGAATCATTGGCCTCTATGTGAACTCATAAAAATAGAGTTCATATATTTCAAACAAGACAGAGACATCACCACACTGGAGAGTAAACCTCTGAAATTAGTAGACCAGTTCATATACATAGGTAATAATATCTCATCTACTGAAAACAATGTCAGTACATGGATGGGAAGGGGTTGGACTGCTATAGACAGATTATCTGTCATATGGACATCTGATCATTCTGATAAGATTAGATTAAGTGACAATTCTTCTAGGCTGTAGCCATGTCATAGCTAATGTATGGCTGCACCACTTGGACTTTAATGAAATACTTTGCTAGATAGGAACTCAAAAAGTATTTTGTACGGCCACTTACCTCCTATCACACAAATTCAAGTAAGATGAACAAGACATGCTGGACATTGCTGGAGAAGTAAGGATGTTCACTTATAAGTGATGTTCTCCTGTAGACACCTACGTATGGATACACCAGAATAGGCTGACCACCAAAACTTACATTGATCAACTCTATGTGGATATTGGATGCTATGAGTAGGTCCTGCTAGTAGCAATTACCTGAAAGGGTGAGTGAGGAGAGAGAATCATGGAAATCTGTGCTGTCAGCACAACTTGATGATGATGATGATGATGATGATGAAAACTAGAAACTAGAAAGCAGATATTCCCCCTTGAAAATCTGTATCTGTAATTGGGAAAATTCATTTTGCAGTAATCTTATACCACAATAAAATAATATGACACTAAAAAGAATAGGAAGTAAATTTGAGTAAAGATTAAAGTAAACCAATATGTTGAGTGCTTTCAAATTTATTAACTGAACTTATTGTAATATTGGCAAACTATAGTAAAACTATAATTTAGACTAATTTTCTATTTTTGTTTCATCACAAAAACGATTAAACCTTTAAACTTTCTTCAGTTATTTATTGAATTTTAGGATGCCAAACTTTGTTAAGAGAAGAAATGTGTATTTCCTCACATATAAATCATGCACAAAATTCCAATTTTTGCATTTTGTAAATTAACCAGAGATTCAATATTAAGTCATTTTTGATGTTTCCACATAAAGTATTGAAAGCTAAAGGCAATCTTCATGGATGGAAGCAAAGCTCATTTTATAGATTAAATGCCAATGGTTATAAGGTGTATAAAACATGTTTTCGTTTTTCATTCAACTATGGTTAATTCTAAGGTTATGTGATAACAAACATAATGTATTTCTTAATATTATGTTTTCTCAATGTTTGCCAGTGCTGGTAGTTGAGTTTTCTTCGTCCTTTTGTTTTAAAGCACCACACTTATTAACAGATTGTGGTCCAGTTGTGGGCCTTTTTTTCAAAGGATAAGGCACCACTCTAATTGGTTGAACCAATATTGCAAAGTAGAGATATTGTTTAATTTCCTTCCAGCTCCTGGGTTCTATGAGCAGCTTAAAATCATGCCTCTCAATTGTCAAGATGTCATTATATATGAAGCAATAGGCACCTCCTGACCAGAAGATATTGTATAATAGCAAATCTAATCTCTTCATCTGCAAGTTCTCCAATAACTGACCTCTTGTGACCCTCTTATTAAACCTGTGAGCTTTTCAGTGACCATTTTTAGACTCATGCAAATTGGGAATCTCAAATTCATGATTTCTTTATCAGGAGTTGTTGCACAGTTGAACATCTTATGTGTAATGTTGTTAACTCAAAATTTTGACTGATTCATTCTTCTGTCCTCATCAGGTGTATATATATATATATATATATATATATATATATATATATATATATGTGTGTGTGTGTGTGTAAATTCATCATTTGTTATTTTTTTATTAGTGGCTCCTATGTGCTATTCATATATATCATACCTCCTGCATTTACCTCACTCTAACACTCTTATCTAGGCTTAACCAGATGTTCATATCTCAAAAACTAGGATCATCATCAGGTCATCCCAACAGCCCGAATCTTCCTTGCCACCCATCACTATCAGCCTTCACTCCTAAAAGGTCTACTACCTTGTGTCCTGTATCTGTATAGAGCTGATTGATGTAGGTTTTTGCAGGCTGACCTACACTGGTGTACCCATGTGTAGGTGCCCACAGGGAAGCATCACTTATGAGTTCCTCCCTGCTTCTCCAGCAGTGTCAAATTTGGATTGTTTGTCTTATTTGGATTGTTTGTGTGTTTGGAGACAAGTGGCTCTAACACTGCTTTTTTGTGGGTTGCTGCTTCCAAAATGTGTTCAACACAGAACTCAGCATCCTTGTACAGTTCCCATGTAGTTTTTTCTCCAAAAGTTTTGTTAGAGTCAAAGTGGTGCAGCCAATACAATAGCAGACATGGCAACAGCATGGATGAATTTTCACTTCATCTTAAATAAGAGCTACCAAAATACATTTTCTGCATATAGGCTAAGCACAGCCATTTCCTTTTTGTCAAATTGAAAATATTAAGAAAAAAAATACAATTTACCAACAAGTCATTATATTTTCAAAAATCTACATCTGATCCACCCAAGGGCCTTATAAGACCGGGTTTTTTCACAACTTTGTATGAACAAGGAATTATTCCCCATCCATCATCATGTCAGTTATTGTTCTCACAATTTCTCAAGACATACTTATATCTAAATACCATGCAAACTTCATTATTCACAAACTTCACACAAACAGACTCTGTTGATTACAACTTTTACTAAGCAAGTTACAGATTATCTTGAAAATAATGTGAATAAATATTTTGTTGTTCACTCTGTTTAACAACTGCATCATGAATTTCATCAGTTCAACATATTACATACCAGCAGTCAAATGTAGTAATAATCCACTTTCTCTTTCAGTAGGTAGGCCAGTACCTCTTTCTATTTAGTTTATGGCAGTAGTATTCTTAGAAATACACTCACACAAAGATTGTCTTATTAATTCTAACTTACCAGTGCTATACTCTAGCAACATATATATGCTTAGCCTGATAACTGGATGATTTCACCTTTGTATATCAACTGCTTCCTTTTACTGGAAACCAGATTTTTCTTTTGACATATTTATATTTGTTATTTCATGTGTTCCTTTATAGATTTTCCAGATTTTATGAATCCCAAATGGTGACAATTGCAAAAAAACATTAACTGCAAATTTGCATTCATGAATTTAAATCAGTAACTGCAATGAGGGGAAAATTCCTTACCTATCAGAATTTAAATGCATCCAAAAGAAAGTGGATGAGAGGAAAAGTTTGGAAAAGTTAAATCAGTTAATGAACAAGCAGCATATGTGGGGATTAATGTTGGAGAAATGTTGCTTCATCTTAATGTTATATAATAGATAGGCATTACCTATCATTTTCATAAGGATGTGTAATATAGATTTTAAGATTAATGGTAACTCACTGGATAAATTCTGAGAACTTGATTAACAAAGTTTAACCTCATGTTCATTTGAAATGGATCTCATTGGCATAGAGAGTCATGAGATCAGATAAGGCTGGGAAAGAAGGGGTAACTTTAGGGGAGTCAAGACCAGAAAGCCCTTTTTGGGTGGATGTGTATTCATCTCTATGATGCTTCCCTGTGTGCATGGTATAAAGAATGTTCAGGAATCAGGGAAATGAATAAAAATGTGTACACAGAAATATGTCTCTGTGTTTCTATGATAAATAACGAGAACAGAAAGATGGATCAGAGATAGAGAGAGAGACAGAGACAGAGAGACAAGACCGACAGACAGACAAAGAGAGAGAACCTCCAACAGAGAGAAACATCCCAATACAAAGGAAGATGTTCAATCCAAAAGAGAACTTTGATATGAGAAGCAGACAGTAGAAGAATTTAAGAAGATGAAGACACATGATAGAAGTAAACAGAAGCAATGTAATTTTAAGAATAAATATCAACAACATCAATAACTAATAAAAAAGAATACAAAAAGAGTAGATATAGGTCTGTATATACAAATGATCTTACTATACATGTGTGAGGTTCCTAAGAGATATAACAGTTTGTGAGAGACTTAGATATTTGAGAAGTGTACTTTATTGTTGATTCAATGGGAAGAAATATGACTATGTGTAAGCAAGTAAGCTTAGGACAATCTCTGCTTGTGCTATTCAGTGGTTTCATGTTTCATGTGACATGGGATTAACAGGGGACAAAGTCATCTCTGTAAAGCTCCCCTAATGGGGCCATCAGTTGGCTGTGGGTGGTGACCTGTGATGCTTAAGTCTTAATAATAAACTTCATTCATGTGTCTCCTTATGAAATTGACTCAGCAATAAGTTAAATCCTGAACTAGGATGTTTCTAGTTTACTTTGCACTTAGGCTCTTAGCAAAGCCATGAAATTTTCCCTCCAACCATAAGATAAATAGTAATAATTGGTATGGCAACCAGACTAGAAGGAAAAATCCAGAACACATTTTTAAGTGGTTATGCACTTAAAAACGTGTTCTCGGTATGACATTAAACTACATCTAGTGGTGAGGTTTCAATTCTGGAGCTCTGAGAAGTGTGGAGTACTCTTCATCACCATAACTCCCAGATCAACTCTGATTTAGGGTGCCATCTATGGAGTAAATAAAAAAATGAGTTTTAAAAATGTGTCTAAGACAATCAGTTTAAAAAAAGTTTGAATCCTCAACAAGAATAAATAAAATAAAAATGTCTTCAGCATAAAATAACCCAAGGGTTGACATTCCGTAAAATCCAACCAACTTCTTAAAAACTGACCTTTTGTTGCATCTTGTCTGTGGGGGAGGGGTTGGATAAATACATGCAAGTATCTCTTAACAAAACTGTATCTCATGAGTGTTAATATCTTAAATAGTTTTTTTTTTTGTTGTTACATTTTTGAAACCATTTCTATTGTAGACACCCAGTATATGATTCTCAAGGTTTACATTATTACACTTTTTGAAATAATGTCCAGCTATAAAACAAATGAATTGATAGACGTGAAATAATTGTTTTGTAGCCACATTCATATGATCTAAATTCATTAGTATTTTGTTGTTTTTTTTTATTTATTTTTGAGGACTGTATCAAAACATTTGTCTACTCAATCAAAATCTCTTCGTCCAGAGAAAATCAGAATAACAAATGCAATTCAAGCAATCAGTGCATCAATTATTCAATGTGTTCACAGATTTCAAGACTCAGTTTGAAGATGGATCAACAAAAATGACAGCTATAATAAAGTATGATCAGTAAAAACGGCATAAAGAGTATAACTTTATGACTTGATCTTTCATGTGACGCTTAGTAAATTTTTTATATCATGAATAAATTTAATTGTTAATGTTTAAAATTGATATAATTGCATCCAGTTCTGAAGTCATCATTTTTTTGCTGTTACTTCACACTGATCAGATTGTATGTGTTAGGGTCCCATCTATGGACCAAATAGATATTTTGAAAAATTGAGTATGATGTACATACAACTTCAAGCAAACAATTATTAGTTAGATATAGTTACTTGAAATCATATAATTGCTTGTAGATTATTAGAATTAGATATGAATACTTGAAACCATATCATCATCATCATCATCAGGTCATACTGAAAGAATGGATATCTATGACTCTCTCTCACCAACTGGTCTTGAAAAGATAGGTCTTCCTAGAAGTTTAAGAATTCACTTCGATAGTCAAACTAACTGTATCTTTGCTCTCTTCTATCCCAGCAGTCTGTAGATCTTTTTGAAGTTGTCTTTAGGTAGTAAATGGTTTTTGAATTAATCCCTAAATTAATTCCTAACAAATGGATATAGCTAATTGTTAACTTACTTTATGAGGATGATCTATTTGTAGCAGATATAAAATCAGGCCCTGTTGTTTCATTTTTTAATGATGGCTCTAATCATACCAATTGGAATATTGAGTTCATTTGAGATATTTTGAGTTTCCATTCCATTATTATAATGGTCAGATATCACTCTAAGAGAACTATATTATGAAAACATTTGCATGTGTCATCTAGATATTTCTATGCTCTTTCTATGCTCTTGTTGGTTAGCAGAAATTTGTAAATTGATAATTTGAATGGAATTCTATTTCAAACTGAAAATTTTACTTATTCATATTTTCAAAATACCTTCAAATTGTGTGTGTGATACTCATATGGTGAATTTGTCATTACATTTAGATGTAGGCAAATATTTTCTTTTTTTTCCTTATGCATAATATATCTTGGGTGAAGTGTGAAGCCATTATTTTCTTTAAAAACAAAATTTTATTAAATATGTTCAATAAATATGTTTATAATTATATGTAAATAAATAAATAAATATATATATATATATATACATATATATAGTTCCAATCATAAATGATGTGATTATTACATATGGGTCAGTAGTTAATCTCTCTCTCTCTCTCTCTCTCTCTCTCTCTCTCTCTCTCTCTCTCTCTCTCTCTCTCTCTCTCTCTCTCTCTCTCTCTCTCTCTCATATTTTTTTTTTATTTCAGTATAAATTTCTTTTCACTTTCTTCTTTCTTATGTTTACTCATATAATGTTTTGTTACTATAACAACACTTTCTCATTAATCTGTTGTTGGATCAGATTGCATGACCTATATATATATATATATATATATATATATATATATATATATATATATATACGTACACACACACATGCACATACACACACACACACACACCATATCTACCCTGATATATATATATATATATATATATATATATATATATATATATATGAGAAATAACAAGAAGACACCTGAAGATCATCAAGAAGAAATATTCCGTTGTTTTTAACAAAACCTGTTTGAATACATATATATATATATATATATATATATATATATATATATATATATATATGTGTGTGTGTGTGTGTGTGTGTGTGTGTGATATGCCTCATATTTTGTACCAAAGCACTTTGAACCATGTCCTTCGTCATCTGCAAGAGGATTATTTTTTTTAGTTGTTTTTTTTTTGGGGGGGGTGTATGCATTTTATTTATTTTTATAACTAATGTATTAAGTATAGCACACCAACATACAGTATACCCTCCGAAATGAATAAACCTGCAACCACAATAAAAAACTGCAATAAGCACTCAATAACCAGTTAAAAAATTCACCACAAAAAACAAATAAACAAATAGATAAAGACAACAACTACAATAAATAATACTACTGAACATAATCAATAATTATTTTATAATTTATCTAGCTAATGGGTGCTAGCCTTCTCTGTCTGAATTTCTCAGATCAAAAATTATCATTATTTTTGTCTATAGTCTAATGAGTAAAAAAAAAGTATTTTACTCAATGAATGTTTATTTTTCAACTTAATCTTCTTGTAATTGATCATTTGGACTCATCTTGTTATACACACATTATTTCAACTATTATTTTCATAGATGAGGAATCATCATTACTAGAAGTACTTAGTCATATTATGTGCTAGTTGTAAAATGGTTACTATCAAAAGTAAAGGACATAGAATTGCTTTTATTAAAGTTTAGGATAATTAATCATATCTAAAAGGCATTTTATTTGTTTCTATCATTTATTTACTGTCTTGTTTACACTAAGTGTGGTTTAGAGAAGACAGATTTGTGTTGGTTTGGACATCTTAAATGCCCTTGAAAACTCCTAAGAAAAAATAGATATTTTAAATGAATATTTGATTTTATTATTTTTCAAACTTGGAAAGGTATTTTTAATCTTAATTTTAAAAGATATTGAGTTTCTAAGACATTTAGGCCGGAAAACAATTGAGATTAAATGGATTCACTCTTAGTAGCTCAACACCTGGCCATGACAGAGATTATCTAAGTGCATAAAAAGTGGTAGAAAGGCCTCTACATCTTTTAACAATTACAAAGTATGTGGGTAAGAGCTATGAGATAGACCTCCATTTACAGCATAGAGCACAGTAATATATAGAGGGTAAGAGACAGATCCCATCTAAAAATGAGTCTGAATTGGATATGCTAGTACAGTTTCACATCTTTTCAGGTTTGGCCCTAACAATTCCTGAAAGTTGGGTTGAAATCATTCAAAAATGGTGAAGCTTTAACTGTATTTGGTGAATTATGATAAGATTATACACTGATCTATTTGTAAACAATTATATCTTCAAATAACTGTTCTTAATGCAAATTATTTGCACACAGTTATATGGTTTCAATTATTCCTATCTAAAATTAAATATTTTTCCTAATTCTTCTGTTAAGTGCACCAATTATCATAGAAAGATCCTAACACTCACTAGTTCTGTCGACTGGAACTGTAGAATATGCTGACTGCACCTCTGCAGAGGAGTAAGTCCTCCTACTCCCCAATGGGATGGAATCCTGGTGGTTTAACAGTTCATGACATGCAGATGGGTTGTTGAAAAGGCCCCAATCAATTGGTTGGTCACATCACACCCTGGTACCTATATAATTGTCTCAATCCCCCAGCACTTTTTATCATATATATGCTAGAAGTCAGTGGCTGAAGGTCTTAGTGTCTTGAGTATTACAGGATGTTAAACTGCATTTGGTGTTGAGATCCAATTCTAGAGCTCTGGGGAGTGTGAAATATCCCCTCATTGCTATTACTCACAAGTCCACCCTGACCCAGAGTGATAGTATCTGTTAGGGTCTCATCTATGGGTTAAATAAAAAAAAATGTTTTTAAAAAAATTTGAATACCAAACAAGAATGAATAAAACTAAAACATTTTCAACATAAAATAACCCAACTGGGGTTGACATGCAGTAAAATTTAATCGATCAACCAGCCTAACACTCACAAGACACATTTTTATTTAGTTTTCAAATAAGGTGCTGGTATTTTTATTATGTCCCATTTCCTTATCAACATTCTTGGTCCGCTAGAAGAGATGTATGCATGATCTGACAAAGTTTATTTCCATTGTCTCATACCACTGGGGTATCTCACTATAATTCATGGCCACAGACAAATTAACTCACTCAGCTTAAGGGATTGTCTACACCAGACATTAACTCTTCCATTACTCTAAAGTGGGTAAAACCCCTGATATATGAGATATTAATTAGGGTCCCACCTATGGGTTAAATATATCTAATTAAATTAAAATTAAAAATCACTACCTTTGTCAAGTTAGCAGAAATTTGTTTGAGGCATCAAGAAGCAGTTCTTTTGCAGCACAATTTTATGTGGAACCCAAACCCGGACAAGCCAATAGATAAAGCAACTTTATATTATATATATATATATATATATATATATATATATATATATATATTGAGAGAGAGAGAGAGAGAGAGAGAGAGAGAGATATGTGCATGTCTAAATGTTAAAAATCTATTCTTAGAGCCAATATTTGCATACTGTTAGAGAAAGTTTAGAAATGTATTCAGCTCTTTATTGTTTGGACTATCAGTCAATTGAAGAACGTTGTTTACAATTGTTGGGCAAAATAGTTTCCACATGAATTTATGAAAGCAAACATTAGTCAGCATTTAAATACTTATCTTTCTCTTCATGCTTGACACAGAAAGAAGGTATTTTTAGACAAGATAGTCACTGGCTATAAAAAATGAATTCATCATGAGAATCCAAAACAAAGAAAATCAAAACTGGATACATGACAGCCTTTAACATCTGAACTTAAACAGAATCATTGGGATAAAAATTTCTTTTGAGTTTGGTGTTTGGTTTAAAGTGCTTATTTGTATGAGTTTTTCTTCATGGTAATGTTTGGCCACATGTTGCTAGGATGATACTACAAAAGTTCATTGACTTGGAATATGACTTTGCCGCATCCACCATATTTTCCTGCTTTCTTACCCACCAACTATGATTTTTCAGGCATCAGAAAAGATTCCATTCCAAAGAAAAAGTAGAAACTGCATTTAAAGATTTATTGGCATCAAAAACATTTAGAATTTTAATGTATTAGCATTAATAACCTTGTTAATCGATTGTAGAAATGCAGATGTTTAAAGATCATATTTTGACAGATTAAGACACAGTTTAAATTCATTAATTTAGAAATAAAAGTTTATTCTAAAATCAGACATTATTTTTCGAACAACCTAACATATGCATATGGGTGTGAGTATATCTTTAGGAGTCTCTATGGGCATAGACAGTGTATATATGAGTAGGTACATAGATGTGTGTGAATAGTAGTATCAAAGTGATGATAAACATATTAGATAGGTTAGTAGATTTTAATAAATAAACTCTATTTATTCATTATATATTGCTGAAACCCAACAAATCCTCTTGTCATGTCACAAATGTGATGCAGCAACTAATCACTGTTTTGGAACAGGAGCTCCTTCCCCATATGACATACAGTTTCATATCATTAACGAAGGGAAATTTTTCATTTTTTTCAAAAACTACCGGTAGGAATTTAACAAGATATTCATTATATAATAGGCTGTATATATGCATAGGCTGTATAAAAACTGCATTGTTTTGTGCCACAGGAAACAAACGGTGGCCATTTGGAATATTATCATGATATAGAAGTGTTCCAGGCTGTTATACTATCCTCGCCATGGGAACCAAATGTAATACTACCCTAGTCACGGGAACCAAATGTAATACTATGGTGGTCGCGGCAACAAATGTAATACTATGCTGTCCTGCGGAAAGGCACAAAATGTACCAATATGCTTGTTTTGGGCTGTACCTGAAAGTGGCCAAATTCACCAATGTTGTTCCACAATTACAACGGACGTTTTTTTAATAATAAAAGACCTTTATCAGTTATATGGTGATAAAAATCATGTACAACCAGAAAGGGGTGTCGAAGTTTGAGTCGGAATTTTGTGGACTGACTGGCAATATATGTTGAGTTCTGATTCAAATTCAGGAGTTTGAGTAGCATGATGACAAAGCAAAGATGGCGACAAGGGCTGTGAGACAGAGCTATCAATCTGGTCAAGAACCCACTGTCCAATCTGGTCAAGAACCAGCTCTCCAATCTGCCTGGAACCCTTTTTGGGACCTCTTATATGGGTTCCAAACACCTGAATCCAGGGCTCTGAACGGCCAGTCAATAGAAACGCCGGACCAATGGCCCTACAGTTTTGGGGCGTACAAAAACCCACCCACGCGGTCGCATTTGATTGGACGGCCAATCGAAATCATGGCCTTGGGTTACACATCTTGGAGGGGGGGGCAACAAGTCTCTGCCCCAGTTTCCTGATTGGTGAGGCACCTGATAATATTTTTGTTATTGTATAAATGGTCTCGTGCCAGACTTATCTGTCAGTTGCTATGATAATTCCCAGAAATTGGTCACGGATTATGTTATTCTTACTGAATCTATATTTTTAAGATCTAATCTTTAAACTGTATTTGTTAAATAAATTTTCTTATCTTGTGCAGACTTCACAAGAATGACAATATATATATATGTATATGAAAACATTTGTATAAAACAGTCATTTGTTTTATATCAACCAACTTTTTAGCCTTTAAAATTTCTTTTGTTCGAGTAATTTTTTTCTAATTTTATGCAGTCTTCACGTAAATGACAATATGACAACATATGTATGAAACAGCCATTCGTCTTATATCAACCGATTTTAGCCATTAGAATTTCTTTTGTTCATGTAAATTTTTCTTATCTTGTGTTGACTTTACCCCACCACTGACTTGTACTCTGATCTAAGTTGCTTGTACAACTCTAAAAACAATTGCTATTTTTATATCCAAAATTGTTTTTTTTCAACTATCTAATGAGATATTGCCAGTCAATCCATAACACCACTACGGTGTTATAAAGCTATAAACAAGTGTCATTATAATCATGCAGTTATGAGTTGCAAATGTGACTTGACCTTTTCTGAGAAAGATATTATAACATCTGAACTTTTGAAAGGCAAATCTACATTAGAGATATCCAAAATGATCTAGAAATTGACATGTACAATGGACCAGCACCTTTTCCAAGTCATTTAAAAAAAATCACATATCTCATATTAACCAACTCCACTATCATTTGCAAACTCTGTTTACTTATTTATTTCAATTTAATTTCATCTTAGTTACTGTATGTATCCATAAAAATCTGTAAATGAAGCAATTAAAGTGTTATTTTCTTTCTCACAGTTTTTTTTTATTACACATTGCTAATAATTTGACTCACTAATAATCTAAGTAAATTAGTTAAATAACCATAACTTCTTTTCCCTTTTGTAAAACCTTGCAAATTTACAGAGTACACGTTTTCAGCATTCTCTGATAATTTCATTAAATTCCGAGTAGTTTTTGGATTGCCACCTTATTAACAATTTGAGACAGTGTATATGATCTACTTAAAATGATTCCATAAATATGTCAAAACTCAGTTCCATGTACTTAATGTTGTAGTATAGCAGCTGCGATGTTGCTTAACATGGGTGTTATCTGTAGAATAAACATCATACACACCTTCACAAGATGGCTGCGATTAGCATCTGGTCACCAGACAAAAAAAAAAAGACAGTCACCAGAAAACAGACAGTTGGATACTGATCTCTCAAACACAAATCTCTACATCATCATGTATAGTAGATGTATGATGTGATAACCTGGAAATGACCCTTATGTTGTCAGATGCAAAGTAAGGAAGAGTAGGTGCCATTGACAAACAACTGCAAAGGTGTTGTAAGATAAACAACAAAAGTTCCCACATCTGGCAACAGACTAGTGCATGTTAGAAAGTGTAACTCAAGCACAGACCAGCAGATCAACCAGGAATATGTGTGGCAGACTGAGAAAGAATGGAATCAAAGGTAAAGAATGGAAATACATTCTACTCAGAATTAGAATAAGTGCTTAACAGTAGTTTTATCTCAAGAAAACTGGTATGAAAACTTGCAAATTTGTACATTAAAACAGTATCTACAATAGTTGAGAAGACTTGGTGTCTGTTTCTTTCCTACCACAAGATGATCACCAATTCTCAAAACATGATCACTCCAGCACTTGTGTTTGGTGGTGAACAACCCAACTATGAAACTTGTCACCCAATCAGATGTGACTGTGCATGTTTGAACGGACTTGCTCCCATGAGAATTACTCAGGTGGTGGTGAGATGGGATGCAGAAACTTTGCATTCACAGTGACTGAGGAGATAAATTCTTCACTTCATATACAAGAATTTTTAGTAAAATCTTGCATCATCCAAGCAGTTTTGTTAGCCACCATAAACAGCCCAGATGTGATTCCCTGTAACTTCTAGTTTTTCTGAGTCTAGAAATTGAAACATTGTGGATGAGATTAAGGGGAATGCAACAAGGTGGCTGATGGTAATCCTGAAAGAAGACTTATTATCTGCCAAAGATATTCTTTAAGTGACTAAATACATTATCCCTATATCTACACAGATATTGATTTACTGATATTAATATATCAATGTCTCTATATACATTAATACAAGTATACACATATTCACGATTCCTAAAAGATTCATACACTCACACACACACACACACACACACACACATACACTCACACACACACACACACACATATATGTATATATATATATATATATATATATATACTTCCTAAATCTTTAAAAATTGGCACATAACACAAAATGTAACATATACACACATCTCTCTCTCTCTCTCTATATATATATATATATATATATATACACACACACACATATATATATGTGTGTGTGTGTGTCTAAGTATTGGTGAAGGTCTTTCTACTTGTTCAATAATGATATTCTTATTCACGTAAATTAGCCATTGTTATCAGTTATTTCTTACTGACATATCAGTTCTTCGTCTACAATAAGTGTGTCATTTTTGTAGCCTCTAGGCTTCGCTTAGCCAATTTTATGTCTCATCATGAACACACAATTTTAAGTACGTCGTTGTTGTCAATGTTGCTGACGTTTGTCCCATCGTCCTCAGCACCAACATCATCATTGTCTGGAAAATGTGAAATCTAGGGTAACACTTAATTTTCTACAGAAATCAATACCTTGTATGTTTACTTTCAAATGCACAATTTCAAGTATAACATCTGGAATTCAGAGAAAGAAAAGAAAAAAAAGGGAAAAAATTAGTTGGAGAAAGAAAGGAATGAAAAATGAGAGAATGAAAAAAAAAAATGAAAGAAAATGCTGAGGATTCTGGGTAATAGTTTTGTTTCTTTGACTGAATAATATTTTCAATGAAAACTCCTTGGAGATTCATTCTATCCATCAGTCATCAACATCTTATCCTTTATATCAGTTTTATTCTTTTTTTTTTCATTCACTTCTACATTTTCATTTTCCTTGTTTTTTTTTTTTTCACCCAAGCCAAAAAAGTTTCCTTTTTCTATTATTTTCTTTTTTAGTTTTTCATTCCATCTTCATTCATTTTTTTCATTTTGTTTTTTCTACTTAAGCTTTTCTTGATTTCTATTCTTTTTCATATCATATTCATTCAATCTTTTTCTTTGTGATTAAGTTTTTCATCATTTACTTTTTTCTTCATTTTATCTTCATTCATTCTTTCTATTCTTTTAAGAATTTACTTCCTTTTACCTTATTCTTTTCATTTTCCTTCATTTCTTATTTTTCTTTCTGATTAAGATTTCTTCATTTTTTCATTTTTTTTTCTTATTTATTCTATCTTTATTCCTTTTTTCTCTTTCTGATTGTTTTTCTTCACTTCATTCATTTTTCTCCATTTTTCATAATACTTACCCAATTTCTAACTTTCCTTCTTTCTTTCTTTCTTTCTCTCTATGTTTCTTTGTTTCTTTCTTTCTTTCTTTCTTTTATATAATTAAATCATTTTCAATGATACTGGAGAAGAATGCTTGGTCAATATTCAATATATGCCTGTTGGAAAATTGAATTATCTCCCTTGTCTCCTCATCCTCTAGAAGAGAACTGAAGACCACCCCCACACCTATTCACACTATACTCTCCCCAAAACTTACAACTCCCATCATCCACCCATATCTCACTAAACACTCACTTATTCACGCTCAATCTATGGAAGTCTGACGGCAACATAAATTCTGTTTCACTTAAGAGCAAAAATTCTTGCACAAAGTATTATTCACGCAATTTTCTAATCATCTTTATTCGTGTAAGAAGTCAGATAATAGCCTAAGCGTGTTCTGTAAGCTCCAACACTGGTCTCCTGACTTGGTTGGTGCTAACATCACTGCTTTGACACGGAGGATTAAGGCTGATATTTTGGGGTTTGCCATAATTCCCAAAGTCTAGACTTCTCCAAAGTGAGGAGGATTTCTTCTAACCTATATCCTTGCATAAATGGAATTATTTCCTTACAACTGATTGAATTGCTTCAGAGTGGACATCAGACATCTTGATAATTGCAGGTTTTATAAAATGGATGCAATGTGCATGAATGTGAAAGATTACTGTGAATTTTTGCTACTTACACAAGTAACTCACATGAATGTGAAAGATTTACCAAAGTCCTTTGTCCAAAGATTTGAATGCAAACCAACTACCATAATATCAAGATTATTACTTAAAGAGCCGATCTCTGCCAGCAAAGCCAAACATTGACCCCCCCCTCTTCAAAGCACATAATAGATCTACTAGGTACCTTTAATTTACAGGATATTTATTGGACTATAGTAGCCAACCTTTGAACCTGTTGGGCTTCTGTTTTAACATCAGTCCATGATCATATTGATGCTTTTATTTAGGAAGGAGAAAAGTTTTCTTAGAATTCCATTATTATTTCTATTATTTCAAGAATTTGAATGATTGAAAAATATTGTTCAATGTGTTTGCTGAACCAACAATTCAATTGCGGATTGAATTGGAAATTGCATCATTTTTTAAAAACTTCTCAACGCATTTTAATTATATACATTTATTTAATCCTTTTACCACAAGCAGAATACAACAAAAGGTCAATTTTTAAATGAAGTACAGTTGGTTTGAATCCAGTTTTCTTTCTCCTAGACTGAATTCCATTCTAAAGCTAAAGAGTCTGGTCTGCCCTACTATTTATTTAGGGTAGAAGAAATGGATTCATGCCTTTTCCAAGGGCATTAGCACAAAGTGAAATACAAAACAATAAACTTGGTTTCAAGTAAATTTGAAAAATAGAGAAAAAAAGCTTGATAGGAGCTCAAAAGGATCCTGTATGCTGTTTTGAAAAATCCCAGAAGTTGGAACCCTAAAAAATACAGCTGTACAGTCACTTATCTCCAATCACACAAACTATCCAAATAAGATGAACAAGATATGCTGGACGCTGTTGAAGAAGCAAGGATGAACTCATAAGTGACATTTTCCTGTGGACACCTACACACGGACATAGCAGTGTATGCCAACCAGTAAAAACGGACATCAATCAGATCAGTGCAAATTTCATGTGGAAGATCTGCCAGGAGCGAAGAACGATCATTGGAATCCGTGCTGTCAGCATGACCTGATGAGGATGATGAATTGTAGATACAAAAGGCTTAAGTTGTCATAATTTATAAGATGTTCTGTAACAACAATCTTGCCAATAACAGGATGTGGACTTAAAATAATGATCCAAGTCATGAAGCTCTTTGTAGACAATGAATACTTTATGTCAAAGTTGACTATGGGTGTAACTGCCTTTCACTTCTTATAGAAACAATTTACATGAAAGTGAAAGTTTTAGCAGGTAGGGAAAGGAGAGAGATTTGTTCATTTTCAATCACCCACTGACTTTGCCAAAATTAGTAGTGTAAGTTACAGCTTTTTTGCTTCAGGTACCTAGACAGGTATAAACAATACTAGTCACATGACACCAAAAAAATGAAGAATGATTAACTTAATAACAGAATCTAATGCTTGTAAAGGAAATATGTAGACAAAGTTAAAAGATGGTAACACATTATCCTTTAGAATGATGAGAGACACTGGACTGGAATCAAACTTTGACTTTGGCAAATTATATTTTTGAAAAACACAACAGACAATTTTAACAAAACTTCTTTCCAGCAATTTCTTCTCAATTGCCTTAAGAATGAAATCTGGTGAGAATTTTATAAATCAAAATTTCTATCTCAAAATTTGTCATTTTTCTCATTTTATTTTCTCTCTTAAAGATATGCCCTTTCTAAAGTGATTTTTTTTTTTCATTGTTATAATTGAATAAATCGAATTTTTTCATGTAAGTTTAGGCTCTTGAAAAATTTAAATAAGTGACAATTTACAATTTTAAATTTTCTATAAAAGTTTAGAGAAAGGAAAAGGTGCACTTGTACCAAAATTTTGGCCATACCTGCAATATATTCAAAAAGTAATCTTTTTGAAATTTCAAAATTATTAAAAAAATTATTTGCAATTTTTTTCATCTATCCATGAGTAAAACAAAGTTCACAACTTCTTAATTTCCGTGTATGTTCTTAAGAACTTCCAAATATTGTTTTAGTTACAAAGAGAAAAATGAATAAATAAAAATTTAAAAGAATAAAATGTAAATGAAAAATTTATAAAAATTCAAGATTGGAAAGGTCTTTGTGAATAAATATACAAATATGCAAGAATCACTACTGTTAACTCAATACAAATTTTTTCCTGCTCACAAAGTAACTTTCCTTTTTTCAGTACCCTTAAATCTGTAACCAAGAAATACTTGGAGAAAAATCTACATGGGAACTACACGAATAATGTGTAGAATGTTGTGTGCTGTCCTGAACAAATCCTATGAACAGCACCTCACAAAAGAGCAGCTGTATGGCCACTTGCCTTCTATCACACAAACCATCCATTTAAGATGAACAAGACATACTGGACTGCTGGAAAAGCAAGATCAATTTCACAAGGGAAATTCTTCTGTGTGCATGGACACACCAATGTTGGCTGACCAGCATAAACCTACATCAGTCAGCTCTATGCAGATACTGGATGCCATACTAAGGACCTTCTAGGAGCAGTGGCCAATAGAGATGGTTGGTCAGGAGGAGTCATGGAAATCCTTGCTGTCAACACAAGATGGTGATGATGATGGAATCTGAGTCACTGCCATCAATAAACTGTTCTAATTTGAAGAGTGATGCAAATTTTAAACAAATATACACAAAAAGAGGAATATATTTCTGTATGTCCAGATGTGATATCCACTTTTGAGGGATTGGAAAATGTATCAATGATAAAAAGAAAAGCCAACAAAGTGGATATGACTTTGTTTAGAATTCCTAAAATGACAGAATTAAAGGGCCAATTCCTTTTAATAACATTCTAGCAGTAAAGTGAAATTTAACTTGCTTGACTTTCATATCATTTGCAAAGAATTAAAAAAATATCTATGATTTCCTTTTCTTAGATAAAAATAACTGAAATAAATGAAATACTGTGTAATTTCATTTTCAAGGTTATGAAGGTTTAAAAGTATTAGTTAGCTATGTTGAAGAATATGGATGAAATCAGATTGTTTGCTTTGAAAATGGATTGAGATTAGACAAATAAAAACTTATTGATATAGCAAATAAATTCTGGACTGTAACAAAAGATGTTCAAGAACTTGAAAGCTACAGCTTAAAATAAAGCTATTTACTTCAATCAATCTAAGTGACAGTATTATAATATTTCTCTTCCCTATATGATTCTCTTTATTTAAAGTAAGTTAGTTGGAAATAGTTTGTTCATTTTATGACATATAAATCCTTGTTGGGTTATTTATTGCCAAAGTTTGTCTTTTTGCATGGAATTATATGGGTTCAAATGACCTTTCCTATTTAATAATGATAATAAGTTGTTTGCACACTGTTATATAGTTTCAAGTATTCCCATCTGACAATAAGAATTTTCAAAGAGATATATTTGGAACCCTAATAGGTACTACCACTCTAGGTCAGAGTGAACCTGGGAGTAATGCCAATGAGGGAGTCACTCCACACTCTCAAGAGATCTAGAAGTAGAGCATCACTACTGGATGCAATTTAGTCTCATACCCAGGACATCCTAGTTTGATGGAGGTTTCTTTGCCATGAAGATTCAAAACTAATAATGCATATTTCAACATTTTTGCAGACAGAAATGAAATAATACTAGGGAAGTGTTCAATGGGTAAAATGTAAGCTATGCATTGCTTACCCTCTAGAAATTATTCTGTTCAAAGTTTAAAATATCTTTTTTTATTAAATTTAGTATATTTCAATTCATTTCAGTTGGAGAGACACTGAATATACACCTATTGTGATGAACATTTAAAACATGTAAGTGGACATTCCCCTTAAAAATCTGTGCATCTGATAGGAAATATTTATTTTGCAGTAATCTCTTTCCAAGACAAAAGTATATGACACTTCAAGGCAAAATATGGAGTAAATTTGCCTACTGATTTTAGTAAGTAAGTATGCAGAGTGTTTAGCTCCACCTAGTTTGGTAAAAAAGAAAGTGAATTGATTCATGTTTTTTCAAATTTTGCTACAGTAAATATTTTATTTTTTAAATATTGTTTTAGTTAAATTTATTATTTATAATTAAAGTTATTGAATGATTAAATTAATAATTAAATAATGCAAATAGAAAGTATTATAATTCAACGGTTTAAACTTTTTGAATTTATTAAATTTGGATATACTAAAAAAAATAATAAAGTTGACATTTTGTAGATCATGTGATGATTTTAATCTTTAATTACTGTTAGTTATCTTTAATTCCAGCTATAAGATCATAATAATGTTATTTTCTTACCTTAGCATATTCTTTCAGGATATGCCACGGTTAATAGATAAAAGTAATCATCCTTAATTTCACTTGATACTATTAGATATATTTCAATATGAATAATAGATTTGTAAATAAATTATAGAAGGTATGTTCAAAATGTACTGAGACTGATGATGTATTTACCAAAACAGAACTGTTTAATGAATGAAATATTAATTTTCTTCAAAATAGTCCATGTAGCATTTAATACACTTATTCCAATAAGTTTCCTCTTGGTCAATCCTTGTGTTGCTTACCATTGCTGTTATTGGTTGCTGTAATTAATCTTTATTGCTCTTTTTAGTGTATTTTTGGGTCATTGAATTGATGCATCTATGCAATCCTTAATGCTGGTGAGCCCTCTTTCTCCTGTCAATATAATCTCTCTTGTTATCATTATAAATATTCTTGTCCATTTGTCTGGGTTCCTCCATTGTCCATTTAAGAATGGACCAAAGTATCTTATAAGGTGGAATGTTCAGGTATTAATTCCTTTGATGAGTTTTCTTCTGCGGAACTTGGTTTTGGGAAGTTTCCTTGTTTTTCTTAAATACTTTTCTTACTTTTTCTTTCATCTCTGTTTGTTTGATGGTGTCCACTTCCAATATTCCCAAATACTTGTAGTATTATTTTTCTCCGAGTGTTCAGATGCTTTCCGGATTTTGTCTTTCTATTCCTTCTGTTATATCTCTTTTCTCTTTTTCATTATCATTTTGGCGCATTTTCCAATCCAAGATTCCATTCCTATATCCTGGCTGTATATTCTTATAGTTCATATGAGGATTTCTAGTTGTTCTTGCTATTGTTTTCTTCTTCTTCTTCTTCTTCTTCTTCTTCTTCTTGAATGTGGGATTTTTGCTCACATTGGAAACCATTTTAATACAAATAATAATATGAAAGATCTATTTGAAAAAATCAATATAAATGACATTCCGTCCTTTTTGAGGGAAATAAAATTATACCAAAGAATATAAACATGAACTTCATCAATATCATACAAAACTAATCCTTCAATATGGTCCCCAATGAGGCTAATATATATTCAAAATCTTTAACTACAAAAGTGTAAATAAAGATACACAACATATATTATTTCTTGCCATGAAATAATCCTAGATGGGTTGATATGCCATTAAAATCTTCCAACCATCTGAATTCAAACTTATTAAACTCTGTATAAGCAATTGATCCTATGTTTCACCCTGCTTATGTGGAGGAATTGGGTAAATACATGTAAATATATATCAGAAAAATTCTTTGAGTGGAGGAATGAGATAAATACTACATGTTTTTAAGATTCTTTTTGTTTTTCATTATTATTTCAATGATATTTTATTGTGCGAGATAAGAAAAAAGATTGAATTAGAGCTGTGCAACCATACCAATGGTAATGCTGCTTAGAAAATCTATTTTGGTCATTGAATTTTATATTGATTGATAAGATCAGGCTAAGGGACCCATGTAAGTGGAATGACATTCATTGACTGAAGATGACATAAATAACAAATTTATCGCTTCAATGAATTCTTCCTTTTCTTTCAGATTTGGATACATAACAGAGATTAAAACTAACTGTTCCTTTCTTTGTCTGAAGCAGACAACTGACACAGATTAAAAGTAACAATTTTTGGTTTGTGTTTCAAAAGTTATTTTCAACAAGATTCTATGAAAAAAAAACATAACTCAATATTTGAAGAGACACAGCCAATGAAGACATTCTGCTGACTTAACTGTTATAAATATTTACCAACCACTGTGATATGAGGTCAATTTCTTAAGCAGAGTTAACAGGTTTGAATTCTGAGTGTCTGTGATATGAGGTCAATTTCTTAAGCAGAGTTTAACAGGTTTGAATTCTGAGTTTCATTCTCTAACCAGTGTTAAAGATATAAATATTTACCAACCACTCTGTGATATGAGGTCAATTTCTTAAGCAGAGTTTAACAGGTTTGAATTATGAGTTTTCATTCTCTAACCAGTGTTAAAGATATAAATATTTACCAACCACTCTGTGATATGAGGTCAATTTCTTAAGCAGAGTTTAACAGGTTTAATTATGAGTTTTCATTCTCTAACCAGTGTTAAAGAGCCCGGACTGTCCTACTATTTACCCATAGCTGGAGGAGAATACTTGGATACGTAACTTCCCCAAGGATATTAGTGCTATGTAAAATGCAAACAACCTCGGCCAGAATTTAAAGTCATCTTGCCAGGATTGAAATACAACAATCATAGCAATAAAGGAAAAAAAATGCTGAAAGAAAAACTTGTTAAAAATTAATGTTGTCTACTGGAGCAGTAGACGACATTAATTTTTAACAAGTTTTTCTTCCAATGTCTGTTTCTATCATCTTTGTCTTTCATCTTCTGTCAGATGCCTGTTCTTCTTATTAGGGTTCTTCTTTCAGGTTGGGTGTCTCTCTGAGGGTACCATTTTGTTCTTGTTATTTTCATGATGATCAGAGAAACCCAGAGATATTTTTGTGTACAGACAATATGTATTTCCCTGATATATTTTTTGTCACATACACATAGGGAGAAGTAGCTACAGAGACAGAATACACATTTGACCCCAATGGGTGCTCCCTAGATTCTAATTCTATTTTCCCAGAGTTGCCTTGTCACATGGCTCTAAGCTAATGAGAAGCCCACTCTAGATGATAGGGTTTAAGTCAATCAAGCTATGAACTTACAATGATTTGTCACTGCTTTACCATTATTTTCAAACTTCCCTACACTACTTGCTAAAAATGATAGGCTTGAATTCATTATGTAATATTAATAGTAACAAGAATGATTTTCAGTACCACTTTAAGATTATTTTAGGAAATAAAACCCTAATTTTCCCAAATTCTTCAAGTTATGCATTGCTGTAAATACAATATAATACAGATAGTGTTACAAACTGTATCATTCATTTTGAGGTCAAATATTTGGCTTAGCAAATAAAAGTTGGTTCTTTATCTAATCATCATAATTATCATATTATTATAAAAGTTGTCACTTTGAATTCCTGGATGGTTTTTATAAATGTTTCAAATTCTTTTAAGCAGCAAAAATCCATCACCAACATTGAAAGAATCCACTCATAATGCCCCTCATAGCTCAGATGATAATGGGTTTAGTGCATATAAAGGATTCATGCAGGATCATGATCTTAGATTCAGTATATTGCACTAAATTGACTGCTGTGGTCAGAGAAACCCACACATTGTTGGTTTGTTGGTTGGCTGGTTTTATGGTATATGTAGGGTTATTTAATGCTGAAGTCAGTCTTTTTTTATTTTTGCACACAGTTATATGGTTAAAGTAACAATTCTTATTTAATAATAAAAGTGTTTTATAATTTGCTTGAAGCATTGTGTTCATATTGGTTTGGTGGTTGGTTTTGAAGGCTATCACAATGCAAGTGTAAAGAAAAATAAGGCAACTATGATGTTGTTTGTTAACCTTTGTTTATTCTTAATATTTCGAGATAAAGATCTCCTCCTCAGAAGATTTATGAAGCTCTGGAGGGCACTGTTTATAATAATTTATTGCACAGTCATATGATTTCAAGTATCTCTGTATAATACTAATGATTTATAAGCAATTATATGGTTTCATCTACAGAAAGCGATGTTAATATATGCATAAGAAACTCATAGACTTTTATAGAAAAATTATCAATAATATGGAAATCTGACCTCTCTGATAAGATAGAGTGAACATTTTTCCAAGCTCTAGCTGTGTCAATGCTATTGTATATGCAACATGAAACACTTAGAGAAAAGGCTAGATGGGGACTATACAAGGATGTTGTGTGCTGTCTTGAACAAATCCTGGAAGCATCATCCCACAAAGGAGCAGTTGTACATCTATTTATCTTCTGTCACACAAACTATCCAAGTAAGACAAACAGGACACTGCTGGAAAAGCAAGTTCAAAAAGTTCTCCTATGAGCACCTACACATGGACACACCAGCAAAAACTTACATTGATTAACCCTGGGTGGATACTGGATACTTGGTAGTGGAACTTCGAAGAGCAATGGACAATAGATGGGTGGTGAGGAAGAGTCATGGAAATCCATTCTGTCGGTACATGATAATATGGTTTCGAGTAATTGTTCCTATTGATAATTGCAATAATAATAAATATTTCAAAGCACATTGTTATATGATTTCAAGTATTCCTATGTAATACAAATAATTTTCACAAAGTTATATGGATTCAAGTAATCCTATCTGATACTAATAAATTTCAAACAATTTGACTCATATTTGAGTGAGAGTGGAACTGGGATTAATGGCAATGAAGGGTTGATTCCACACTCCACAGAGTTCCAGAACTGGAGCCTCGCCACTGATACACAAGTGAATTGCTGCATCCTCATGCTTACATTTGTGGCAAACATGTTTTTGATTTTACTGCTAGAAATGTGTTGGATATCACAGTTTTGCTCAATAATTTTGCAGTGTCCTCTAAACCACTTCAATAGGTCACAATCCAATGACCATATTATATATTGTTATATCAGGTTCAAAATTCACAGAAGTTTATTGACTATAACAGACACTTGAAGAAAACTGGAACTTACAATAACAAACTTTGTAATTCAAACAACCAAGATAAGGACACAAGTAAATATGTATAATAATTCCTTTTAATTAAAATGATTAAGAGATATTAATTAATTTTGATTAACCCATTAGATTAACAGGGATTAAATTATATGGTAAGATCAAAGTTGGATTTCAAACTTAAGGGCCTGGGGCATTTCTGGTTAGGAGGACCATTAAGTTGCCCCAAAATAGAAATTATATTAGATACATAGGAAATTTTTAAACAATTGAAGTAAAATAAATTTGTTAAAAGAAAAATGTATTAGTTAGGTTCTATTTTTCTCAATTACGTTGACTGTAAGAATAACCTTTATGACATTTTTCAGTTTTTATTATACAACAAATCAATATAATTCTTTCCAGCTTGCAACAAATCAACACTATTTTTTCAATAATAAAACTAATTTTATAATTATTACCAGTTTTACAAAGGAAGCCTGGGTTCCCCCTCTGGTAGTGGGGGTCGGGTACCCTTGTTAAAAGGTATGATATTTCTCCATGACAGTTGTTTTTTAGGCATTAAATAATATTGAAGTGAGATCAGAGAAGTGATTAGATGTGAAGCAAGGGGTTTCAAGAAGTAGTAAGTTTTGAAGAAATGACCAGTGAACTGAGTTTGACCTTTGAATGCAGTGTGTTAGAATTGTAACTGTTGTAACCATATTGAGTTCTATTAATGTTTGATGGCCTCTTAAATGTTTTTTTTTGTTGATTAACATATGAGTTTAAATGTATTGTTAAATATTGATGCAAGAAATTTTGAGAGCATATCAATATATAAGAAGCACTTTGAAAAATAAGTGAAAATTAACTATATAATAGTTAATATTTGATAATTAATTAATTTGATAATAATTTGATAAATAACAATCTGCTAAAGGTGATGGCTGATAGGGACTTTTGGCAAGAGACAGTCATGGGTATCCATGCTCTCAGTGCAACTTGACAATGATGATGATGATGATGATGATGATGATGATGATAGTAGCCCAAATTTTACCATTCTGAGATTTGTAAGTTAGACTCATAATCTAAAAAAAGATATTTTCTCAGAAGAAAAACTGTATGTCAATAATTAAGAAGTAGACTCAATTTTTTCTGCATTCTGCATGAAGACAAGAACATGACTGAGAAGATGATCAGATACCTCCTTTTAATCCTCATCCAAAAACCAGTTGATTGTCTGTTCACAACTTTGTGTATTATGCTGCTCATTGTCTTCCATATTTATAAACGATACTACACAATATTTTTAAAAGATGCAAAATAAAAATTTTAAAAAACTAATACAAATGAATAAAATTTTTTTTTAAAATATTTTAACCCTATTATCATTGGGCACATACACATGAAATTCAAATTTACAAAGCGTAGAAAATGCCATTATTATTCACAAAGCAAAAGGCTCTTTTAATTTTCTTTTCTTTTTAGGGGGTAGTGTGGGTGGCTTTCTTTCCTTCTTTCATCTGAAGTTTTCTCGTTTTTGTTTATTTTTTTTATTCTTAAATTCTTGTAAAACATTTTATTAAAGAAATGAATACAGGAAATTAAAAGAAAATAACCACATTATTCACTTAGACAAATTTTAGGTCTCTGAAAATTGAATCGTTCCACTCTGTTTAAATGCCTTCTTTTATCTTTTTGTTAGGAAGGGGAATGTGTCAGTGTGTGGAAATCAAACCAAATGTTTGCTTGTGGAATAAATAAATAGTTTGTTAAGACAACTGAATTATCCTCTCTAAAAAGTGGCTCTAACACTTCCTAATTGGTTGTGATTAAAGATATAATCAATATTACAAACTTATCTTTCCATTTAATGGAATCAAATATGTTAATTTCATGACATCTGCTTGTCTTTGTTTGTTGGTCAAATAATAAGAACATTAAACTGAACGTTATAATGAGATTTATAGTTCAATTTTGAATATCATTCTTAACCAAGTTGGGGATGAAATTTTAGTATCACTGTTTCTTAAGCTATATCATAATGATCAAATTTTCACATGCATAACTATAATACAGTAAAAAATGGCACATTAAAGCAAGATATTTGCTAGCACAATGGTAGTAAAATTCTTGAACTTAGAGAAGGAACCAGTTTTCAGTTCAATTTGATATTTGATAATAATGATAGTATGAGATCTGCATTCATGCTCACACAGGCCATCATAATTTCTCAAGGGATCTATTAGTTACAAATTACATATTACTGTTTATTTATTTGCAATTAATTTATATATATATATATATATATATATATATATGAGGAAGAATGAATAAAGAAAAGAAAGAACAGAATGGATAATAAAAGATGAATTTAATCAATATCACTTACACATGTGTTTCGGTCAGTTCATCTTTGTGAAAATATTCCGCTCACAGAGAAGATTTGACCTTCATTCATATATATATATATATATATATATATATATATATATATTAGTAGAGGAAAAATTAAGGGTCTCCCATGATTTCAATCAAAAAGGATACTATATGTATATATATATGTGTGTGAAGCTAAAACTATCTACCAAGTAACTGGACAAGTCATGCTGAAAATGTGCAAGATAATCTAAAATGTGCAAGATAATCTGAAAGTAATGGAACCATATGACCTTTAGGCACCCCTTTTTGATCTCGATTCAGAAGGACATGTTTTTTTATTTACACCATCAATATCCAGTTGTTTGTTAGGGGTTAGTCTTAGGGGTTAGGGTTAGGGGTTAGTTTTATAATTTAAAAAAAAACTCTAAAAATCGTCTGTTAACAAACAAGCGGATATTGATGGTTTACATGAAAAACATGTCCTTCTGAATCGAGATCAAAAAGGGGTGCCTAAAGGACATATGTTCCAAGTAATGTTATAGACAGAAAGGTCAACAAATTCACATTTTTGGCAACAGTGGTGGCCAGAAAGCTCCTTTGATATAAGAGGGATATCTGTATCTTCTTCAGCCTTCAGTAGTTGTTTTTTGTCTGAGGTGGAGCGCCACACCTATCATCAGCTCCCCACTTTACTGCAGAGATCTAAGCTGTGCAACTCATGCTCTGAGTTGGCAAAGGCTGGTATCAAACTCAGAACCTTGAGACTCCTTGGTAGATGGTCTACCAAATGCAGGAATAGTTCCAGTAGCCATAGATGCTGGAGAAACTTGGAAGACAACAGAAATGATTGTATATGAAATCAATCAGCTCCAGAATATATTGAGAGTTTCTTGCATGAAACACACAAAAATTAATGATATAAGGAGTGACCTTGAAAAGCAAATAAAATCATTGCCATTATCAAAAAGAGAGTTTCTAAGAGTATTATTGCAAAATGAAATGCAAACAATTTTGAACTTGGCACATTGATTCTATTTCCTATAGGTGTAACCATTATGCCATGTTCTTAAAAGAGGAAAATCTTTCAGTTAATAAATTTGGATAACTTAAGATTATTATATCTATCACTACTAAGTGCAACAGAAATGAGATAGGAAAAAACTAATTAAAAATTAATATTAATGACATTTTATAAAATAGTGGATAAGTTAAAGATTTTCTTCATAAGCGTTTAAGTGAGATTTTTTTCCCTTCTGTTTTAAATTATTTCATTTGTTTATTTATTTTTTATTAAATCTATCAATTCATTTTCAGATTGAGAAATATCTTATTTTCAGATTCAAATTCATCTTCATTTATTGAGATTTTAGTCAAAGTGTCTAAATGTGGTTCTTTTTATTCATTTAAAAAATGGTTTCATTAATATTCATGAGTTTGATGAGGTCATTTGATCATGCCCAACATGATGAACATAATAATCAGACAACTCTAGAAATATGATCACATCAGTTATGTAAAATCAGGTGAACAATATATTTAGTTAGTTTGACAATGTGATTTAACACACACACACATACACACACACACGCACACACACACACACACACACACATATATATATATATATATATATATATATATATATACTTTAGAATTATTATTCATATGTAACAGACATTTTTTTTTTTTTTTTCATTTATCTGTTACCTATTTTGTATCAAATATGGCATACAGAAATTGGCTTTAGGTTCATTCAGTAAATAACCAAAGAATTAATAAATATTTTCAGTAAATGTATAATTTTATTATTTTTCAGACTTGGACGGGTAGTGTTTACCTCAATTTAAAAAAAATGCTGTAGTTCTTTTATAAGCCAGGCAACTATTGTGATGAAATAAATTCCTTTTTCTTAGCAGCTCAATACCTGGTCATAATAGAAATGGTCTAAATGCATAGAAAGAGTGAGAATGCCATAATGATTATTAAAAGAGGGAGTAAGCATTGGGAAATGGACACCCTTTTCATATGAAGGAGAACAGTAATATATAGAGGGTGAACGACAGATTCCATTAAAAATCAATCTAAACTGCACCTCTTAGGATAATTTAAAACCTTTCCAGGCATGACTAACATCCTTAGAACCAGATATGGGTTAAATAGTACCATTACTGTTCTTCTACAAGGATGGCTTTTGGCAACAAATAATCCACAAAGGTTGATATGTTATTAAACAAATACACCAAACCAAATCAATATCCTTAGATATTTGAAGAATTATTATATTATGGAACTTTCCTAATTAAAATGTGCTTTATATACTATATAGATGAAATGGATGTTTCTGTCTTAGTCTAGATTAGTTAATCCAACCAAATGTAGGCAATTTAAAAAATGCCAAGCAGGAGTTTCGCTTCCTGCATGGCACCCCAGACTTGTGTCATATTTTGATTTTTTGGGGAGCCAAATAAATACACCTTGGTTAGCTGATGGCCTTCTTAAGCTTAGCCTCTTACACTGAAGAGCTTGGATTCAGGCAGCTAACACCTCGCTGGGGGTAAGGCCTTGGTTTATTGCCTAAGGCATCCCAAAAAGGAATGCTAATTGATACTAAGTGTTGCATTCTCATTCTTATTACATTCACTGCTATGTCTTCTATCTTCTAATGTCTTAATATGTTAATTTGTCAAGTTCTCTCTTGGGTTAGAGACATATTTTTCATCTTTGGGGCTGTCTCTCTCCTTAGTTCTGTGTTCCACCTTGGTTAGTTAATTAAAAACATGGAGACATACTTTCAGGTACACATAACTTTATTTCCCAGATTCCAACTTAACACATTGCACACAGAAGACAACATTCATCTACAGCTGATTGTTCAATTCTGAGTTAACTCAGTTAACTAATTTTTACTGAGAGACGCTTGACCACATGATTCCATACACCAATTAAAATCTCATTTCAGGTCAACTTGGGGTCAAAGCTTGTCAATCAAACTCCTGTTAATTTTCCATGCATTTACTTACAGTTAAATTTAAATCTTAATTACACTTTATACACAAATGATAGGCTATGTCTATTCATTATGTAATACAAGCAACTTTTAGAACCTCACTATGGTAGCCTTCTTTCCTGCAGTGTTGCCCAATTAAATCAACCTTGTATTACAAGGAGGGGAGGGGTGATAAATACCCATTCTTTTGCAAGTATTGATGAACATATCACTGTGAACTCAGAACAATCTCCTTACTGAAAAATGCAGTTTGCCCTATTAATCTTTAACAATTATTATGATCAATACCATTTGATCTATCAAAATATAACCATTTTCAAATTTTTCTCTGTCAATAATATCACGATTAATATCATTCTTATTCCATCTCAATATATAATGGTCATTTAAACTTATAAAATAATTATCTATTCCATTATCATCATTACCAGATACAATATCATCATTATCATCTGCCAATATATAACAATTGTTATCTTCTCTTTAAGTTTATCTCTCTTTTTTTCTTTATGATATACTGGGATATCTTTTACTATTTGTTCTTTTTCATCTCCAGCTGAGATATTGTTCAGAATCTCTAATGATTAAAATAGTCATTCAGATGGACAGTTGTCTATCCTTCACTTCTTGGTAGATCATTGACATAAAAATAAATTCTTGCTTCTTCACTTAAATGATACTTCTTGACACTGTGTTGAAGTAGATTTAAAGAGTGGACTTTCTTTAATCTGAGATCAACTTGTGTCGCCTTCATTTTTGGTTGTGTTTTTTCAAAACTTAATAGAGAATTTCTTGATGTTTTTTAATTGTTCTTGTACTTTTTCTTCTTATCAACTTTAAATGAAACTATGAAATAAAATTTTTAGTAAACTTTTATTTGATGACTTTTTCCATTGGATCTCAGTGTTAGCTATGACTTAAGCATCTACTTTTTCAGTCTTTTTTTTTTTTAAACAATCCTCTGAATGAACAAGCATTGATTCATTTTTTATGCATTACATATCTTTTATCTGCTGGTTTATACCTTATTACATATATATATATATATATATATATATATATATATATATATATATATATATATATATAACTCATCCACAATGTGTTTTGATATTTCATGTCTCATCAGTGTGGCTAGACACAGCAACTACCTCCGACCAGGAGCAAAAACCAACTGACTCCTCATCAGCCTGGTCCGTTAACCTCTCAGTCATCGACAGCTGCCAATTAAGGAGCAGTGTTTTAACTGTTAAATACATACATCTGTGTATATATTTTATGATCACCAGAGAGATCAAATCTATAAACAACAGATGATCATTGCTTTATGCTGGCAGTGAATGTCAATTAAAATCGCTCCTAGAGAGCTTTACTGGGTTTTGGGATATAAAAAATATATAAGTATATAATAAATGATCCACAGACACCATGTTTTGACGTTTCATGTCTCATCAGTGTGGCTAGACACAGCAACTACTTCCAACCAGGAGTGAAACCCGATTGACTCTTCATGTGTATATATTATATATATTTTTAATTATACATGTATTATTTAACTTTAGAGTCCGTTATATTTTCTTAAACCAAATGTATGAAATATACAAGGGTAATCCCAAAAGTAAGGTCTCCAAAGTGATGGGAACACAGGGAACTGTTTGTGTAGCTATGTCTAGACTGCTGTTGAAATTTCTAATCTTCCGTCAAGGATTTTACAAGTGTAATACCCTAAATACTCACCAAACTAAGTCCCATTTGAGTTTCTCTTATTTTCTAAACTGGATATTCTTTATGAGAATAAGCTTTAATTTCATTACTTTTTGAACACATTAAACTTGTTCTTTAATGTAACATTTGGAGGAAAAACTTGTTTGAAACTACACAAGGATTCTATGTGTTGTCTTGAACAAATCCACCCAACAAAAAAGCAACTGTACAGTCACTTACCTCCTATCACACAAACACTATCAAAATAAGATGGAAAAGACATACTGGAGATGTAAGGATGAACTCATTAGTGATGTTCACCTGTGGATATAGGGTCACACCAGTGTTGGCTGACCAGCAAAAACTGACATGCAGATACTGGATGCCCTGAGTGATGATTAATATAGACTGGTGGTGAGAGAGAATCATGGAAATTTATGCTCTCAGCATGACTTGATGATGAGGATATATATATCATCATCTTCATCATCATCAAGTTGTGTTGACATATCTTATTCATGTGATAGGAGGTATGTGGCTGTACAGTTGCTTTTTTGTGGGCTGCTGCTTCCAGGATTTGTTCAAGATAGCATGCATTCTTGTGCAGCCATACAGTAGTACCAACATAGCTACAGCTTGAAGAATTATCACTTTATTTTTTCAGAGATGAGATTTCCATATGATTGTTAATCTCTCTATAGCAATCCATGCTTTTACTATGCATATATTAACATTATTTTCTATAGATGAGATATTACTACCTAGGTATGTGAGCTGCTCTAAAAATGTTGGTGGCTTATCATCCAGGGTGGAGATTTCTTCATCTTATATATATATATATATATATATATATATATATATATATATATATATATATATATATATATATTATTTTTTAAATATATAATGTATTATTTCATTTTTATTTTTATGACTCAAATGGTGAAAAAAATGAATAGTTCAATTTTCAAATAAATAGATTTTACAATTAGGAAGCCAATTACATTTCATCAAATACAACATTTTCTTTTTAAGATATTGAAATTGTTGACCTTGTCATCTTGGAAGCAAATATTAAACATAAGTTGTTTGTGAGCTTTTGAAATCTTAAAATAGAAAATTATCTAAAAATCTTTTTTATGCTTATTATTATCATTATTATTATTTGTAGCATTATTATTATTAGATATGTAATAATATATCATCATTACAACTCAACCCCATTAAAGGATTTTATGGGGTTGAGTTGCTCACCAAATGCCCCCTAATTTTGTATTCTGAATTATATATGTATATTTGGTACTAAAACTGTAGCACTATCACTTGAATAGTGTGGCTTCATCCCTAAATTCTACAAGAATATTTTTGTCTCTTCGCACCCACCCACCCACATACACATTTATATAGAAAAAGGGATGAAGATAGGTAAGGTAAGGGTTTTTTTTTTCAATCTACTTTTATAATATTGTAACTTATCTAAAATTATTACTTTACCAAAAAAAAAAATATTAATATGATATCATATCTAATCTTATTCAATTTTAAGTTACATGTCCTTCTGATTGCATGTATATATATATATTGAAATCTAAAACTGTATTATCACAGTTTCTAATATTCTAAAATTCATTGCTTTTCTTCATACATTTTTTAATAAAAATACAATATAAATGATTTAGTTTCGAAATTATGAACCACTGGCTAAGGGGTGTGTGAAAAACTAATGTAGTAGAATAATAATAATAATAATAATAATAATAATAATAATAATAATAATAATAATAATAATAATGACGACGACAAGGATGAGAACAAGAAGAAAAGAAGAAGAGGAATAATAAGAAGAAGGGTTACCCTCTAGAGTGGTAGTACAAGTCCCATCTATGGGTCAAATAGGTCTGTTTTAAATAATGTACAAATAATTTTTTAACTACCTTTATACAATGGCTCTTAAATCATTGATATTGCAACTAAGTATGATTACCTGTTTCAAAAGAATTGTGAATATATGTTTTTGTACTCTATATTCATGGAGACCAAAATTATTAAATTGACTTTTACATTAAATAACAGAATTCAAATGTATAAATAGTCAGAGAGAGAGAGAGAGAGAGAGAGAGAGAGAGAGAGAGAGAGAGAGAGTGAGTGAGAGAGATGATAAATGGGTACATGAGCAGAGAGATAATTTAAATGTGAAATAATGAGTGAGAGAGAGGAGAGAGAAAGAGAGAGAGTAAATGAGTACATGGTCAAAGAGAGAGGAAATGTGCATAATCATATATATATATATATATATATATATATATATATATATATATATATATGATATTTACCAACCCCTCTACATGAATAGGATGTGACACAAGGTTAATTTCTTAAGTGGAGTTTAACAGGTTTGAATTCAGAGGTTTACTTCTCCTAGACTGGTTGCCTTAAAGAACCAATTTCTTACTAGTTGCTCATAGCTGGAGGGAGAATCATTGGATTCATACTTTCCCAAGAGTATTATGAAAAATGCAAATAGCCTCATCCAAGATATGATTTTGTCTCACCATGTCCATTTCCGATGACAGTAACCATTATACCACCAGCCTTAACGAGGGAATTTAAATAAGTACATGATCCATGAAAGAGGGAGAAAGAGTAAGTGAGTAAATGAGAGAGAAAAAGATAAAGAAAGAGAAAGCATATAAGAGAGAGATAATTTAAATGAGTAATTGATCAGAGATAGATTAGATGAGTACATGGACAAATAGAGCAGCTATATATTTTTTGAGTAATGATCTAGAAAAATTATTTGGTTTCCTTTATGTCATGTCAACACTTGACATGTTTCTTTGATTATTTACATATTTAAATTCTTCCTCACCAACTCAACGAATGAGTAGCACAGCTTTGATCTGTAAGGTGAAGTGGAGGGCTGATTATATATATGATGCTTCATTTCAGACACAAAAACAATCTCCCTGGTCTAGCACTAGTGAAAAGTAGATAGACTTCCTTGCCATTAGCTATAAGCCATTCTGTCTACTTTATTTTTTTACTATTTGGTTTAAATTACAGACTATATATATATATATATATGTGTGTGTGTGTGTGTGTGTGTGTGTGTGTGTGAGGTAAAAGGAAGAGTGAACAAAAATAATGACTCAAACAAGTCCAAGTAGAGAGAAATATTTTGTCCTTCTGACGTGAAGAACTTCCTCATATATATATATATATATATATATAATAAATGTTTTGATCCCTGATAAAAAAAACATCAAAAAGTAATCACCTGATGATTTATTCTGAAACATGACTTTGGAGACTTTTCTTTGATTCTGGGTCAACTATTTCAGAAGATTAAACTGAAGGACTAATGCATCATTTAATATAAAAAAAAACAAATGGAAGAATATTGTTCCCCACATCCCATTGTGGATTAGCCATGCCTATTAGAGCTATTTAAAATGTGACTGACCTCAACCTGATAAATTATTGTTTCTCATTTCTTTAATCAAATGGATGCCCTTTTTATTTTCTTGCTTGTCAAAAATCAATTTGTTTTTCTCAACTCTGCTGTAATAGCCTCTCAAACAAAAGAACTTGGATCAAATTGGCTCACTTGGTTCCAGAATGTCTATTTTCTGCAGGATTTCTTTTAGTCATTATTATATTCCTGGCAATTTCAGTTTTATCCCCTTTTATAAAATGATTTTGGAAAGGAGCATGCCAACAAAAAAACAGAACACTGCCAATACCACCACCACATCCACCGCCATGATGACAATAATAATAATAATAATAATAATAATAATAATAATAATAATAATAATCTCAATTCATATGATTTTTAATCTTTTTTGTTTTATTTCCATGTAAAAATGATGGCACATTTTTCAAAAATAAAATCTTATCTATAGAAAACAGACTATCAATTAGGATAATGATATTATGCAGTCACTGTTATTATCCTAATTCTTCAGATTAATAATCATAATTTTCTGGCTACTCCCATTATTTGTGATAGGATCATCATCATTATTAATAATAACAACCTGTTTTAACTTGTAATACAATTTGAAGATAGGCGAATAGTATTTTTTCTAAGTTGTCCAGTTGTGTGGCCATGCACAAAAAAAATTATCTTATTTCTAATGCAGCATATAAATTTAAAAAGTTTTAAATAAAGAAAGAAAATAAAAAACTATGTGCTCAAACAATCAATCATTATATTACTCTTGCTCTGACCTTTGTTTCATAAATGTTTGACAAAAATTCACTGATCTTCTTAAAAGTAAAAAAATATTTTTTAGTCATTCCACTTCTTCACTTTTTGGTCCCACATGAGTTTTGGGGACCATTTTAAGGGTTCAAACTGCAATTAGTATCAATGTCACATCCATTTTCCATAGTTTTTGTTCCAGCTCAAGGTATTTGTCTATCTTGTCACTTTCCAACATCCCCAGAAATCTAGAAATAGAGCTTCATCACCAGATGTAATGTAGTCATATCTAGAAGATAATTACCGCAAGATTTTGAACTTTATCAATTTTCTTCTAGTCACCAAATTTTTTTTTGTTTCCACCAAATCTCTATTTCCAAATCTCATTGTTATCTTTTCCCATTTTTCTTTTAAAGATTCAGGATCAACATAACAATTCACCGTATTTCCTGATCATTTTACTGTCTATCTTGACCTCAGTTATCGTTTTTTGTTGTTTCTTGTTTTGTTTTATCTGATGAAAAAATTAAAAGGAACATTGTAAACAGGCAACACAATAATTTTTTTATAAATAGATCTTCCCCATAACCTATTAGATTGTTAGGGTGTTTTCAGGGCCTAAACCAAATCCCTGCTTGCTTCGGCATAACAGGGAGAAGGGTGTGTAAAAAACCCAGCTAAACTAAAAGCAAAACATATTGTGGATGGATGAGATCAACTAAATCAAATATCCACTCATACTGTGGGTAGGAATAAAACTCTTCAAGAGTCACAACTTGGCAGCAGACATTGTAGATTTGAAGTATCTGTCAACAAACTTATCTGTTGTGATTCAGTGTGATTCTGTATAGCATAGCTTGTTAAATCTAGTCTCATCCTCATGGTGAACAACATCCTCTTGTTAAATATTTAATTGATTTTTATCAAAGGAAATAAATAAACTGCACACTATGATAGAGACACATTAAATGAGGTTTTTATTTGGTTGCAATCAACTAAATCAATTATTCAAAACATTATACACATAAAACTTACAGAGAATAAAGAGACATTCATAATCACTGTAGGAAATGGACACAGCAAATTGAATTCAAATCCTGGACATAGCTGTTTGCATTTCACATTGCACTAAATATCCTCAGTAAAGGTATGTATTCAATTATTCTCCCTTCAGCTATGATTAGATAGAAGGCAAGACTGTACTCTTTAACCTTGTTATGGCAACTAGTCTTGGAGAAGGAAATCTCTGAATTCAAACCTGTTAAACTCCACTTGAAAGTTGACCTTGTGTCATGTCCCGCTTGTACAAAGGGTTTGGGCAAATACATAAAACTTAGAACTCAACTCAGTATCTCTTTTTAGTTATCTACGTCCATCTTGTTTGACCACTGCCCCAGACTAATTACCAAACTTTACTGACTTAACCTTTTTTTCACTTCTCAACTCCTTTTTTCTTCATTGAATTCCAGGCCAAATCACATCCAGTGACAGTTCCCTTTTTATAATTATGTATGTGCATACATGCATATTACACATGTATGCACATACACAATTATATCCTACTATTTTCTTCTTTCTTTCTTTCTTTTTTGTCTGCATGCATACATGCATATACATACACATACATTGTCATGTTACACAACCTCATCCAGGATTTGAACTCAGCTTGTCAACTTTCATACAATCATAATTTGTGAACCTAGAATCACCATCACAATGTACAATCAATAAAAATTCTTAATATAACAGATTCCTTCAGTTCAAAGAACACATTCAACATTTTTAACTCTGCCCACCAAATTTTCCCAATGGCTGTACCAAATTTTCTTGGTATTTTTACCTGTATGATGGGATATTTCAAAGTTTTACTATCTATTCACCTCAGAACTCATTTTATTCAAATTATTACTGTAACCTGAGTCACATGTGAGAGCTGCTGCCAGCAGTTTACAGTAGGGTCACAGTGGTGGGAGAGCTGCTGTGAAAGGTTTGAAGTGGGCAAAGAGTTAAGAACATGTTTAAAACTTTTTATTATAAATTTTTATATTTCCTTTCACTTTTGGGGGGTTGCTTTTTCATTACAATTCACTCAGATTATCATTGTATGATAAGAAACAGATTGAAAAACAATAATTATCATACAACGTCCAAGTGGTGTAGCCATACAGTAATAATGATACAGCTACTGCTTAGAAGAATTTTCACTTTATCTTATTAGGGAGATCAGGTTTCCATATGATCAATAATCTGTCTATGCCTTTACTATGCATATATTGACATTGCTTTCTGTAGATGAGATATTACTATGTAGGTATGTAAACTATTGAACTAATTTCAGAGGCTTATCATTCAGTGTGGAATTTATCAATAAACTCTTTAACCCTTTTAAATCCAATATGTTCCAAGAAAATATATGTAAATAATACCAGTTGTTAATTTATGTAAGTTTGTTAGTAACGTAAAAACACATTTGGAACATTTTTTGGCTCAACCCGAGAAAACACTGTGTTTAAAAAACATTGAATATAAAGAGCGTAGTGCTTATTGAAGGTGTCATGACCTCATTAATATTTTTTTAGATATTAAAAACATTGTTTGTGCAAAATTGGGATTGAAGATATTAAGAATATCAGTAAACACAAATAATTGATTTTGTGGGATTAAAAATAAAAACCTGTCATTAATATTTTTTCAGACATTCAGATTATCAAAAATTGAGATATGCCTCAGAGAAAAAAAAGTGAAAAAAGTTTTTGTTATTTGCATTTAACATTTTCTGCCATGTATACGTAATGTGCTAGAATAATCAAGTAAGCATCATCATCATCATCATCATCATCATCATCATCATCATGTCACACTGATAGCACAGATTGCCATAACTCTCTCTCTCTCATCACCCATCACTATTTTTCAACACTCTTGGCAAGTCCTCCTCATGACATCTAGTATCTGCACAGAGCTGATCAGTCCATTTTGATGTGTCTATATGTATGTATACACACCATTTATGTTTATCCTTGCTTCTCCAGCAGTGTCCAGTGTGTCTTGTTTGTCTTAATTTGATGATTTGTGTGATAGGAGGTAAGTGGCTGTACATCCATATAAGGCAAACAAGACATGCTGGACACTAAGTGACATTCTTCTATGGACAACTACACACTACTATTGGCTGACAAGTAAAAACTTACATACAACAGCTATGTACAGACACTGGATGCCAAGCTGAGGATTTGCCATCAGTGATAACTGACAGGGACAAGTGATGAGAGAGTCATGGGAATCTATGCAATCTGCATCATGATGATGATAATGATGATGATGATGATGATGATAGGGAGAAATGGATGTATGCCTTTTTTAAATATTTCATTGGGAAATGAACATCAGCTGGAATTTAAACATGATTCTCATTTTCTGTCCAATGACCCCATAGGATGTCTTTCATAGTAATGTGTTTAGCAAGCTAGGCTAAAAGATTATTGTGAGTTCAATTCTCATTGGGTGCTCCATACTTCTAGCCTTGTGCCATCTAGGCTAAGTAACAACCAATGAATGAACCATAGAATTGTCCCTGTGCCTTCTGCTTCATGTTTTTATAATTAAACCCTCAACAAAAATTGCTTTATTGATAATTATTTATTATTTGCTGCACTGAAATCGTACATTTTTTAAGTATATTTTATTTTTCATATTCTCTCTTCTCTTCAAGCCTATGAATTTTAACACCCATCCCCAACAGACAGTGGATGCCAACACCCTGTCCTTCCATTTCTTGATTAACAATAACATTATTAAAAAGAAGAAGAAAAGAAGAAAAAAAGAGAAAAAATGCAATTATTTTTCTTTATTATTTTCGTTTTAATATTACTTGTGTTTCCTTATTAATTTCCTCTACTTCCTTTTTAATTTCCTTAATTTCACTTTCTTTTGTCAGCTGATGTCGGCAGGTAGTGTCCATGAAGCTTAACTCATGCCATACCCTAATCAAACCTTCCGTCGGTTGCTAAGCCTCATACACCAGTCTCTATCTTCTTACTTACCTACTAATGACCGTTATTCCTTTCTGATTTTAAAATATGTATTTTCTAGCATGTTTTTTTTTCTGCTCAAAAAAAATAAAAATCTAAAAATAACAGAATAAATAAAGATAAAGATACAAAAATAGCAAAACAAAATAAAACTTGATATAATATCTTTTTACTATTTTTTTTTATTACAATTACATTCATAAAAATTTCAAAGACAAGAAAATTCAATGAACTTTCCATAAAGGCAAAAGAATAACATTTTGAATAATTAAAAAGCAATAGATACTTAAAAAAACCTCCAATTGATTTTTCTACGTATTTTTTGTATGTAAACACAAATGTTAAAAGCATCTAACTCCTTTGGTTTCTGTATGATGGAAGATTCCTTATCCCCAATTCTTTTTTGTTTTAATCATATAAATTTTAGGAAAATTGATTGAACCGCTTTTTTGGTGTATAAATTATTTCTGTCAATAGTTGCAAATTTTTTGACAAGTCCATGATCATCACTAGAAACTTAAAAATTAGTCGATAGATTTACAAAATAAATAAAACGAAGCTAAAATCTTTGTTGTACAACAAACATGTTACTGAATAGAACATGAAAAGGAATGAATTAATTAAATATATCATCATCATTAAGGTGTGTCGACAGCATGTATTCCTTTGACACTCTCTCACCACATGTCCCTATTGGCCATTGATCTTTTTAGGTCATCTAGATAGCATCCAGTGGCTGCACAGAGCTGACATAACTGGGGTCATACTACTGCAGCTGCTTCAAAGATTTGTTCAAAATAGAATGCAGCATCCTTGTGTAGTTCTAACTTTTTTCTCCAAGTATTTGATTAGAGTCCAAGTGGTGCAACCATTCAATTGTATTGATACAGTTACAACTTGGAAGAATTCCTGTTAGTGAATTCCTTAAAAACTACAACAAATATTCTGTGAAAAAAGAAATTCACATACATTTGAAGTTCATGTAATCATATAAAATGACGTTTCGTCTATTTGCTATGCCTTGTTTACACAAAGACTTTAATGCTTCACAAGTTTGTTGAATGATCTCAGATACTCTGAAAAACCTTAAAAATTAATTGAAGCAGAACAATGGTTGGCTGAATATTTTGTTTCCTTGTACAGAATAAATGTGGTAACAATTCATGACAAGGTGATAACAAGGATATTTTATTGCCTGACCAAACTTGATAGAATACAAACCTGACAGGATATATATATATATATATATATATATATATATATATATATATATATATATATATACCTCTCCTTTGCATGAGTAGGATGCAACACAAGGTCAATTTCTTAAGCAGAGTTTAACAGGTTTGAATTCAGAATTTTTTTCTAGACTGGTTGTCTAACCTAGGTTAAAGAGCCCAATCTAAAGATCTAAAGAGCTATTTACCCATAGCTGGAAGAGAATAGATTCATTTCTTTCCCAGGGGTATTAGAGCAATGTGAAGTGCAAACAACTTTGACCAGGATTTGAATTTGAGTCACCAAGTCTATTTCCTATGACAAAACCCATTACACTATGTGCCTCCACTACAGGAAGAGCTCATTCAGAGTTGTCAGAGTGAAATGTCCTAATATAGAAAGTAGCCTTTAGTACAGAAAGTATTGTCCTTGATATGTAGCTGATAGACAATGAAAGTGCAAAGACTTACATGTTAAGCCTGTTACCATGTTCATATGACATTAGATTGCTGGAGTACAAAGCGTCCTCTCCATAGGAATGTTTCATTGTTGCTTCTCTTGAGACTATTTATATAATGAATATAATATGATAATATGATAATAAGAAACTATCAACATTGTCATTGTGCATTCTTCTATATTATTGTCACATTTAGACAAATTCCTGTATTGACAGAAATATGCTTTTACCCACAGGGATCATTTTGAACAAAAATATTGTTGCATATTTCTCTATTACAACTTAAAAACTGCTGGGAATTCCTTCAATCGTTTATTGCTTTTAATTTCAAAATAAAATAACTTCATTTATCATTTTATTTTAATAAAGCAACTTCATTTGTTCAAATCTTTGTGATGTCAGCACATATCTACCAACATTCCCATAGGGACCATCCCTTTAGACAAGTATTGTTGTTTTCAATTCTGACACTGCATTGTGTTCATTTATACTTGGAGAAATTATGAATCAATTTCTCCCTGCATCTCCACAATGCCAAGCTTCTGAAATTAGTTCACATACCTAAGTAATATCTCATTTACAAAAAAGTGATGTCAATATATACATAGGAAAGGCATGGACAGTTATAATTAGATTATCAATCATATGGAAATCTGCTCTCTCTGATAAGATAAAGTGAGAATTCTTCCAAGCTGTAGCTGTATCAGTGCTATTGTATAGCTACACTACTTTGACTCTAACAAAACACTTAGAGAAAAAGCTATATGGGAACTACACAAGTATGCTGCATGCTGTCTTGAACAAATCCTGGTAGCAGTACTCCACAAAAAAGGTGCTGTATGGCCACTTACCACCTATCACATAAACCATCCAAGTAAGATGAATAAGACATGCTGGACACTGCTGGAGAAGCAAGGATGAACTCATGAGTTATGTTATCCCATGGACACCTACACATGGACACACCAATGTAGGCCGACCAGCAAAACTTACATTGATCAGCTCTATCTGGATACTGTCAGCACGACTTAATGATGATAAATGCTACTTTTCCTTGCTGTGAAACTAGACCCAGAGATTGAATTTATGACTTTTAGGGAATCATCAATGAAGAAGTAGAGGATATTAAGTACAAGACACAAGAATAAGACCAAGTGATTGCACTATGAGCAATGCAAAAATCATACATTCTCTAGTTTAGAGACAGTCAAAATGACATTATGTTTAAAGCTCTCAAAAATGGACTCTGAATTATTCCATGGGTCAAAAGTGTTATTCATGAGATTTTATGTCAACAGAAATTTAGACAAATAAATTCAAATTATGGATAAAAATTAATATAACTACCAATTTTGTTTTGTTTCAAAGATAAACATTTTATGATAAAATTCAGCAATAATTATTCTTTGTTTACAATAATCATCTCTGTTTACAAATGTTTTCTTTAAACTGATCATCTAGGACTTGTTGGCACAGACATGCTACCTTAGATAACACATTTGATAGTATATAAGACCTATGGATATATAAAAACATTCACCTCATTTCACGTTTTGTTGACTTGGGCTGTAGAATATACTGACTACACCTCTTCAGAGGGGTACACCCCAATAGGGCCATCTGTTGGCAGTAGGTGGCAACCTGTAATTCTTGAGGAGAGGAATATGGTGGCTGAGGGGTCTGTTATCAGGCTATTAAGTGCAATACTAGATGGGCAGTTGGAGAGACTTCATCCAAACAATTGGTTGGCCATGTCAATCCCTAGCAACAATATGATTGTCCTGACTGTATCCTTCAAATTGCTCACTTGGCAAACACCCACCCTCTTTTTATCATATAGATGCTAGAAGGTAGTGACTGAGAATCAGCCACCAATATTTTGATACACATGAAGTTCATGAAAATTATTTCTACCATTAATTATTAATACACCATGAAATGAAGTTCATGAAAATTATTTCTACCAATTTATTGATACACATGAAGTTAATGAAAATTATTTCTACCAATTTATTGATACACATGAAGTTCATGAAAATGAATTATACAATTGAATTCATGACTTTTTTATTGATACACATGAAGTTAATGAAAATTATTTCTTAAACAAAATTTTGAAGCAACAAGGGTCGATAAACAGGTCATTTCCACTCGGTCTTATTTACTGTACACTCTTGTAAATAAACAACAATACACATGTTGGTGTTTTGCATTTCTAAATGCATTCTGTATTCTTGTGAGCAATATAAAAACAAAAGCCATTATCTACGGATGGAGATAATAAGTAAGTAATAATGATAAGAGCTTCATTTGAAGTATGTTCTATAAAATGTTTGTTATAAATCGATCAACGCCATGTGCATGCCTACAATAATCCAACAGGTCTGAAAAAGGCATTTTCCTTAGCATATGGGAAGATACAAACAAGGAAGTTAACTAACACATGCGTTTATTCCAAAGACACCATGATGGTTCTCTAGAGAATGGAGGTTGTAGAGAAATAATTAAAATATAATACAAACAACCCAGGACACCACGTTTTGATGGAATCTTACCTACCTCAGCAGAGGATGTAGTCAGCATAATAAGCCCCACAAACAGGGTTGATAAGGTGATTTATATGTGAATAATTCAGTCATGCTAGTCATATCAAAATTTGAATTCAAATCCCATGTGTATTTTTTATAAACATCTTTCTTTAACTAATTCTCCATTGTATTCTAATATTAAATTAGAAACCATTTTTTCTCAACTCTTTTATTTTACAATCTAGCTATATAGAAAGAAATCTAAAGACTGCTATTTGTGGTTGTTAATTTGGGAATTATGAAGTTTGGGACTTATTTAAAAATACAGTTGGGAATGTGTTGAATTTTTCAATAAATCATGTAAGGTATGAATGGGGTTGAGAAAGGAACAATTCATTTTTTTAAAAGGAGTGTGGAGAAGAGCCAGCTCCAATTTTTTGAGTTAGACTGTGAGTGGGAGCAACTCCAAAATTAGTGGACAGCATAATAGATAGATAGATTGATAGATACTAGACATTTTTTAAGTTGTTGTAATAGCAATCAATCATGATATTGATGCTTTTATTTCGAAAGGAGAAAAGGATTCTAATTAGAATTCTATTCCAGTTATATGAAGAATTTAGATTATTAAAAAAGAAATATAGTATGGATGTATCTATATATACAAAAGAAAGATTATGTCTGTTTGTATGTTTGTTTGTACCACAACTGAGCACACATCCTTTTATGAAGGAAAATTGGTGAAGACCAGAAAATACCAAATTTAAAAAAAATCCACACCTTATTTTTGTCCAGAGGAGATTCAAAATTTGTTTACCTCTCATTTTTCATAAGAAAAGATAAATAGAAATATAATAGGGGTATAAATCAATATTTCAAAATTAATTCAATAAAAGATAAAACAAATCAATAAAAAGCAATTAAAAGACAAATAAAAAAAAAATACAAACAAGAATAATGATAAAAATAAACTTAAAAAGAAAAATATATAAAGAATAAAAGATAATAAAACAAATATATAGAAAAGTAAATTTATACATATATAAATATGGATAAGAGATTTATTTTAACTTTTTAAATTCCTGGTAATACTGAGTAGCTCTGCTAGAACTCGATGAAATTATTGTGTGTGTGTGTGTGTGTGTGTGTGCACGCGTGTGTGTGTGTGTATGTTAGGGGTTGTGGTGTTGCTGTTGTTGTTGGTTCTTTTTTGTTTACCACTGGACTTCAGTAAGGGAAATATGAAGATATACAATCAAACCATACAGCTAGATGAGAAGAAAAACCAGTGCTCTTTACTGTTGCCAAATCTTCTCCATGGAGGAAGATGTGCTTGTCTCTTGTAAATCTCATCAGCCATCAGTAGACCTACAATAGACGTGGGAATCTTCTAAATATTCATTCCCCAAACGAAACCATGATGATGAGATAGATATTCATTACCTGTGAATAGTTGTGAAAATACAGAAAGTTTTATACTAGGGTAAACAAAATCCCTTTGAAATCATTGGGGATAACTTTTATTTCACTCTCCTGGACAACACCTTGTATTCTTGATGTTTGTAAGGTGCATATATACAAACTGTGTCCAAAGTATTAAGTAGTAAGTGTTCCTATCATATGCAGACAGTACAATAATGTCTATCAATGTTATTTGATTTTTTTTCATTATTTTTCCACATTTGAAACCGAAGGCCTCAGCCAAACCTCACAAAAGTCTATTCTTGCTATAGATGTCAGGTTTAATTCAATATATACAGGCGCCGGCAATAAATTCTGATGGGCTGATGCTAATTTGGGCACTGAAAAAAATAAAAGGAAAAAAAATGACTTCTACCATTATTGTTATTGCTGTTGTTTGATGATGATGATGATGATGATGATGACGTTGATGATGATTATCATTATCATCATCATCACTATGATTATTGTTTTTGGAGTTGCCAGCTTAATTATAATAATAATAACAATTATTATTATTATTATTATTTGCATTTTCATCATCCTCACTATTATCAGAAACCTTTTTACATTAAATTTTCTTGGGATAGCCATTCTTAGACTTTTATAAACATTCTTGCCAATTCCAAGTAATAATCTACTTTTTATTATCTCTTATTACTTCACCCTAATTCCTGTCTCCACTTAAGACTGCACCCAAACATTTTATATATATATATATATATATATATATATATATATATATAAACATTATATACACACACACATATATACATATATATAAAGGTACGTACATATATATATATATATATATATATATATATATAATAAAAATATATATATATATATATATATATATATATATACATACATATATATATAAATATAAACATTATATACATATATATACTGCGTGTGTGTGTATGTGCATATATATATGTAAATATAATAGGAAATATTTTGGTAATGGGGTTATAGGATTGTGAGGGATGGCAGTGATCTGTAAAGATTATGCTATTGCTATATTACGAGCTGTTTATTTGATTCATGATATAATCATGATATATTCATGAAAGAATATATTCATTAAATAAATCAAAACCTTCATTCATTCTAATTTAAAGTAACAAAAATCTAATTCCAATCTCTATTTAATAAAATTGATTGATGTTTGGATGTATCAATACATCTATCTATCTATCCATCTCTCTCTATCTCTGTCTTTATATATATACATATATATATATATATATATATATGTTTGTATGTGTGTGTATATTATATATATATATATATATATATATATATATATATATATATGTATGCTGTTGTTTGGTTGTTTTATTTTATGGCATATCAACCCTCTATTGGGTCATTTAATGCTGAAGCAAGTCATTTTCATAAACAAAAGATTTAGGTTACTTACAGTACCCGCTGTTGCTTATTTTGTTTACAAAATCAAATATATATATATATATATATATATATATATATATATATATAGTATCTTGATTTACAAGTTTAATTTGTTCTGCTTGTAACTCAATTTTTAACAAAATTTTTCAAATCTATTTACCCATTGAAATTAATTGAAATGCTATTAATCCATTCCATCCCACAAAAAAATCCTAGTTTTTTTACGTTTCATTTTTAAGTAAGAAAAACAGTACTGTATAAAAACATAATAAAATAGAAGGTAATGTATTATGTGCTGTAATAAGTTTTATTATCTAATTTTTTATCAATAATATTTTTCTTTGGCTTAATAAATTTGAAAACTTAAATGTTTTTAGTGAACTTATTAACCTATGCATATTCATAAATGAATGAATAGTTATACCTTCATTTGGTTGTTTCATATTTGTTTTATATATATATATATATATATATAATATATATATATATATATATATATATGAAATTTAACCTTTTTTTAAAAACAAAGGATGTTATATAATTGCTGACAGAAAACTGTTTCAACCACTTCAATAGATCGGTCATCATCAAGAGCAACATATAAGAGAATGACAGGATGAAACAACCGTTAGAAGACAGGGTACAAACGAACGCTATTATTCAATGCAATTTTGTATTTGGAGAGTTAATTACATTGCAAAATCATGAGTTATAAGTTGCTTAAATGATTCACTGATAAAGAAATCTACAAAAAAATCATTTTATCCAATTATGAATAGGCATTGTAAGTAAGTGTAATTTCGATTTTACAATTAATGGTAACTTGGTGGAAAATCACCGAGAGTTTGATTGACAAAGTTTCATCTCAAATTCATCATTGGCTTAGAGAGTCACAGGATCAGATAATTTTGAGAAAGTAAATTATTGTTTAGTGGATGTATCTTTCATCTCTGTGATGTTCCATATGCACGTGTAGTATAAAGAATCAGGGAAATAAATAAAAGTGCACATGACAAAATGTCTCTGTGTTTCCTGATAAAAGAACAAAAAGTGAACACAGAGAAACAAACAACCGTTCATGGAAAGATGTTCAACTTGATATGAAGAAGAATATCTGGTCCAAATAAGAACTCTGATACAAGAAGCAGCCATTTGAAGAATTTAAAAAACAGTCAAAGACATTAGAAGAACATAAGTAAAGTTAGTGGAGTAGCCTATTGTCAATATCAGCTGGACAACAATGGGGTCTATCCGCTTTTTACTAGTGCTAGACCAGGGAGATTGTTTTGGCATCTGAGGCGGAATGCCTCATCTACCATCAGCTCTCCACTTTACCACATAGATTCAACCTCAAACCAAACAAGATAAATAAAAGAAAATAATTGCTAATAATATCCATTTTGATTTTATAATGTTCCACAAGAAATAATAAAATCCTGATATCTTTGGTTTAGATAAAAATTAACTTTTTATGAAGAAATTGCTAGTGGCTTACTTAGTTATAAGCAATACAGTAAAAAAGTTATTCTGTGTTTTATATATAAGTATATAACATTATTATTGTTATTGCTGATCTACCAAAAATAAATAGATAAGCCTCTATTAATATAAATCTTTATTCTGTGTGTGCATATATTTGCCAGTCAAATTGTAAGGAAGAAAAAACACTGTAATAATGACTTTATAAGACTCTATGAAGTTCTGTTTAGCTTAATATAGGAAACCTTTCTGAAATGATTTTCAAGTTTATCCTAAAGGTGTCAAAACAAGAAAGATCAATTAGCCTATTTCCAATAAGATGACACCATAAATATATTCAAGTTTTCAAAAATACCCTATTATATATATAATATACAAGTATTTAGAGACAGGCAAACACAATGCCTATCCCTCAAAATCTATAACTCTATATATAATGCTACTGTGACTGTCTGTCTTCTTTTTTGTCTTGTTATTCATAAAATTGTGTGACAAAAACAACTGCTTCTTCCCACCTAACCCTTTCACCACAGGGTCAATTTTTAGCTGGATCCCCACCCCTCCACACACACACATCAAGAGGTAAGAACCCCTATGCGTCCCTGGGCTAGTTGGTCTAAAACTGCTGTGGTCCTTCTTCGTTAGGCATATGCGGCGGCGTGAAGGGGCGGATGGTCAGGTGCGGCCGGATATAACCGTGACCCTGTACTTCTTGGCAGCTACTACCAAGGTGATGGCCTCCTGAAGTCATACTCTTCAATATATGGCTTGGCCAGAATCAAAGTTCATGGCCACAAAAATGTTTCTGAGTAACCTTTTGTATAAGTTGATAAAGGTAGCAATTATTTTCTCATTTAAAAATCGAATGAAAAGAAAGAAAACAGGTTATTAAAAAAATAAAACTGAAAATTAATTATTCAGTTATTCATTTTCAATCTTATTTTTTTTTAACAACCTGCTTTCATGAGTAGCTCAGCTTGGATCTGGTAGATGTGGCGCGCTCCACCTCAGTGAAAAAAACAATCTCCATGATCTCACATTAGTAAAAGGGATAGACGCCATCACTTTCCAGCTGATAATGACAAAACCACTCTGATGACTTTACTTTCTACATCTAAAACCCTTTAGGAAAAAAAATTGTAGCTTTGTGAAGTATTATACAAGGTTACTCAGAAACTTGTTTAAGGTTGAAAATTCACTACTGGCCTGATATACCAAAGAGCTTAGCTTCAGAGCCCTACCCCAACCCACCATGCAGAACTTGCCCCTTATCTAAATGAGAAGGTCAGGTTCATTGTCTGAGATATCCCTTCCCAGGAAGAAATGCTGATGGAGCAAACAATTTTTACTCACTTATGCATAAGAAGGCCCTCTGTCTAAATATCTTACCTGTATTGCCTCCTGTCCATGGGGGGGGGGGTAAACACCATATAAAGTACAAAGGAGTAGTTATTTTGCTAATATGATATATATAGAACTTGAACTAAGAATATGGATTGATTTTCCATTTTTTTATTATTATTAACCTTTTTCTCTTGTTTAGATAATCAGTTGCTTTGTTGATAGCATTTGAAATTATTTTCTTTTGTGATAGTGTTATAACTTGACCTTCCTTACAAACTGGCAACATTAGCCTTATTGGAAATTATATTTAAAAAGTTAAGTAATTTTTTCTCAAAATTAAGATAGATATCTAATTTCAAAAGTGCTTATGATGTAATGGTTATTGTAATGGACTTGCCAACCCAGGTTAAAATCATGGACAGGGCTGTTTGCATTACCTGGTGCTAATACTCTAGGAAAAGGTAGGCATCCAACCATTCTCCCTTCAGTTATAGGTAAATAGTACATCAAATTGAGCTCTTTAACCTTGGTTAGGCAACCAGTCTTGCAGAAGGAAAACTCTTTGTGTCAGATCCTAATCATGTCTGTAGAGTTTTGTGTTGAGTGACCAGTATTCAGCTTCAAAAGTGAGCTAACAACTTGTTTAAAACTGAATCTCTATTTTTCATTCAATATTTTTTAAATTGTTATTTATAGTTTGAATGTGTGTAATTATTATGCATTATATGCATGTATTCTAGAGAATCTGAAAACAATTCTCTTATTTATAAAAACATATTTCTAAATTTGTCTATTTTGGCTGAGAATGAGAAACTGAAATAATTATATATATGATAACTAGACATCATATTTCACCAGTTGGGAATTGGCTGAAAACATATCTCATGAGAGAATTGTTTGACTTGGAGCACTCACAGAGATATCTGCAAAGAAATAATTCTTTGTCTTCAGTTGAGAACTTAAATGGATTAGTACATTGTTTTCATTGTGATGAAGATAGTGTAGCAATGACTGCCCTGGCTGACAAAGTTATTTACAAGAAATTTCTTTGTCCCAGAGCAATTGACAAGACATTCTGCCTAAAAATTCCTTCATCTTTTCAGTGGCGACATGATTTTTCATGAGAAATTTATGTTTCTTAGGTCCTGTTACTCTGGCAGTGAAGTTAGACAATGATTCAGACCAATTGGAGATAGTGAGGCAACAGCGCATTAAAGCAAACGTGCAATTCCGTGAAGCGTAGATAAGATACGAGGTGTTTTCAAAAAGTATTGGGACTCTAGCTGTATTTACCAAGAGAGAAAAAATTAACATTTCATTCATTGTTAAACAATGAGACATTAATTTTCTTCAAAATAGTCTCCTTGGCATTCAAGACTGAGTTTTTCATTGGTTCAAGCACCTCTAAAACTCTTCTTTTGATATGGTTGGTTTGGTTTAGTTTCTTTGTTTAATGGCATATCAACCTTTGTGTCCTTGTAGAAGAACATTAGTACTACTATTTGATCCATAGTTGGGAGTTGATGCCGTTCATACCTATCTCAAGGGTACTAGTTCAAAAGTGAATGTAATAACTTGACTGAAGTTTGAACTTACTTACTACAATATCACAATCCAGCACATTAGCCATTATGACACAGGGACTCCCCCACCTTTTATATATGGTTTGAAGCTGTGCTGTCATATTTCTTTTAATGTCCTCCACATTCTCAAATCCTGCTCCCCCCCATGAGATGAATATTCAGTTTGGAAAACAAGAAAAAGTTGCATGGAGCTAAGTGTGGTGAGTATGGACACTCGCACATCCCTGTGTTTTAGCAAAAACTATCCATCAAAAAGTATTTGAGAATTAGCTCTGACTCATTTTGATTATGTATAGATGTTCAAATAGAAGTCTAGACATCTAGATATCATCATTTTATTATATAAATTGATGATGTTCAAATTCATGATGTATGAAAATAAAAAATTATATGAGAAGGTGCCCTCCGAATTTCAGGAAATTTTACTTGATTTTCTCAAAGAATGAAAAAATTCCTAGGGTGTAGATTTTCAGACAGGTGTGAAATGACAGGCAAGAAACGGGAAACTGAGTAATTTGACGGATAAAAAATTGATCAGTCAGGTCAAATACCCCAAACTTTTGAGTAACACTTTACATATGTCTCTGTCACACACATACACATAAACACGCACACTAATACCACACACACACACACAACACACACATACACACGCGCACTTACACAAATACACACACAAACACACACAATGTACACACACACACACACACACATATATAATATATATATATATATTAATAATTAATAAGTCATCCACAGACACGTGCATATATATATATATTCATATAAAATGTGTGTATATAAGGACAACTGGTGTACAAATTCATATATTAAATAAAATGTGTGGATATCAGAGTGCAAATATGTCCGCAAGAGTGATTTTGAGCCATGTACACATTATGTACATTGTGTGTATGTATGTGAGGAAACCTGAGACTCAAATATATGTTTATATAAAAATGGTTGAATACTTATATACACACACACACACGCACACATACACACATACACACACACATTTTTATAAAATGTCCGTATGTGATTGTGGTTGGTATACCAATGTATCTATTATATTGTATTTGTGTGGATGTGCTTGAGTGTATATGTATCTGCCGGAATGCTTATGCATAGTCTACATACACACACATTGCGTTTATATATATGAGAATACCTGATGCATATATATATATTATATATATATATATATATATATGTGTGTGTGTGTGTATGTATGTATGTATGTAGCTATATGCCTGAATTATTTGTTTGTATGTCTCATTAAATGTGTGCGTATGTGTGTGTGAGCACGAGCGTATTCCTCTAGTTTTTGTGCCCATGGTCGTTGCAGACAGAGACATACTGTCGGCCATACAGACGGACGTTTCTGGAGGAGGAAAGCAATGATGGCGTGGTGGTAGGGTGGCTATAGACATTTTGTGAGGCCTTTGGTTTACACAAATGTAGAATCAATAGAACTAAAATAATTGCTTTTGTTGATTTCTTCACCGTCCCACTTCAGCCCACCCCACATCTCAATCTTCTCCCTTGCTCTCAACCCCATCTGATCAGTCCTCCTTTAGTTCCCTCTTTTCTACTCATCTTATTTTCTTCACGTCTCTCTTTTCTCTTTATCACGTTTACATTGCTTTTTTCTCTCTTGTTATTTCTTCAAAATTGATTGGTTGCTTTTGACGAAACTTGTTTCTTTTCTTCTTCTCCATATTTCAATTCTTCTTTCTCTTTACTCTCTTCTTCACTTTCTAGTTTCTTCTCCCTTCTCATAGTGACGCATCTTTGTTTTTAGACAGTAAACACCACCTTCTCTTTTTAGTCCATTTTAGTCTTTAATCTATTTAGTGTTTTTCCTTCTGTCATACCTGCGCATATTCTTTCTTTCTTTCTTTCTTTCTTTCTTTCTTTCTTTCTTTTTCTATAGACTTTCTTTCTTTGCTCTCTTCTTTCTTTCAATGCACTCTCTTTTTTCTATGCTCTTTCTTTCTTTCTTTTTTCTTTCTATGTCCTTTTCTTTTCCTATGTCCTCCCTTTCTTTTTCTCTGCACTTTCTTTTCGAATGCATTGTCTTTCTTCCTTTCTTTCTTTTTTCTTTTTTTCTTTGCCCTCTCTTGATTCCCATGTTCTTTCTTTCTATGCTAATTTCATTTTATCTGGTCCGTGTTTTTTTCTTTCCATCTATCCATATTTCTTTTTTACCCTCTCTATTCTCTTTTTTTAATTTTTCTCCATCTTTTTCACCCCATCTCTCTTTCCAATTTTCTTATACTTTATTTTTCGTTTTCATCATAGCATTGTTTGCGTTGTTGGTCACATAGAGGAAGATACTTAAGAAGGTAAGAATGAAGGTAAGTAAATCAGAAGGGTTGGTAGGGAGAATTGCTATTCTTTCATAATACGAAATTAAGACTTCCCGCCCAAAGAATGAAACCTACCGTCACCCCCTTTATCTACGGTTACAATGTATCAATGGCCTGTGGACAAAAGTAGGGAAGGCTTCTCTATAGAGAATTTAATGTCTGCTCACAAATCCACAATATGACTGTGTATGTATATGTAATAGAGTTATTTATGTGTGTGGTGTGTGTGTGTGTGTGTGTGTGTGTGTGTGTGATTATTAAACAATGTCTTCCCGGGGTAAAAGTACTTTCACGTTAATAATATAAATAAAATAATGATGTGTTAAGATGTTCTGTTAGTGTTTCCGTGTTGCTAGGTGTAAATGTGCAAATCAGATTTCCTTTATTTTCTTTCTTGGTGTGTGCTTCTTTATAGCCCCCCTCTCTCTCTCTCTCACACACACACACAACACACACTCTCTCTCTCTCTCTCTCTCTCTCTCTCTCTCAGTCACACACATACGCACGCACACACACACACACACACACACACACGTACGCAGGTATGAAATACTACTAAAAAGTTCGTGGAATTTGACCAGATAAAAAATTACCGAATACACTGGCCTAGAAGACGCATGATTTTAAAAAAAGGTACTTGATTTGTATGTGGGTGTGTGGAGAGGGTACTACTGCTCATTGTATATCATCCGAGTCCCATTGCTGTCCATTTTGAGCTTGAATGGACAGGCCACTAAGTCATAAAAATAGTACTTTTAACACAGTGCAATATTTCTGTAACACCGATGTTATACTAAACTAAGATTAAAGTTTCTTCCTCTGTTTCAGTGAAAAGTACGACTACTATAATGTATTTCAGAAAGGCTACTGCCCTCCTCCTGTATGAGCTCTGATTAACACTTCATGAACTCAGTTTGTCAGACCTTTCTTGTATCTTTTCAGTTCCAGAAAATGCTGAACACATGTTGTACCTTTTTCCTCTATCTGATATGTGTTTTGTTTTATTTCCACTACTAAATGTGTGCCGATTTTCAGCACTCAACGCATAAACCTAGTTTCTATCGTTTCCTTCGAAGTAGCCCCCTTCTTGCTGTCCTAATAGGAGAATAGTCTTTTGTTGATAAAATTTTTAGTCTTTGATATCTATCTTGAATAAGAGGAAACATGTAAGTCTTTAGACTTACATGTTAAGCATGTTATCGTGTACATGCAATACGAGGTTGATGGGGGTGCAGACTTCATTGTCTGTGAACATAAAATATAATTTGGTGCATTGTTATTTCTCTCTATGCAGAAGATAAAAGAGGGTTTGAGTTTGCGGCTTCTCTTTTTATAATCCTGCTTGCTACGCCATCTAGCTTCTACTAGCAGACACTGGAGGTAATTACCTTTCGTGTTTCTTAGCATCAAGTTAGAGAACCGTAGTGAGTAAAGAAGGTAATCCCTACATCGCTATTACTTTTCCAAATTCCTCGTACTTTTTGGTAGCAGCTGAAGTATAATAGCATTACCTACCTATTTACATTGCAATTTTAGTCGTTATTAAAAATAAAGGATGTTGAGTCACTTTTATTAAAATTTATGATGTTTATTCCTATTCAAAAGACACTTTATCTATTTTTATCTTTTATTCCCTCCGGGTTACTGAATTGTTTACACCGAATGTGGTGGCCAGAAAATAGCATAAGAGACAAAAATGATTGTCTTCCTTTGGACTGTGTGACCTACCACGTCATACGTCTGTTGATCATGTGATAATTCAACCCCTTCAAATTTTATCCTTTGTCCCCAGTCTACGAACAGAAAATAACTATCATTTTTCGGTCCTAGATCGTTAAGCAAAAAAGGCATATTTCTCTGTTCTGTTCATAGAACAGAACAGAGACTATTACTATCAAACTTTCTCGCCATAAAAAACAAAGGAAGATACATTAAGAATTTTCTAACCAATATTTAGCACCTCTTCATTACATTGTATTTGTTCATGGAACATATTGTACAATTAACCTGTTTAGGAAATGTATGTATTGTGTTATTTTGTTATTCCATGTTATATTCTTATCGCGTGTGTATTGTTCATGCGAGTTAGTTCTTTGGGGTGTGCTGAATGTTCAGTGTTAGTGCATCCATTATAAGAACTTAGTGTTGGTTATAAAATAATACTCACTATTCCTATAACACCTTTCGGTTCTTTTGGTTGGTTGGTTGGTTGGTTGGATGGATTTTACAGCATGTCAAACCTTGTTGGGTTATTCTATGCCGAAAACGTTTTGGTTTATTCATTTTTGATGGGTATTCAATTTTTTTAACTCAATTATTTTTAACTCATTTTTCTATTTAACCTATAGATATGATATAACAGGTACTACCACACCAGCTCAAAATGGAGCTGGGGGTAATGGCGATGAAGACAAACCCCACATTCCCCAGAGCTCCAATATTCGAACTTCACCATTAGATTAACATCATACCCAGGACATTAGGATCCTCAACCACCACCTTCTAGCACATATATGATATTAAGAGTTGAGGTTTGCCATAAGAGCAATAGGGTTGGGACAATCATATAGGTGCTAGGGCTTGATGTGACCAGTCTATTGATTGGAGGGGGTCTCTTCGATCGCCCAACTAGCCGAGTGTTGCATGCCATGGACTGCTCAGCCACCAGGATTCCGTCCTTAAGCATCACGGTTTGTCACCTACGACCAATAGGTGGCCCCATTGAAGGTATTTTACTCCTCTTCAGAGGTTCAGTCGGTGTATTCTTCAGCCCTAGCCAACAGGACTTAACGGAGAACTTAAAGACACAAGTGAACCTCCAAAAATTAATAGATATTTCGAGATATTATAATTTTATTATTTTCAAGACTTGGAGAAGTAGAAAAACATTTTTTTTTTATTTTGATTTTCAGGCAATTTAAAGAAGATTTTAATTCCTCACGTGCAGCTCAACATCTGATCGCGACAAAAAGGGTCTAAGGTCATTGACATAACGACTATCAACATTTTATAGCAAGGTTAACAGTGAGACATAGAATATTGCAAGAGAATAATTCCACTTAAAATTAAACAATCTGTATTAAATCTCCTGGGATAATTTAGATAATTTCTAAACATGAATGTAATCATTTCTGAAAGTTTGCTTGAAATCGGACAGAGGGACTTTAGTTGAATTGCAATATATATATATATATATATATATATATATATATATATATATATATATATATATATATATATTACTATAAGTGTGCTCAATAGCATTGAGAGAGCATGTATATCTTCATGAAGAGAACGACACTTGATTACTGACAGTTTCTCGCCTATGTGATTTTCAAACGTTGTATATATTTTGTGACAGCGGTGCACCAAACAAGCGATACAAGGACTGATTTTTTAAAAATTCCTGGTGCCTGTCGCCTCAACCCTTGCCATTGGCCCATCCTAACTGAGAACCGTGACGCCTGGTGTCTTACCACTAACGATGCCGTCTCCTACTTTGAAAACACTCGCTGGGCAACACTCAACGACAAAACGCATAATAGAAAGAACAACCGCACAATCACTGACTAGACCTTCAGCTGCAGCTGCTGCGATTGTTCCTGCCTTTCGCATATTTGCTATATGAAACGCGCATGATATTCCACATGTTCCTGCATATGGAAAATGGTTTCTCGGGATTTAAAAAAGAATCCCTTTCATGGTTCGGTCGAGAATTTTACAGCACTCCTTTGTACGCGAGGTGCTAATGTAAAGTTCGGAAATCTGGCCATTAAACAAGAAAATACACTTATCCTTCTCCTTCAAAGTAATTAGCCACCTTGCTTACTGTTTCTACACTGCTTGATAAAATAATATTGATCACAAAGTATGACGACAAAAGTTCGTAATAAATTCGAAATTTGCCTAACTTAAGTCTAGACAGAGAGATTGGGATGTACAATTTTTCAATGTCTATAAACGAGAAAGGGGGGATATTTAGATGTGGAGATGTGACAGTCAGATATGTGGGGGGGGATTGTTATTCTCCTTTTAAGAAAATGTCTGTTAATCTACCGTGTTATTAATTGTAAACAAACAAAAATACCAGATATTTGTAACACCCCCCTCTCGTTGGGGAAAAAAGATTGAAAGAAAAACACTTTATAAAGCTAAAACATAAATTACTATCTAGCGATTTGTTGTTATCGTCTCCTTTTCTCTATTTGTATAATCCCTCTCTTCCTCTTATTCCATAGCACGTACGGAAAGACAAATCATTTTTCGCATAGTCAAACAAACGATAAATTGATCTTGAGATCAGGCACGCCTTCTTCCCCCTCCCACTGTCAATCATTCTTGTTCATCGGAAGTAATTCACGTTTTTAAATTGACAGGATGATACTAGAATTATTTTCCTCTTATCCTACGGGAGTGTCCAGAAAAAAAGATGTTAACTCCACAAATCAGAGATGTGCTTCAAGATGCAAAACATTTTAATTGTTCAACTGATATTTTCGCAAGAGTTTAGATAATTTTAAATTCACCAGTACCCATTCAAAAATTAGTTCAAATCTGTCAAGGGGACTTAACTCCTTCAGAGTTAGATATAGAATGGCCAAACTTTTAGAACTCTTCCTCCTTCATGGAATCATCCACTTATGATTATAGTATTTCAACATATTTTGTAATGTGCCACAATAATTTTGCTAAAGATATCCAATAAACTGATATATATATATATATATATATATATATATATATATATATATATATATATATATATATACTAGAAAAAACGTAACCCATTGGGTCACACATTGCGTTCTGTGTAGATAATTGTGATCAGAAAAGAAGTGAGTTGCAAAGCGAATTAATTTTAAAAAAAGAAAAAAATAGGGTCAGAGAACTTTTTAAAATTATTAAAATCATTTTGTAAGATTTCTAAGAAAGGGGAAGTTAAACCAAATTTGAATTTAAATGGACCTGATTCTTGAAATTCTATTAATAGCTACGGTATTGAGGAGCTAAGTTGTGGGGATGACTGAAAATCATTTTTTATGTAATATCAAAAATAATCTCTCTCAAACTGGTGAAAAAGTTTTGAAAATAAAGTAGAATGTTTTTATACTTCTTCGGTAGTTAAATTAACAAAACAAAAACAAAAAAACACTCTATTGACAATTTTTACCATGACAGAAGTGAAAGAGAAGCGAAAGAGTCGGGGACTGTTATTAGCTAAAGAGGGTGGTAAACAGAGATTTCTCTCGGCTGCTGGTTTGGTGGTGGTGACAGGGGTCAAGAGAGTGGCTTATTCTTACGCTTTACTTTCATTGTTCATACATAAAAATATAATAGAGGGGAATGAAGATATATATAGAGAGGGGGAATTGATAAGCACATGATAAGTAAGAGATGGGTCGCTTTGTGAGTTAATTGCAAATTACTGCTAATTAAAACGATGAATTTTTTTTTCAAACATAATTCAATCACAAAAGTAAGAAATATTTTAGTATTTAATTTTAGTCATTAAATTAAAGAGGAAAATCCTTAGGGAAACAAAACATTGATTCGCTTTAGTATAATTATAGATTGGATACGATGGGTAAATTAACACCTAAATTACGCAAAATTGAAAATAACATTGGCATCTCACTTAATCAGATATATTTACCAAAATTACATTAAGATATCTTGATTTACAATACATTAAATTTATTCAAAGTAATCACCATTGGTTTCAACCATAGCCTCCAAACGACTTCGGAATCTCATGCAAGCCTTTTCGACAGTTTCCCTGTCGTTATCCTTGCCTTCAGTACATCTTTGGTATTGCACGGAATGTTGTTGGTCTCTCACTCAACCCCATACATCATTATCAAGGGGATTGCAATCTAGAGATTTTGGTGATCAGATGTTAAAGGTGATGTAGTCGCAGAAATGTTCTCACCGCTGGGTTCTCCTGTTCCAAACGTAGGACCTTCCTGTAGCCACTACAGGGCAGTACAACCATCTCTGGGCAATTGATGAAGGTTTCTGTTTTGAGCCTGATCCCACATGGGAAGATTAATGGAGGCATAACATCACTATCGCTAGTGACCACCGCAAACACCACGATGTGGGCTAAGTATTGACTTTTCATCACTATCGGTACATCTTGCGGAGTGATCTTTCCTATTGTCCTTCTTAGCCTGTGATAAGAATTGGTACTTACTCATTTTGTATGAGAAATAGCAAATGTCTTCGTGCACTACCTGCCTGATAAGGAACTCATACTCCCATGTCCCATATATATATATATATATATATATATATATATATATATATATATATAGTGTGTGGGATGGTCACTGTTTCAGCTTTTGCTGGAATGGTGTACCAAAGGCAGTATTATTGGTAGAGTGCTCAATATAAAATAGAGCTGTTATATAATATAATAAAACATTTGAAACATCTTCACCTGATGATTTCCTCGCATGAAACCAATAAGGTCGTGAATGTTCCTTTGTCACCTAATAAATAGATATGTAAAACCTTTATATATTTATTTATTATATATATATATATATATATATATATATATATATATATATATATATTGATTTCTTTTAATTCATTCTTTAAATTTTTTCATGTGGTCTTCCGTATTTGATCTTTCTAGAAATGTAAAAAAATATTTTATTCAAGTGACAAAAGGTTGACTTGATCCCCCTCCCAATCATAATTGATAAAATCATTTTTCCAAGGATTTTAATAAAATAAGCTGTTCATTATAAAATTAAGTCATTAATGAATAAAGTGCTGAAAATTCATTGAAATTCACTGATTTCTGATAATCATTTAAGAATTACAACAATTTAACTTTTTTTTTACCTCCCTTTAATTCTTTTGAACATACCTAATATTCAGTTTTTTCTCCTAATTACCCTCTTGGAAATAAACCGCATGAACATTCTGTAGCGTTGACTATATAGAAATAAATAAATGTCTCGGTTTATTTTACGATGCTTTAAAATGCGTCTATGAATATTGTACTAGGGTTTGACGTACTAATTATTATTTTTTTGGTATATTTCCTTTATTAGTTGAGATTTAGATAGTTTAATATTTATTAACAAGTGTTATGGTGTCAGATTTGACCGATTTGTTGTGCAGGGCCAAAGTACGAGTTTAAAAGCGCAATTTTACCTCTCACCAATACATTTTTCAGTTGTAATGGTCTGCCTTGGTAGGAAAAATGTAGTTTCCTCTCAAAAATGAATATAAAAGCAAAACATAAAAATCAACAAGTTTTATTGCTGAGCAAAATTAAATATAAAATAGAATAGATAAAGCAACCAGATACAAAAAGGGGTGTATGCAGAAAAGTCCTTTATCGTATGTATGCGTGTTTGAAGTTTCAAAGAGTTATAAACGTTTGTGAGAGACTTGCATATCTAAGAAGAGTTCTTGAGTTGTTGATTGGATGGAATTATTAAACATGTCTGTATTTAAGTAAGCTTACAGTATTGTATACTATATACTATTTTGTAGTGTCATTTTCAGTACGCTCGTGATACGTCTTGTTCCTGCGAGTAAAGAAAGTGGGGTATTCACGCCATTTTTGTTTTATACAAGGCCCTGTTGCTCTGTCAACTCTATAGTGTCGCCATCTGGCGGTCATTAATAGAAATGACTTTGCAGACAAAGGCGATAATCTAACACGTCTATTCTGTTTTCAGTGCTTTTATCAGTTGTTTTTTTTTAAATAGTTTTTACGATAATATTAAGCAGATTTATATTTTTTTGCTGACGTTGTTTTTTATTTGTTTTTGTTTTCATATTGTAGAAGAACGATAGTTGGTTGAACGTATCGTTTCCTTGTACAGATTAAATGTTAAAACAATTCAGAACAAAGTAAAAACAATGGTATTTTAGTGTCTGAGCAAACTTAACTGAAGAGAGTACAAACATGACATGAGATACTAGAAAGTGCTTATACAAAGTTGTATGAGCGAAATATCCTAATAGAAAAAGTAGTAGAGAAAGTCTTTGGTCCTTGATATATAGCCGGTCTAAAAGGAAAGTGTAAAGACTTATCTTCTGTGTCACCTAGCGTCAAATAGAAAGGTGAATAACAACATTAAATCAAAATTTTAGATATATAATCTTTTATAGTCAACTGAAATTTTTAAAAGCGTGAAAGAACGATTGATTGTGTATCGTTTCCTTGTACAGTGAAAATATAGGAACAAGTCACGACAAAGTGATAACTAGGATATTTATTGCCTAATAATTAATAGAAGTAGAAATAGATTAATAGAAGTAGAATATACATATGTATATAGAATAAATCTCCTAATTGGGTAAGAGTCTTTTATAGGTAAAGTCTGGAGGTTGCTAGCAATAGAGTAAAGGGAAATACCTACAGGACGTGCAACAGGTGCGTTTTCTACTCTCGAAGGTAAAAAAAGGACCTTTGACTTGGGCCCCACCACTTTTATTGCTGTTTGCAATGCCACATAGCACCTAACGAAAAAAAACTATCGCAAATAAGAAATGTAATCCCAACAAAAGACTTTTGAACATTTTGGTAGATTATTAAGTAATGGAATTAAAAATTCCATATAAAATTGATAAATAAATAAATGGCAATGCGCCACCGTGAGGGCTCGTCATATACATAAAAAAGGAGTTTATTCATAACCTTTGTTTTGTATTGCATAATTCCATAATTCTTGTTAGCACTAATATCTTCACGATTGAAAAGGAAGCCATTAATATTGTCACATAATCTTCCCTAGAGCCCAACTTATCACTTTGTACCTTCGAGTTTCTTTAATCATTTCTCGGTTCTTTCATCTGGTTTATGTTATTAATCTTTCAAATTGTCTTCCTGTCAGACACAGACGCAACATTTCATATGCATATTTTTTATGACTTTTTGGTGTCGGGAAAAAATTCGATTCTCTGTAAGTCGGATAATATTACAAAGGTTCGTGTACTTCATTGTTCGCTGAAAACTAGCCGCTAATTAATTAATACTTTTTCTTTATGACTTTTTTTTTGTTTTAATGAGAGCAATATTTTTGCTGAATGAATTGACACTAATTGTGATCTCGTTAACAGTATCAGGTTGACTGAACAGCGTGGAATTAGGAGCAGAAAAATTCTTTGATCGCTAAAAAATATGCTGTTTCGCCGGTCAAATTATTTTTTGTCAAAAGAGAAAAAACTATGGAAAAATGTTGTAGGCTTTTAACGATGGTAACGTTAAGTCATAAATCATATTTTAACTCTTGTTCTTCAACTTGGAACAAAATGGTACGAAATAAATCGTATATAATGGAAAATGGATTATCAATAGGGAAATTGCCAATAAAGGGCAGAGAGCGGAGAATAGGATTTTATTGAATAATAATAATAATAACAATTAGCCATAGAAGGAAGACTCTAGATGCTGAGAAAGTACCAAACAATACAAAAAATAGGGCTTCCGTTACAACAAAAAGAACAAATTGGTGGATCAAGAACAAATACAAACAAACATCCAGATGCAATAGAAACCAAACTATTTTGGAGCAGAATATGGGGGGGGACACAAAACATCAAATGAAGCGATCTTAAAAATAAACTGAAGGAAATTGAGGAAGGACCTGTAGCAACCATACACATAATTACACTCAGAGCAATACTCAAGATAGTAGCAAACTGGAAAACACCAGGCCATGATGGCATACATGGATTCTGGTATAAAAGATTCATTTCCATCCACGAGAGGTTGGCCCAACAACTGAATAGATGCCTACAAGAATCAAAAGTACCTGAATCGATGACAAAATGAATAAGTACCTAATCCAGAAAGACCCATTCCTATCAATAACTTGTCTACCCATGATGTGGAAAATACTGACTGTGGTAATAAAAATGTATATAAAAGAAATATATTTCTCAATTGGTGCAAACTATTTCCAGAAGAACAGAAAAGAGCAGAGGAAAAGAGAAACACATGACTTACTTTATATAGACCAAGACATCTTTAAGGAAGTGCAAAAATATTGCAATGGCATGGATCGACTACAAAAAGGCCTATGACATAGTCTCACATACTTAGATTATCGAATGTTTAAAATGTACAAAATATCCGACAATATCCCAAATTTCATTAAAAAATCCATTAGAAACTGAAAAATTCACTTAAAAGCAGGAGGGCAAACACTGGTAGAAGTAAAAATCCAGAGGCATTTTCCAAGGAGACTCGCTATCCCCACTACTATTTGATATACCAATAATGTCATTCAATTATATACTTAGAAAATGTACAGGGGGCTACAAATTCACTAACTCACAGAGATGAAAGAAAAAGTTAAAAAAGAAGAACAGGAAAACTCCTAAAAACCAAGCTCTGCAGCAGAAATCTCATCAAGGGAATAAATACCTGGACCGTCCCGATTACAATATACTCTGGGCCATTCTTAAAATGGACAAAAGAGGAACTCAGACGGATTGACCAAAAGACAAGAAAATTAATGACTATGCACAAGGCTTTACACCCTAAAAACGATAGAGATAGGTAATATGTATCAAGAACGGAAGGTGGAAGAGGTCTTGCCAACATTGAGGATTGCGTAGATGTCGCAATCTAAGAACTCGAAGAATACACAAAAAAAGAGCAAAAGACAGCCAATAAGAGCAGCTGCAACATATGGACAAATAAAAAAAATGGAAAGAAAAACAATTGTATGGATACTTTAAACGACAAATTGGGAGGTTGCACATGAAAAGACTTGGAAATGGTTAAGAAAGGAAACCTCAAGAGAGAAACTGAGTCACTCATAATTGCAGCACAAAACAATGTCATAAGAACAAATTATATCAAAGCAAAAATTGATAAGACACAACAGAACAGCAAATATAGAGTGTGTGGTGACAGAGATGAGACAATAAACCATGTATTAAGTGAATGCAGCAAACTAGCACAAGGAGAATACAAGGCTAGGCACGACTGGGTTATAAAGGTGATCCACTGGGAATTATGCAAAAAACTAAATTTTGACCATACAACAAAATGGTATATGCATAAACCAGAATTTGTTTTTAAGAATGAAACATAAAATTTCTCTGGAACTCTGAGATTAAAACGGATCGCCTTATTCCATACAGAAAACCAGACCTAGTATATATTAACAAGAAAAAGAGAATTTGTCAATCGGTAGATTTTGCAATTCCGGCAGATCACAGGGTGAAGATGAAAGAAAACGAAAAGATAGATAAATACTCGGACCTTCCTAGAGAATTGAAAAAGCTGTGGAATATGAAGGTGATAGGGATACCAATTGTAGTTGGTGCACTTGGAACGGTCCCCAAAAGCTTTAAAAAGACTAGAGGAATTAGAAATCAAGGGAAGAATTGAAATCATCCAGACAACATCATTGAAATTGTCAGAAATTCCATCTGAATTATTTTCCCCTGCCACTAGGGGGACAAAGTGCCAATGGGATATTGGCTCGAAAATCAAAACTCTACACCACTTATCAAGGATCTGTTACTGGAGAGAGACGTCAAAGACACGCTCTCTCACTTAGCCCAAAATCAGGGCCTACTTATAAGGGAACCGCTACTGGAGGAGAGACGTAAAACTAACGTTCTCTCACAGACCAAGCTCTCATTACCAAGCCCCAAAACAGGGTCCATTTATCAAGAACATTACAACCAGATTCCGTCTAAGCACCGCACCAGCAAACTAAAGAAAGGCCGGTACGAAACGCACACTGACCAAAGGAAAACAACTACCGAGACGAAGCGTCTTAACTACATTTCCCACCGACGAGAAGAAAACTGTGTTATTTCTAGTACTACAGGAAATCCCTCCACAGATGAGTCTGGTAGCAAATACCAATAAATTTGCAACATTTTATGTAGTTTTTATGTCAATACATTGTCTGCGTTTACTTTTGTGTTTTCCTTCTTTGTCCGACAATTTGCCTTCAACTACGGAGAAATAAAAGCTCCTTCGAATCCGTAAATACTTTTAAAATCGGCTAGAATACTCAGAAGATGTCTGGAGACCTGGGGAGACTTGTTGTCCTCAAACTCCAGTGAGAGACTATCAGCTAACACTGATATTAAAAAATCACAAGGAGTGAAATAATAATAATAATAATAATAATAATAATAATAATGTCAAATTACATAAAAGCAAAATAGATAAGTCAACAGAATAGCAAGTGTAGAATGTGTGTGGGGAAAACGACGAAACTGTCAATCACATATAATCAAATGCAGTAAACTCGCATAAAGAGAGTACAAGACTAGGTACGACTGGGTGGGAAAGGTGATTCACTGGGACTGTGCAAGAAATTCAAATTTCACCATTTAACTAAATGGTATATGCACAAGTCTGAATCTGTCTTGGAGAATGAGACGCACAAAATTCTCTGGACTTTGAGGCACAGACGGATCACCTAATTCCAGTCAGGAGACCAGACCCGATGTTGATCAATAAGATCATCTCGTGGATTTCGCCGTCCCGGCCGATCACCGAGTAAAAGTGAAAGAAAGCGAAAAGATAGACAAATACTTGAACTTTGCCAGAGAACTAAGAAAACTATGGAACATGAAGGTGAAGATCGTTCCAATTGTAATTGGTCCCCAGGTGTCTAGAAAAGAGTCTAGATGAATTTGAAATCAGAGGAAGAATCGTAACCATCCAGACTACAGCATTGTTGAGATCGGCTGGAATACTCAGAAGAGTCCTGGAGATCTTGCTGTCACTCAGTCTCCAGTGAACCATCGGCTAAAGCGGGCGTGAAAAACTATAATTGAGTAATAATAATAATAATAATAATAATAATAATAATAATAATAATAATAAAATGTACAGCGGGTAATAAATTTACAAAATAACAGGAAAAAATAAACTACCTCATGTAGATGATATGAAATGTTTTATCAAAAATGAGAAAGAGCTGGAAATCCTTGTACAAAGCAAAAGAATATACAAGCAGGATATAGTAAGGGAATTTGGAATCGAACAATGTGCCATGTTCGTGATGAAAAGATGGAAAAATGAAACAACAGAGGGAAAAATCAAATCAGGAAAAGAACACTCGGAGAAAAAGAGAATTACTGGAAGAGGACACCATCAAACAGAGATTTAAATAAAACGTAAGAAAGGAGTTCCTCAGAACAAGAACATTTCTTGAAACCAAAATCTGCTGCAGAAATCTCATCAAGGAAATAAACAGCTGGAAAACACTCCCACCTCGAACTGACATTGGTATCTGACCCTCATGTTAATATGTTCCCCGGTTCCCGACTGCCTAGTTCACCTCATATCATTTGATAAAGGCAGCAGAATAAACACATTACCTCGAATACAAGCTGGATCATGTCAACTTGATACAAGCAAGAGCTATGGAAGCAGGGATTTAAACAAAACGTACTAAAAAAGGGGAAAAAAGCGTCATAGCCACCCAAGCAACCTTTGACCTCATGCGAATAAACTAGGATAATCTCAACGGAGCAATGACTTTGTTTCGTCAACAATGTGAAATGTTATTTTCGACAGAAAAAAAACAAACGACCCGCAAGACCAGGTGAAATCCTACAACGTTCAGTTGTGTTAAGCTTTTTAAAATTCAATAGTTAGAGGTTATCCGACGCTGATAAGGCTCAGCCTCAGATAATATAGTCGACATTCAGGGAATATGGACGTTCGGGGAAAATATCAGAGTAGCCCGCTTAGCACGGAGAAACGTGAAACAGAAAACAGATTCACAAATGAACCGGAACTGTTTAACGAATTTGTTTCTATGTTTCGTATTCAGACTGGATAATGTGATATTTCGAACATTAACGTACGCGAATGAGACAAACAGTAAAGTTCACGACTGAGTAATTGAGTAGATAATAGCAGGGATGGCGTACCCAGAGATTCAAAAAGACTTGCAAGCACCAGACAGAACCATAATGTTAGAAAAAGTTAATCAAATAACAAAAAGTCACGAAGTATAGGCGAACCACATGAAGCAGTTATGGCCCACACAAGAAAGTCACGGCCCCTACCTTTGTAGACGTTGTACAGAAGACCCGATGAAATGAGGACAAAGCCACGGAGCCCATGATGACATTTTAGCCCTCCGCATTGGGTGCAGAATTTGGGGTAATCCACTCAGGATATTCAAACAGATACGACCAGAGCGACTGGGAAGAGTAAAGAAATCAAGAGCATACTAAGTGCCTACAACGAGACAACCATCCCACAAATCGGCAGGCTCTATCTCAAGTGCAAATACAACTAGAACGTATGGATCAAGGACATTTTTTTATTGTCGATACCAAAGGTCCAGCCATTCTAGGGTTGGTAAGTAGCCGCAACCTAAGGATGATTCCCTTGTCGACTGGGACAGGAGAATACGCCGACTGAACCTTTGCAGATAAGTACAATCCCCTCCAGTGGTACCGCCTGTTGGTTGTGGGTGGCGACCTGTTATGCTTAAGAACAGAATCCTGGTGGCTGAGCAGCCCATCACATCTGATACTCCACTTTAGCTGTTACTTAGACGGGCGGTCGGAATCACCCACTGATCAATCGGTTGGTTACGTCAAGCCCTACCGCCTATATGATTATATATATATGGCCAGCCCTATTGTCCTTATGCCAAAGATCACCCCTTTTTATCATATATGCCCTAGAAGGTGATGACTGAGTGTCCTGGGTACGACGTTAAACTGCATCTAATGGTGAAGTTCGCATTTTGGAGCGCTAGGTAGTGTGGGATACCCCTTCATCGCCATTACTCCCAGGTCCCATCTGACCCGTAGTAGCTGTTACGGTTGCATCTATGGTTTTAGAAAAATAAGTTTTTTTTTTTAATTTGAATACCATCAAGAATAAAACAAAAGGTGTTCGGCATAAAATAACTCAACAAGGGTTGACATGCCGTAATATCCGATAAACCAACCTAAGGATGATAACACTCCATGATAACATAATTCGACAATCCCATCAAGAACAAAAAGGACTGGATGTAAGCATACTCAAGACATTTAGGCCGTAAAGGCCACTTTCAAGGGAAATACTACATAGTAGTAGGTCCTACAATCTCACCTGTTATACATGCACCATGGGAATGGTCAATACACCTCAAAGACGAGGTCAACTAGAAGCAGCAGCACTAGGAAAATTGACGAACATAGCAGGGAAAGGAACGGTCAATTGCGACTATGTTTGGACCCGAGAAATCTCAACAGAGCAATTAAACGGTGCCTCCACAGAAAACTTACCCTGGAAGAGATCCCACATAAGTTAGCAAGAGAAACAATATTTCAACAAAATGGATGCGACGGATGGATACTGATCCACTGAGTTAAATGAAGAAAGATAGCCTGTTTCAAAAAGTCACTTCGGTCGGTTTTGCTTCACAAAGGATTCTTTTTGATTTGATCATGAGTCAAGATGTTTTCCAACAAAAAATAGATCAGCTACTGGATAATTTCCCTGGTACCATAGGAATTACACATGAGGTTATTGTGTTCCTATTGTATGAGTTTTGGATTAGTATACGTGAAAAATTAACTGAAAACACTAAATGAAAAGACGAAGATGATATAAATTTAGTGAATGGATGACGGTTTTATTTTAGAAGTTTTAGGTAACGTACGTTTCATTCTTCCCAGAATTGATATTACTCTCGTCTTTGGCGGGAAATACAGAATAAACTAGAATATCTAAAATGTCAATTTCATTTGTGAGAATATCTGTAATTGACATTTTGTTTTGGTTCTTGGTGCGTGTTCATTTCTGAATTTAGCTCATTTTGTTTGTTCAGCTGGGTAAAAGGAAAATTACTTAATATGGCTTCAAGTTTCGTTGTTGATGTCTTTTTTGAGATGTGTCTATGTTTCACTTATGGAATTTGTTGTGGCTACGTAGCACAGCACAAAAACACAACCGTCACGATTTCCAAGATGGTGATTCTTTCCGTCACTATATAAATACAAGATGAATTCACTGGTAAGGAAGTAATCGTGTTTCAATGGGTTTTCTTTTTATTCTGTTATATTCCTTCTTTTTTTATTCCACACACAACCTACACAGGCCATACACCCAGTTTGGCACGACAATAAGTAATACCACACATCTTTTCCTTTTCACCAAATATCACCAAGGCCATTTGTACGTACGTCTTCTTCCTTAAAATATATTTTGTTTGTCATTTGTAAATTATTTCTGATTTCTATTGTTATTAAATGTCATTGTTCACACTTTTAATGTGTACTATATATACATTGTCATGCACCCAGAAGTCTCCTTCACCAAGCTTACAAACGCTAAAGTTATTAGTCTCTTCGTGTGATGCCAATAAAATTTTTAAAATCTTCAAAAATGTATACTTATAATGGAGATTTTAGCAATTATATAGGATTTTCATCACATTTCAGTGTATACAATAAAACATCAAAAGTCAGTTTCTGTGATATGCATAAATATTGCATAGTCATGCTCGCTTTATATTAGGAAATAATCTATGCAATGTGGTAATATGCAACAGTTTCTTTGGTAAAATTCATCGTTAGTTTCATTATATATATATATATATATACATATATATATATATATATATATATATATATATATATATATATAAACAGAGAGAGAGGGGGTGGAGGGAGAGTTATTTACTAGATTTAACTTAGTGACTGTACAAGACCAGAAGAGTACGATGCACCTAGTGAAAATTGTACAGTCAAGACATTCACAGAATAAGATTAGTCAACAAAAAAGAAAGAAAAAAAAAACACGAACAAAAAGAAAAGAACTAAAAAAACAGCAGAAACGAACAAGGTCCCCCCTAACACAATGTGCCATGGATTTTTAGAAGATTATTTCTAACAGTTAAAAAGCATCACCCGAATAACATCTAACTCGAATATAACAAAAGTGATTAAATGCCTTTTCAAATACACTAACACAGGCCTGCATTATTTCGTCTATGAACAAAAAAAAAGCAACAAGACGCTTCTATATTACTAAACTTAATATAGAATTTCGATACACAAATCGAACATCACTAAATAATCATGGATACTCTTTTAACTAGAAAGTGGTCTCGTCAATCCACGTACCAAAACTTAATTCAATGTTTGTATCATTGTCTAAGCATTAAACATTGTATTAAACTTGTTAAAGTGAGAGTGATCCCATCTTGTATATGAAAAGATATGGCATATTTTCTTTTCTGTCTTGGTGACTGACGTTTGTTTGACAGCCAACTCACCACCTTTTTCTCGCACGCGAAACAAGAGACAGTAATTATTTCTAA
>CM042151.1:18049577-18074577 GCA_023376005.1 Doryteuthis pealeii
TCTTCATTCTAAGTTTAATTAATTTCATTTGAAATCAAGCCTTACATTGCCTTTAGTCATTTTGTTTGTTGAAAACGAAGCTAAAACCTCTATACGCATTGATTAAGATTAAATTCTATTTGGAAATTGTTATTTGTGGACGTGACAATTGCTGGCAGACGTAAATAATACTGCAGAGTTGGAATTTAGGGGACAATAGAGGAAAACTTACAAAATCTGGAGATAAGAAATAATATTGAGATTTTTGTCAGTCAATAGCATCAGCATTAAATTCTTTCAAAGCCTGAAAAAAAAAAAGAAAAAAAAGAAAGAAAATCATATATAATGGGAGACAACTCTCAATACAAAATAAGTTATTTTTGTAAAGACAATAGAAGCTCCACTTCCATACTTGTATGCTGTAGAGCAGTGGTTCTCAACCAGCAAGACAATCACACATTGAAGTTTAATTCTGAGCAATTATTTTACTGTGACACAATGGTCAGAGAAAAAAAAAAAGAGGAAATTAGAATATGTTAAGTCCATGTGTATGTGTTGGTGTGTGTGTGTTCGTAGGGGAACAAAGGATTGGCCAATGGACGCTCGGGAAGGCCATAAAAAATGTACGACAACATTGAATTGAAACCACGTAAAGATAATATCTTTATGTGGCTAGTTTTAAGAGAAATTGGGTCTCAAAAATTAGTAGTCTAAAAATTAGTGATACCCAGACTAGGAAAAAAAAAGTAATTTTCACAATTTTAGGAGAAATTATAGAGACCATGAATCTGGCCGAAAAAAAAAGTTATTGCCAATTTCTGGGTGGTCGGATCCGTGTAGTCAGGAATGGAGGAATTCAGCGTATATTCAACCGGCTCGTAGCCAGATCAAGACCGTCAGTCATAGGAGAATGTCGTGGTAGTTGGGACCTACATAATTGAAGCCAGCAATCAACTTATAGTTGCCCTCTGCTCCACCACAAACTGCACAAAAAGTCATACCTTCCTTCTCCATTAGCGTCCTATCATCTATGTATTGTCGTGTTTTTCTTATACTTGTGAACCTGTCTCAAGCTCGTGCCTTTCGAACCGACCTGCACAGAATATTACAACGTGGGATCATCAACATTGTCCAACGAAGGCGCACGAGTGCAGAGTGGGTATTATCACATTACTATAGTGATTCTATTCCATATCTATGACATTTAGCAACACAAATTATCATTCACATAACACATGTGTATCTCTCTCTCTCTCTCTCTCTCTCTCTCTCTCTCTCTCTCTCTCTCTCTCTCTCTCTCTCTCTCTCTCTCTCTTCTCTTTGAAATATAAATGCATCTTCTTTGTTATGTCGTATGTTACTTAATTTCCATTCAAACATTAATTTTGAAACTTATAATTATTAATCTTAGTTAATAAATAATAAACTGAATTAGCAAATCAATTTATTTTCACGATATACATTTAGAAAGACTAAAGTGTCGATATACATTTAGAAAAGACTAAAGTGTCTCCCATAAATAAATACCAACCAACTGTTTTTTGTTTATATATATATATATTAAATAAGTACACTCCTACTGTTTTATTAATTAAAAAAAGATAATTTCTTCTCAAGTAAAGGAACCTGGATTTTATAGATTTCAGTGCAAGATAATACAATTAAAATGGGTATTATTGGGTATTATTTATTATCAAACCATACAGTCAAACATTGTTTAATTTCTTTCCACGTTTCATATTTTGCAAGCAGTTTCAGTAACTTTGATGTCCAGCTTAAAATAATGCCCCAATATTGCCCGAATCTTACAGCTTTGTTTTCAGCCATTTTAACATCTGCAACAAAAGTAAAAGCTTAACACGATTGATAATGATACATACTACCGACCAAATATGTCGGGCCATCCTGAATTGGTTCTAATAGAGTAATGGTTCATAATAAAAGCTAATTTTGTATATTTCGATAACTGAATTCACCTATCATGTACATGCAAACCCTTATAAAATTCAAACAAGATAATGATCTAAAGCACGGCTCAAAACTGTCTTCATATTATCTAAAATCAAAAGAACATAGGTGAATTTTGCAGATCATGATCCCCCCCCTCTCAGTCTCCAGATCTTTCACAAGTTGAAGTAGACTGGACCAAAATTGATTGTAAAGTTTGAAGTGAACTGCCTAAGAATGAACACGCCTTTTAGAAGTCCGTCACAGACGACAATGACATCACTCCATGTTTTCAACAGTTGTGAACCCTCTGGTGGCTAGTTAGTCCAATTCTGGACTTGCAGATGCGGTCACACACATTGCAAGGGAAATTCCCATCTGCATTTGGCGGTTCATGACGATGATGACGTCGCCGCTCTGCAGCCCTGTTAATCTTGATATTGAGCCGCTTAGTTCCAGTGCGGCACGCGTCTCGCCAACCCTGTCTGCTGGAGGCCAGATTCTCCAGGCTTGAAGGTGTGATGGTATATTTCTTCAGTGTCATCTTAATATGGTATTTGAACCGCTTTAGGGGGGGGGGGCTACTGTCCTCCGCATGCCATCTGCGAGTTCACTATAAAGTATTTTACGGGGGAGTCTGTCTAAGAATATGCAATAATTGTTTACATATATACACACTGTTTGGGAATTACTTCTATTAACATACTTTTACAACTTACTAGGAAGGATGCCAAGGATGTGCTCTGTAGTAATAATTTTTTAATGAAAAGAAAATATAAATTTGCTTTAATTAAAATTATAATTATTTATATTCATGTTGATTTAAATTAATGCATAATTCCATTCAAACATCAAAAAAGTAAACTTATTTCTTTAAATACCTGAAACTGGATTCATTGTTTTAAGTTTAGAGGAAAAAATTAAAGGTCCCAAAATTTTAATCGGTAGTGTATGTAATAATAATACGAATATAGTTGAGTCATAAAAGTAAAAGTAAAATCGTCGAGGCGGCCTAATGTCGGTATCGGCCAGACAGCGAGGGAGTCTATCCCCTTTTCACTAGCGCTAGACCAAGGAGATTATCTTAGCATCTGAGGTGGAGCGCCACACCTACCATCAGTTCCTCATTTTACCGCACAGATCCCTGTGCTACTCATATGCTGAGTTGGCAAGGGCCGGTATCGAACCAAGAACCTTGTGATTCCTAGCCGAACACTCTACCGATGCCATATATACTCATATACAGTTTGAATTTTCACGACCTTATTTGCATATCTTTGTATTGATAATGTCCTATACATGACTAATAATGTTACATGGTTGAAAATCAGACATAATGGTCCGGACTAGGAACAACCATTAGCTTCAAAAATTAATTCCATAAATTAATGATTTCATGTTTATAAATCAAGAGTTGGCCCTACACACAAGATAGACTTATACACGAGTCTAAACAGTAAATTGACTTTCATAATAACAATAAGGAAATGGATTTTAGGAAGAAATAGCAAAGACAGCAAAATAAGGAATATGTCATTTTAATCGAGCTGATTATTATTTGCACTCGTTTAAAGTCTGCCAAAACCGATGGCTTACAAATTGCCAATAGTAAAATTGATCAGAAAATAAATATAATTACAAGAAATAATGCAGAATAAATTGACAGATAGGTAAATCAAAAAGATGGAAAATCAAAATATCAGGGCATATTGACTAAGCTAACCAAACCTAGGGTTTAGAGCTCTTAAGAAACCCACACTTCTGTACAATTTCAAATACAGAATTATCTTAATCAATCATTTGTAATTTGCAATTTGCAATTTCTGCAGATTTAGTTTTCAAACTAACATTTTAGTTCTTAGGTTTAAATGAACAGTAATATTATTTTAAAGTAATGTATATATATATATATATATATATATATATATATATATATATATATATATATGTGTGTGTGTGTGTGTGTGTGTGTGTGTGTGTGTGTGTGTGTGTATTTATTATTAATAATAATAATAATAATAATAATAATAATAATGGTGATGATAATGATAATCCTTATGAGTCAGGTCTAAAAACTAACAGTTTTGCTTACTAGCCCATCGGGGCAAGAGTCATATTCTTGCGCTAATGAGATAGTAAGCGAAGCTGTTATTTGGTAGACTTCTCATTAGGATTACTATTTGCTGTACTGAGGTATTGAGCACTCTTTACATTTTAGCTTTAGACAAACCTAGTAGCATGTATAATTTTTCTTTGGCCAAATGTTAATCGATTATTTTCGGTTGGTGCAACTCTCTTTTTTCTTTTTTTCTTTTTTCCTTTTTTGTTGTATATTTTGCTAACAAATTATTTGCCAGATTTTTTCCTTACTGCAAGTGTTTATTAATAGGACTAGCAAATGTATGCACCCTCCGGGTTCAAGTATTTAAGTTTTAATGTAATAAAATATATTATTTTAGAAAGGCTAATGAAACTAAATAAGAATGCAGATAAAAAGATTTGAAACTGAGGGTGTATAATCAAAAAATAGAACAACTGAAACTTACTCTTCCCCCACTCCCGTCTTTCATTGCTAAATTTTCCTAATTTTACTATTTAGTTAAAATAGGAAGTAAAGAATAAAATTACAGTTATTTCTTCTTGTTAATAGATTTCTTTTAAGATTCATCCCCGATATTTTTGCTTATATTTATTAAGATAAAATCAAATAATTAGAAATCAATAATACTAAGCAGTTATTTATTAAAATCAGATTTTTTATATCAATATGCAAATTAGCCTTCCCATTCACACTGTAAACTGCTATGTTGTAGTATATATAAATACAATTGCATGTTATTAATAAGTAGATATTGTCAACAGTATTAATTATGTAAAACAATTTTATTAATAATTGAGGTTTAAATAAAAATAAAATCCTGTAGAATGTGACGTAAATAACTAAGGGAATTGTGACTTGAGTAGTGATATAGTTTCGGTTACAGACAGAAAAACACACAATCTCCATTATAATAAGATAAGATTAGTATATAGTATATATATATATATATATATATATATATATATATATATATACTAGAAGCGGCTACTTGGCGTCGCCTGGCTAGAGGGAAAAGAAAAAGAAGTTAGTCTCACAGATCCATTATTACTTATCACGAGTTTGATCTTCGTTGGATGCCCCATAAAAAATCCCCACGTAAAAAAGATCTGGTGAGACTTCAGGAAATTTTTTTTCGCCTGGGTAAAGGCAGTGACAACACATGAAAATATAAGAAATTTTAATTCAATAATCAATTTTTTAAATAAGATATAAATGAGGCAATTAATTCAATCAATCAATATTATATTTCAAAGCGAAAAAAGAAGAAAACGTGTACAAAATTTAAAAAATAACGTGCAAATAAATTTCCCCTTCTGTTATTATACAAATATTATACAATTTTTTAAAAATCTTCCCAAATACGAATAAAACCTTCTTTATTTTTGCACAAAAACCAAGCTCTGATGATATTTAATGTGTATATATATTTACTTTGACGTTGATCATTGTATGTTTGTAGTTTCCTCCGGACATACACACACATACATACATACACACAACTGCACATATATATATATATATATATATATATATATATATATATATATATATATATATTAAATAATGCACAGCAAAGACCTATATTGATCAGCTCTACGCAGATACTGGATGCTAGACCTCCCAAGTGGAATTAATGATAGGGATGGTTGATGGGAGATTGCAATGGATATCTGTACTACTAGCGAGAACATGATGATGATGATTCATGCATTAAAATAAAAGTTAATATTTAAATTGATATATAATTCAACAAAGAGAAAAACTTAAAAGTTGATAACATAAACAGAATTTCACTTCACATAAGATTTTTGTTTATGTCTCAGCATATGTTTAAAGATTATTGTAATAATGATGCTAAATACAGCATTGAAATTCTTTATGTGTTGTATTATGACTTTAATTAATGTCATGTCAGAATAAAAATTGTTTAATAGCCAAATGTACCCAAGAGAGAATGCAAATAATGTTTGTATCTTCTCCATTTTACCACCATTATACTCAGTTGCCCAATTCCAGTCGTCAGATGGAAATTATCCTACCCACACTTCTTTACTCAACAAGAGATTCTGACACAATTTGTCTGACCTCATCAAAGTACACAGATAATTTTGGCAAAAACCATTGAGCAATAGTCATAATACATAATAAATATTAATAAATATTTAATAATCTAATAATCAATTCAATAAATATTGTTCAATATAACTTTGCTACACTTTCTGATTTTGCCTTTCATATTTTAGCCAATGAAATATTGCCATCTTTCTTCAGATATTTCAGGTGACAATTTAAAGAGACAATCGTTTTAATGTACATAATAGAAATATCAATTTACAATTAATACAAACTGAATACTTCTTTGCAATTAATAGAATTTGTATTGAAAATACAAATTAAAATATTTCTGTTAGTTATAAAATCTGAAGCAGATATTAATGAGAAATGTTCTTGTTATTTGTAATATAAAAATGAAAATATATTCATGACATTTTTCAAAAGGTAATAACTAGGTAGACTACACTACTTAATGTCTTTTTTTTCACTATCCCTGTCTTTTTCTCTTACTCTTTCTTTCCTTTGTTACAATAACTTTTTATAATTCAGTTCTCTTCTTTCTCTGTGTCACTTTGTATTCTTTCATCAATTTCTTTTTTTTTCTTACTTATTCTCTCTTTGCTTTCGTTTTACTAAGCTTTCTTTCTTTCTTTCTTTCTTTCATACTTGCTTGCTTGATTATTCGATTGATCGATTGGTTGATTGATTGATTGATTTCTTATTTTAGCAATATCTTACTTGTCTTTCTTAATAATATTGATAAATCATGTCCAGAAGATTAGATCTTGTATACAGCAACTTAGATAATAAAGTGATGATGTTTAGATGTTTAGATGTTTTGACTGCTGCTGTGTAGATGTTTAGACTTCCTGTAGATGAATCAGTGGCAATTCTCAATATTTTTGAGATCAGCAGTTTTGAAGAAAACAATGGATTATAAAGGTGCAGCACTCTCCATACTTGTCTAACCAGGAATGCATTCATTTTTTTTAAAGATTTCACATAAAGGCTGAAAAGATATAAATACAAACTGCAAACCTGATAGTAGTTTGTAGACTTTCCTAAGATTTCTCTTGTTTTTAAAATTGTATTTGAGATGTGATCAAAAAGTATCAAAAGTCAATATGTATCTAATCTGATGGCAGGGTTTAATATGCCAATTTGCAGCCCTTTCAGAGAGATTCTCCATAATACAAGGGGTGCTGGGCATGACAACTGCATCCCTTGCAGAGAGGTATTGTCCATAATAAAAAGGGTGTCCTCAGTGGGGTAGTGAGTTCAATCCCAATCTGATGCTCTTCTATACTGCCCTCATGTCAGACTATAGATTAAGTTAATACAAATTAAAACTGTTAGCTGTGTGAAAAAGGTGCCAAGAACCATTTCACTGTGACTGACAATGTTTTCAGTGTTTATCTCTTTTGTTGAGAACAAACAAAATGCTTACACAAATCCTCATCACATCTAGAAGAATAAATAAAGAGAAGAAATGACTCTCTAGAGATCCACCATCTTCATTCAGACTTCATTCAGATGACCAAATAAAAAACATCAATTTTACTCTATTTGCTGTATTCAGCTGCAGTTGACTCATTGAAAGTTCACAGCCTGTGTCTTTAGCCAAAATTTGTTCTGATCTATTTGTGATATATGAAGTAGTGTAGATGTACTTGTAAAATTGACAAGGAAAGAGATTATATTGAAAAATATTTTTTTAATTCTTAGGCTCTGGACCTATTGATGTACCAACATATATACAATAACTATTTCTCACTTTACATAGTTAAATCAATAAGTTTAGAGCCTGATAATGAAAAATGCATTCATCAAATATCTATTTTCCATCATAATCTTTTCCATTGTAGTTGCACTTAATACGGTAATCTACAATAATCACACATTATAAAATTAATATTTCAGATCAAAATTTAGCTAACAACTTTATAGACTTATTGAATCAACCATTTATATATATATATATATATATATATATATATATATATATATATATATATATGAGGAGTGAAGGATTTGAATAAATCTGATAAAATGTGAATGAGAATAGAGGAAAGTGTGGATATAACAATACAGACAACTGAATTCAATTGATATTTCATCTCATTATTGGATGAAGCTTTCTGAAGAAGCTTCATCCAATAATGAGGCAAAATATCAATTGAACTCAGTTGTTTGTGTTGTTATATCCACACTTTCCTCTATTCTCAACCATTATATATCACACACACACATACACATATATATATATATATATATAGTGATATATATATATATATATATATATATATATATATATATATATATATATATATATACTTAGTGACACAAAAAATCTGATTTTAAGAATTTAACAAAATGAATAAATTATTTCTTTAATTATATTGACTCTTGGAAATTTATTTGAACGAATTGTATGAATGAAACAAGATAGAATATAAAAAAGATAATTATTTTTGAAAGTGACAAGTGACTACTGCACCATTCTGAATATATATATATATATATATATATATATATATGAGTAAAATGAGTAAATATATGTATATATATGAGGAATATATATATATATATATATATATATATGAGGAAAATGGCATATACTTAACTAATGTTAATAACTAAAAGTAAGTGTTCAAAAAGATATAAATATACTTACAATTAAAGGCTGTCGAAAATCCTATCCCCTTCAATGGACTGTTAATGCATATCTGAGTTGTAACTATTTAATTCCCCTTTTTGTATTTCAAAAGTTGCAATATTCTAAGGTGTGCAGTTCACCTTGAGATGTTTGTAATATACCATTTTCATCAAATTTATATAAGAAGCATATGTGGAACCTACACTTCAATATATATATTATATATATATATATATATATATATATATATATATATATAGAGAGAGAAAGAGAGATATCTATGATATCACAAAAATAGCTGTTAATTATCTTTAAAGTATTAAAGAAATTCAACAAATTTTAAAATTAATAGTTGCTGATATTTTTCACTGAAATGTATGCTCAAGTTGTACGAAGTAGATGACATCATCACGATTTTATTTTAGCTAAATAGAAAGAGATAAAGATAAAAAAGAAGAAAGAGACAGTACTTATGGGAATAGTTGATGTTTCTTCCAAGATTGTTATCTTAGAAGTTTTTTAAATTACCGTCCATAATTAGCAAATGTACCATATTGCTAAGTATGATCAGTTCTGTGCATCAACCATTTGGTATTTTTCTTTTCATCTCTGTTAACCTTGCAAATATTCTTCTTTTTTGTGCAGATTTCATTAATCATTGAAGAAAGAAAAAATGAATAAAACATGACCAAAAGTCTTAAGACATCTTTGATTTCTTAAAGTTGTATATTTATTGAAAAATATCAAATTTGTAGTTAGGTTCTGTCAGACAGACTAATGCCAAGAATGATTGAGAGCTTAGTTTTGCCTTTCATCTTTTCTACTCTATAGTCCAGATAAATTTCAAGGAATTTCTTTTCAAGAACTTACCACATTTATCAGAATATGACATACATTCAAATTATATATATATATATATATATATATATATAATGAAGAACTGCAAATAAAAAAAATGTTTGTATAGAAAGAGTGCTCAAAGCTATCATAGCAGAGCAGCAATAAAACTTACAAATCATAGAATTATGGAAACTATATTTCCATTACTCAAGTTCCATGTTCCAGATGGAAGTGAAGTAAAAATAGCAAGTCAATCATTTGTATAGTGTGTTGAGATATTAGTGCAAATGACATTCAATCTAAAGAAAAAAAAGTAATAATAATAATAATAATAATCCAGACCTAGTGTTGATTAACAAAAAAGAAAGAACTTGTCAACTGGTGGATTTTGCAGTGCCAGCGGATCACAGGGTGAAGTTAAAGGAAAATGAAAAAATTGACAAATATCTGGACCTTGCCAGAGAACTGAAAAAGTTATGGAATATGAAAGTGAAAGTTATACCAATTGTAGTTGGTGCACTTGGAACAGTCCAAACATTAGAAAGGGTTTGAAAGTTTGGATATCAGAGGAAGGATTGAAACCATTCAGAACACTGCACTGCTGCAATCTGCCAGAATACTCAGAAGAGTCCTGGAGACCTGAGGAGACTTGCTGTCACTCAACTCCAGTGAAAGACCATCAGCTAACACTGATGTGAAAACTCAAAAGGAGTAAATAATAATAAGGAAACTTTGAGAAAAGGAGAATTACAAATACTTGGGAATTTTGGAAGTAAACACTATCAAACAAACATAGATGAAAGAAAAAGTTAGAAATGATTAACCCAGAAGAACAAAAAAACTTCTCAAAACCAAGCTCTGCAGCAGAAATCTCATCAAGTAAATAAACATTTGGGCTGTTCCATTTGTAAGATACTCTGGACCTTTCTTAAAATGTACAAGATAGGAACTTCAACTGATGGAACGAAAGGACAAGGAAACTAATGACAATGCACAAGGCATTACACCCGAGAGACTACATAGACAGACTATATGTGTCAAGAAAAAGAGGAAGAGATCTCACCAACATTGAAGATTGTGTAGAAGCAATAATTCAAGCACTTGAAAAATACACTAAAAAGAGCAAAGAAAGATTTATTGTAGCAACCAGAAACAGCAATAGCAATATGCTGTTTCTGGTTGTTGCAATTAGGCCATCTTTGCAGAAAATAGCAACATATAGACAGAAATGCAACAAAAACTAAAAAAAAAAAAAACAAGAAATAGGCATGAAAACAAGTATATGGATACTTCAAACGACAAACTGCAGAGATCACACACAAGAAGACCTGAACATGGCTGAAAAGGGGAAACCTCCAGAGAGAAACTGAATCTTCTAATTACAGCAGAAGACAATGCCGTAAGAACAAACAATATCAAAAACAAAAATAGATAAGATGCAACAGAATTGCAAGTGTAGAATGTGTGGAGACAAAGACGAAATGCATTCCTGGTTACACAAGTATGGAGAGTGCTGCACCTTTATAATCCATTGTTTTCTTCAAAACTGCTGATCTCAAAAATATTGAGAATTGCCACTGATTCATCTACAGGAAGTCTAACATCTACACAGCAGCAGTCTAAACATCTAAACATCTAAACATCATCACTTTATTATCTAAGTTGCTGTGTACAAGATCTAATCTTCTGGACATGATTTATCAATATTATTAAGAAAGACAAGTAAGATATTGCTAAAATAAGAAATCAATCAATCAATCAACCAATCGATCAATCGAATAATCAAGCAAGCAAGTATGAAAGAAAGAAAGAAAGAAAGAAAGAAAGCTTAGTAAAACGAAAGCAAAGAGAGAATAAGTAAGAAGAAAAAAGAAATTGATGAAAGAATACAAAGTGACACAGAGAAAGAATAGAACTGAAGTATAAAAAGTTATTGTAACAGAGTAAAGTAAGAGTAAGAGAAAAAGACAGGAATAGTGAAAAAAAGACATTAAGTAGTGTAGTCTACCTACCTTTTGAAAAATGTCATGAATATATTTTCATTCTTATATTACAAATAACAAGAAAATTTCTCATTAATATCTGCTTCAGATTTTGTAACTCTGACAGAAATATTTTAATTTGTATTGAAAGTCTATTATTGCAAATAAGTATTCAGTTTGTATTAATAATAAATTGATATTTTTATTATGTACATTAAAAAAGATTGTTTCAGCTTGCATGAATGAAAGTGTTGATGTATATAATTAACAAAATACTACCAGTGATATCATGGGTTAATTTAAAGAACTAGTTTAATGATTATGGTGAGTATTTTTTTTCATATAAATATAAAGTATATTCCTGTCTTTAAATGTCCTTTTAGACATAAATAATTCTTCAATATTATTAATATTTTCCTTAACATCTTTTATTAATAACATACTTATATTGCTACATAGAATTATTTGATGCTTTTTAAATTGTCACCTGAAATATCTGAAGAAAGATGGCAATATTTCATTGGCTAAAATATGAAAGGCAAAATCAGAAAGTGTAGCAAAGTTATATTGAACAATATTCATTGAATTGATTATTAGATTATTAAATATTCATTAATCTTTATTATGTATTATGACTATTGCTCAATGGTTTTTGCCAAAATTATCTGTGTACTTTGATGAGGTCAGACAAATTGTGTCAGAATCTCTTGTTGAGTAAAGAAGTGTGGGTAGGATAATTTCCATCTGACGACTGGAATTGGGCAACTGAGTATAATGGTGGTAAAATGGAGAAGATACAAACATTATTTGCATTCTCTCTTGGGTACATTTGGCTATTAAACAATTTTTATTCTGACATAACATTAATTAAAGTCATAATACAACACATAAAGAATTTCAATGCTGTATTTAGCATCATTATTACAATAATCTTTAAACATATGCTGAGACATAAACAAAAATCTTATGTGAAGTGAAATTCTGTTTATGTTATCAACTTTTAAGTTTTTCTCTTTGTTGAATTATATATCAATTTAAATGTTAATTTTTTTATCTTAATGCATAAATAGTATTCTTAAATGCTGACTTGTCATTTTGAATAATTCTGATTGTCATGACAAATAATTTTTCATTTGTGAACAATTTACTGGAATACAAAAATATTAGATTTAGATTTTTTAAATATATATTACTTAAAGTGATCATTATTTTTTCATTTGCTGTTCATGGTCTTCTAATATTTGGCAATGTCTTTCATAAAATGAGAAGTTTCATGTCTTTCTCCAGAATATTCATGCAAATTGATCATAAACAATCTCAACTAAATTCAATTATCTGATTTTGTTTTTCATAGCCATTTACACTCCCCTCCTGTCAAATGGTTTATAAAATCACAAAGTACTGAGATGAGAGTCTCTTAGATTTAGTTCTACTTCACTTTGTTGGTTCAGTTTATTCAGCTCATTTTCTTTTTCCTTACGTGGGGGTGGGAGTTGGCATTGCTTGGGTAAACATTAGAACTAAAAGTTTTGATTGACAATGTGTTAACAATTGTTGCTTCTGGATTTGTTGTTGACAATTGTTCATCTTTATCTTTTACTTCCATTCAATTTGATATCATTTTCTTAAGCTAATCCTTTACTTAATTTTATCTGTTCATTGTTACTTTTATTGTAGTTGGAAAAATAATTTATATATCTGAATTTTTCGTTTGTTTTAATGCCAAAATATTTTTATTTTATTGAGAAAACCTTTCACGGTGAGTTGTTTTTTCTGAAATTATTGTTGAAATCAACTCATTTATTACTAACCAAAATTTAATATTTCACTTTTATAATTTGGCCCTGTTGTTAAGGAATACATTTCTTCAGCAATGTCAAGGGAGGGAGTCGTTTATAATTATTTCTTGATATTACATATGGTTCCTTCAATTGAAAGAAGAGAATGACAATTGAGCACTTTTTGAAAAGTATTTAAAAGTTGCCTAAACAGGTTTATTTAACCACCAATAATCATCATAGTTATAATCACAATCTTACCATCTGATGAGTGTATTGGCATGAAACCCTGAGTCATGATAGTCCATAACATTGGTTGTTTAACCAACTCTAACATTTTTTCTACATTGAGCAAACCTTTCATGGTATGCTGTTTTTATCAGCTTATTTTTAAGATCAACTCACTTATAGGTATTTTTGATCTAAAGTATATATATATATATATATATATATATATATATATATATATATATATATATATATCTATATATTCTATACAGCTGTGATATTGAGCACTCTGTTAATAAAACAGCAAAACTTTGGTCCATCACTGACTCACTAAGTGAACTAGTGGTAACCATATATTATTGCAATATATATATATATATATATAATATATATATATATATATATATATATATATATATATATATATATATAATATATATATATATATATATATATATATATATATATATATATATATATATATATATATATATATATATATATATATATATTAGTGGTAGGTCTACGATTTTTTTCCTAAAATATAGAAATAAAATTATCCTAATATTTCAGTACCATATCTGATTGATCACTACTAAATCTTTCATTCAGAATATTCCCTAAAGTTAAGAATAAATTATCTCTCCAGAAAGTCTATATATTTCTGTCTGAATTAATGACATTTGTGATATACTCTTTTCTTCTTTTTTTGTTTTTTGTTTTTATTTTGATAACTTCAATTCAGCCTTGACCTTGAAGATTTATTGCATTTCTTTTGATTCTTTCAGATACCAAGTGTCTGTTTTCCCCTTCGTTTATGCACAATTAACTGCTAAACTTCGACTACCTTCACCATTTCATTGGCCATTTGGACATTTATAGACCTCTTGCAGTTTTCATTGACCCCAGGAGTGTTATAAATGGAACACTCTGGGAACTGGCATTTTCAAAGCGTCTTTAGTTCTTTCACTTCTGTTGGAACTGGAATTATCTTTATGAGATACTTTTATAAGTAGTTATAGTAATGGTAGTAATAGTAATAGTTCTATATGGAATACATTTAATTCCACTGTTCTTAAAATCGTTTTTGGTTCAATCGTCTTTGTGCTTTGTTGAAATAATGGTTCTTGGATAATCTCCTTAAGATAATCTCTTCTGAATCTTCACTGACAAACATTTTTCTGGATATTTGTTTTTCAGAAACTTGCACTAGTTTTACCTTTTTTAAAGGAGAGTTCTGGTCGGGCATTAAATTTTGAGACAAGCAAATGATTGCAATTAAGATTCTAGTTATTTGGCTTTTATGTAGATTTAGTCTGTATGGAAACAGTGAACATTACATGAGACCAACATTCATTAACTTATCTAGAAATCTACATGTTTGTCTAAAGTTATCCCTGAAAAGATAGGTACATGTTTCACTCATTTATCAGTCTATACTCTGGTATAGACAACTAGAGTCATAACATTTTGTCTGAATCTCTAAGATGAGGGATTATCATTATTATACATTGATGTATTTAGACAAATATACTTTTTAGGGCACCTCACACGGAGTGCCCTAACATGGGTTGCAAGCTAGATTAGCAGACCATTGATAGTGATTTCAATTCTCACTGGGTGCACTATTCTTGTGGCCTTGTGCCTCAACTATGCTAAGCTTAGTTAATAACTAAGCTGCGTTCTAATATATCATACATACTTATCTAGATTGCTATAATAGTCATAACATTTTGGTTATTTATGAGATGAGTAATTCTCATACACTGATCTATTCAGACTAATATTTTCATATTCGTTATTATAGTCCAAATATTTCAGATTTTCAAGGTGTAGTTGGACTGTGTAGCTGTCACCTTAAAGTGCACCAATCAGTTAGGCATATTCCTTTTCCTTTTTTAGAGAGACCCAGAAATTCACCCTTTTTGCACAGTGTAAGGGAAATAATTATGCAGGACTCATATCTGCAGACATAATTGTAATAGCTCCTGTGGGTCCTATTAAATTTACCACAAAGCAACATGACTTCCACCCCAGACTAGAAGCAGTTTAAAGTTTTGGCGAGAATTTGTCCTATCAAGAATTTTGTATTAGTTGTCCCTTAAAGTGGTTATGGTGCACAGTATTTCAAGGTGTTATGGATGTTTAATAAAATCTGATGTTTATTCAAGCATCAGTTGAGTCTTGTATTTTAATTTCTTCCAGAAGAAATCTAAAAATCACACATCTTATTAGATAGAATTTTGTATTTGCTTAAAAGGTAAATATCAACTCACTGTAATGTCAAAAGTGTAACTAAGTGATTCTTAAACTGTCCATAAAAATTGTATAATAAAAAATAGATTAAATAAACAATTGTTTATCCTGTACAATGAAATATTTACTACAACTTTGAATCAGTAAAAATGTAATTTGATATGAAAAAAATGAAAAGAAAAAATTGATTTAGCTTCCATTATTCATTCTATTACTTTTTAGTAAGAAACACCGAAAATGGCCAAGTAGAATTTTAACATTATTTTATAATTCTATTTAATTCTTAAATGTATTTGATAATATAAATCAAATCTTCATTATTTTTGCTCAAAAACCAAGCCCTGGTGATATTTAATATATATATACATTTACTTTGTCGTTATTTGTTTTATATTTGAAGTTTCCTCCGGACATACACATACACACAACTGCCCTTTATATATTTACTAGAAGTGGCTACCCTGCAAAGCTTGGGTAGAGGAGAAAAAAATCTGATGTTTATTCAAGCATCAGTGTTTTAATTTCTTCCAGAAGAAGCATCAGGGAGCTGCTACAGACTAGTATCTCCATCTTGGTTGTTTTCATTGTTACATTTCAACCATTGAATCTTCAGGTTTATTTATTTATCAAACTTCTTAGAATTTTAAACTAAATCCTTTGTTCTATTTCATTTCAAGGACTTAACCTTAGTTATTAAAAGAAAATTCAGGATACATTCATCAATGAATTTCAGAATAAATTTCATAAACATTTTGGTGTCTAAGGAATGCTCCGAAAATAATGCCGCCTATTTATTTTCATGGAAACTATAACAGATACAGTGAACATAATAATAATGTTGGTTAGAGCAAGTTTTCTACCATTGGCTTAGCATTTTCTGAGCTATAAACAAGAGTTTATTTAATGCTCTCATAAAATTTGAACCAACTGAAGTGATACTTTTTCAAAATGTTTTGCAGCCAATTTTTCACAATTTAAATGGAGGAAATAGAGTTTTGTGTCTCAAAATATATATGTCTATTTACATTGGTATCTAAAACTCCACTTCCTACTTTAAAAAAAAATCTAAAATCACAAGACTATTCACAAAGACATTCCTAAATTCACACCGCTAGGAATTTGAACTTTAACCCACCATTTGTCAATCACTCCAATAGAAGGTTGGTGGAGGAAGCCATTTCATAAACCAACTGACCAACCTTCAAATCTCCTGTATCATTTGTGTTGTGATCTTGCTTACTCAGCACTTGATGAATCTGGCATTGAACCAATGTACATTAAATCCATTTAATGTCCACTTGGATGTTAATGTCAAAAAAGAATTTCAAAAAGAAAACAAAAGTGAGTTCAAGAAAAGACACATCTAACAAGTGAATTTGTTTATTTTCACATTTCTTTCTGACTCTTTCAATTTGATCAATCATTGATTTTGTTCTGACTAATTAAAGATGAATCACACTTAAACCAAGATCAAGTTTCTTTGCTGATCATTTCTTTGATAGTGTGCATCATTTACTTAAACTATATTCATTTTGTGGAAAACCAACAATAGAATTAATCAGCTTAAAAGTTGGTTGGAAAAACTTGTTCTCTGTAAACAATGATATTGATAATCATTTTCAGTTTTAATCATAAATGTGGAATGAACAATCGACTACTGAGATGAATGAATACTCACATGAATAAATAGACTCAATATTTATTTATATCAATAGATTTTACTAAATAAACACTCTTACCAATATAACTAGGTATAGCACATAACTGAATCTTGTAGTGAAACTCTATCAATTTATTGCCATTACTCCCAGGTTCACTTTGATCTGGAGTGGTAGTACCTGTTACGGTCTCATCTATGGGTCAATTAGATCTGTTTAAGAATTATTTGTAATAGATAGGAGGCAATCATGGTGTAATGGTTATTATTGTAGGAAATAGACTCAGTGATCCAACTTTAAATACTGGACAAGGCTGATTGCATTTCACATAGCATTATAATGTTTATTTGGATGCTAATGGGAAAAAAAATTAAAACGAAAACAAAAGTGAGATCAGGAAAAGATACATCAATCAAGCAAATTTGTTTGTTTCAGTATGAGAAAGATATGCATTCAGCCACTCTCACTCCAGATTTGGATTGATAACAGAACAGACTAGGCTCTTTAACCGTGGTATGGCAACCAGTCTAGGAGGAGGAAAACTCTGAATTCAAACATGTTAAACACTGAATTTGACTGTTTGTCATATCCTGCTTGTTCAAAGGGTTTGTTAAGTACATATTTGAAACCATATAACTGCGTGTAAATAAGTGATGATTGTTAAATAGGAATATTTACTTGAAACTATATAATTGTGTATAAATTGATTATTATATTTAGTTATTTGAAACCCTATAAGTGATTATATATTCTTAATGGTGAGAATAGTTGAAGATATAATTGTTTACAAATGATTCATACAATTAGTTACATGAAAACATATAATTACTTGAAAGGAAAGAATTTGGTAATTTTCATTAAATAACCTAACATGAGTTGAAATGCCATAAAATCAACCAAACACTTGTGGAAACTGTTTAATGTTTGCAAGATTTTAAGAAGTCAATGAATTAAATTTTATAAAAATTCTATTTTTTATAGCAATTGCATATTGCTCTAGTAAACCGTAAAAAGTATCTGGATTAAAGCTGCTATTAAAATCAGGATTGTTTTGCTTCAGCCATTTGAAATCTAAAATTAATACAAAATGGCCACAACACTGGAATAGCAAAATTCACTAAAAACTCTAAATCAGACTCTTAATCAGCCCCCCTTTGGGAGACTGGAGATCAGCCTTTTGAAAGACCAGAAAAGAACAAGTCACTATATCCTGATTATGCATTGTTCACAGAAGACTTATGCTCTCCTTTGTACTCAAACAAGAACAACAACCACAGTGGGAAACATGTCAAACACCCTGCACTGTTAAACATTAAATGTGGAGCTTTTGCTCTCATCAGATAAGACTTTTTTTTTTAATGCAAATAACATAAAAGATCTATTTGAAAATGTCAACATAGATTACATGCTGTCCAATCTGAGAAACAAAATTATACCAAAAATATAAATGTGAACCTGATCAATACCATGCAAAACTAACTGTTCAGCATGATTCTAGATGATGCTAACATATCATTAAAACCGGTAACTACAAAAATGTAAATCTAGACCTATAATATATATATCATTCCCTAACCTCTAGGCATAAAATTGCCCCAGATGAGCTGATATGTCATGAAAAACCAACCAACCAACCTTTTTAATCATTTCTACAACAAATAAGAATATACACAGCAAAAATGATAATTTTACAAACATTAGTTGTTACTAACTAAAGAAGAGATCTTTACAGAAAAACAAAAAATAGAAACATTTATCTTCATTTTTTTTAAATGCAAAAATATTTGAATACACATTTATTTTTTCTGTTCACTTTGGCATTGGTCCTTTATAAAACGTTTATATAAAATTCAAATAAAAAACAAAACAATAAGAGACATTAGAAAGTGATTTTCAATTTTTATTTTTTATTTGTTTATTTTTTTTTTTATTAAAGACTGAATTTGTTCTTCAACAAATAATTTAAATTATATTTTTTTTTCCTTTTTTGCATATAAAATGAGACAAAATAATGATCACAAATATTTTTTGCAAGATTGAGTGCAACATGTTACGTGAGTTGTATGATGATCAGATGACAAAGGGGAAAAATGAGAAATTTGCATATATTTGCATATACAGATTCTCTCTCTCTCTCTCTCTCTCTCTCTCTCTCTCTCTCTCTCTCTCTCTCTCTCTCTCTCTTCTCTTTCAAACACACACACACACATACATACATTTAGACATATACTGAGACCCCACATATGCCCACTCTACCAAGGATAAAAGACAGAAGTTTTAGGCTGCAAAGAACCTATTTAACAGTAAGTAAAGCCAAAAAAGGTTATTTTTATGCCAGTTGTGCCTGACATTGTTTTGAAGTAAAACAAATTGTAGATACAAATTGAACCAAAAATAGAATTGTTCATTATTTTGTATATGAATATAGATGTATTAGCATACTCCCATAACATATATACATACATTAATATATATATATATATATATATATATATATATATATATATATATATTTGTGAGTATGTGTGTGTGTCTTTGTGTGTGTGATACAGATATACTGAATTCCATCACAATATGATAATCAACTTTTTTGCTCCTTGTATATTTACACACATGCACACATATGCACACTCACACAGACTCACATACACATGCACGCACGCACATACACACACACACACTCTCTCTCTCTCTCTCTCTCTCTCTCTCTCTCTCTCTCTCTCTCTCTCTCTCACACACACACATACATATATATATATATACACATATATATATATTACTGCTCATAAGAATTTGAACAAACTGACAATCTGCTTCTAATTGGTTTATTTTGAGAGTTTAAATGATGAATATTAAGAAAGAAGACCGAAATGTTATATCAATCAGAATAATAAGATAATCACTCAGTCATGTTTTATCCTTCTGAATTTTTAATATAGAAAAATTGTTTTTTGATAGAATTAAATTGTTAAAAGAAAGAAAAAGAGTGTAAATGCAAATTCACATCATCATTTGATAAAAGTGTTGTCAAACTAAGTTAATTTACACCCCCACCCCTGATGAATATTCTTAATGGACCCTGCAATCTTATAAAATGAAAATAACACATTTTGTGTATGTTCAAATACTTATGAGCAGTACTTTTTATAGGATAATGCTCATAATGAGTGTTATGATCATTATATGTTGATTTTTCACACTAGTAGTAATTAGTTTTTAATGGAGGTCAAAATTCATGGCATTAGTCCATCATGTTGAAAAATATTCATCTGTTTTGTAATATATCATACACTTGGGGTTTATTTTAAGCTTTTATGTATATTATTCTCCCACTCACAGTATAAGCTCACAAAAACACTCCTGCTTGGTACAATTGTATTGTTTACATACTATCGTCATTATCATCATCATCATCATCAGGTCATGCTGACAGCATGGATCTCTATGACTTTTCCTCACCACTTATCCCTATTAGTCCCTTGCACAGCATCCAGTATTTGCACAGAGTGGATTGATATAGATTTTGGTTGGCTGACCCACACTGATGTGTCCATGTGTAGGTGCCCACTGGAGAATGGCACTTATAAACTCATTCCTGCTTCTCCAGCAGTATCCAGCATGTATTGTTTTTGTCTACTTGGATGGTTTGTGTGATAAGAGGCTAGTGGCCATACAGCAGCTCTTTTGTGGGGTGATGCTTTCAGGATTTTTAAAGACAATATGCAGCATCCTTGTACATTTCTCATCTAGATTTTTTTCCAAGTAATTAATTAGAGTCCAAGCGCTGCAGCCATTCAGTAGCACTAAGACGGCTAAAACTTGGAAGAATTTTCACTTCATCTTATCAGAGATTAGAGTTTCATATGATCAATATGTCTATGGTTTTTGTAAATGAGATTACATAGGAATAACTTTTTTGGGAGGCACCTACTTTTTTAATATAGTTTGATAGTACAGAAAATAATAGGCAAAACATTTATAAGAAAGAGGAATGTTTTTTATAGTTCTTTCTTTATCTGCTTATGTACATATGAATATAAACATATGCTATATACATATATATATATATATCTTACATCAGCACCAGACACAAACTTGAGGGAGAAAGAGAGGGGAGGTCAGAGAGTGAACACTCTACCCACTGATTCATTTTATGCCCTTTTATGTGTCTTTTAACACCCATACATTTTCACTATGCAGCCATGTGTCTTTTAACACCCATACATTTTCACTATGCAGCCATGTGTCTTTAAAACTTGCCTAATCTCAAAGTGCAAACGCCTCCATGCAGAACACTTGTTTCTTCCTATTGCTTAGGTTTTATTTTCTATTCCATAACTTTGAGTTTGAGAAGGGTCAGTTTCCATCATCATCAGAGGATGTCAACATTCTCCATGCCAATGAGTGCTACTTTCTTTTCTCTTCACATATTCATGCCAAGATTGCACATTTGCATACAACTGAATTTAATCATACCAAATGGCTATTGAATGGTATGCACTATTGAAGCATCTTTGCAGCTTCCATATAATGGAAGCACTCTTTAAAATGAGTAATTATATTTTATTGCTTCATCCGTACATTTACAGAATGCACTGAAGGAAAATGAAATTACAACACTCTGTAGGATGTTGCTGAGTTAGACGACTACATATTAGGATTAACATTATCAAAAACTCCATAACCGGATCCTCACCACTGGATGCAGTTTAGTGTCATACTGAGGACATCTTTTTGAAGGGGAGGAGATCTAAACCCTATGCAGAGGATGCAATCGGTGCATTCTAAGAGCCCTGACAGTATCACACTCTTAACAGAACCTGTGCATATATTGATAAAGAAAAATATATCTACATACAGACATATGTAGAATTTCTTATATGTATATTTACATAGAAAGAGAGAGAAAGAGACACACTTTTGAAGAATTTTATATCTGTACCACCAACACACACACACACACACACACACACATATATATATATATGTGCAAACAAGTCTCATTGAATGTAATAGACAAGGAATGTTTGTTTTTTTGTTTTCTCATATGGCAATGTATCAGTATTTATTCACATCTCATGGTGCCAGCTTGGTTTCTTGGTGTAATTAACCTTTGTGGGTTAATTAATGCCAAAACCATCTTTTTGTAGAAGAACAGTTTTGGTATTATTTAACCCATAGATGGGGGGGGATAAGGGAGTTCATACCTTTCCCAAGGGTATTTGTCCAAAAAGGATCATAATAGCCTAACTGGAGTTTGAATTTGCTCACTACAATGTCACATACCATTGTAGCAGGTGATTGCCTGTGGTGTAGTGGCTAACACTACACCACAGGCAATCACCCAATAGAGTCAGAATGTGATAAGGTTGGTTATTAACAAGAAGCAAACATTCTGGGAGTGGTGTCAGAAACAGCTTAGCTTTATCAGCATTCCCCTTTTGGAGTGTTTTAAACTCTTACTCCTTAAGTGAGGGGTAAGGTGCTGCCTGGGGCAAAGACCTCAGGAAGCTGAGCTGACTTTATTTTTATACCACCTTGAATGAGTATGGCAATGTATATTTTATCTTTCCTTGGTGGTTTGATTTTTCTGTAATGAGAATCATGCTGATTTGGGCCTGGGAACAGTGCATATATATGAGGGTGGGTTGGGGTACTGTTAATACACCTCTTAATTTGGCATCTTTGCACATATTGATCTGTGTATATGATCATTTACACTGTCATTCATCTATAATACCTGTACATTTATTCTTGATTAAATTGAAATACATATTTCAGGTATTGCAATTTTATCTTTTGTCAGTATATTTTGTATTTTTTCCCAATCATATTCCATAAAAACAACTCAAACCTGAATGCATTTGGTGGTGTAACTTTGCATGTAACAAATTGAATATACATTTCTGTTATCTCAAAACATAAAATTTTAAAATAAATAAAATCTGGAAAGGGTTAAATAAAATGTTAACATGTCATTCTTCAATAAATACTTTTACCCAAGATCAGTTTGTCTATGCACATATGAAACCATGAACTATTTTCAGATAAAATGAAAACAAGCAAACAAAAAAATAGATTCACATACACACACACACACAAATAAATAAAAATAAAAAATAAATATAACGATAAACTTTTACACATGATTTAATGGAAAAAAATTTCCACCAATTTTTGAGGGTTTGGCATTTACAGAATATGAGTTTTTTCAATGTATATAAGTTTGTATATTGCAGTGTACAGAGGAATATACCAGTATGCCATGCTTCTCAAAAGTATTTGAACAAATAGGTAATTCACTTTTAATCACTTGGTTTTGTCAGTTAAAAACAGTTAAATCTTTATGCAAGAAGAATCAAATTTTATTGTAATCAGCATAACAAGGCATTTAGTCATGTGTTGTGGTTCTGAATGCTAAATATCTGAAAAATGTTTTTTGTAATAGAATTAAATTGTCAAATAGATATTTTTTATTTTTTTCTAAAATCTTAAAAAACAAGCATTGAAAAGAGAAAATCACATTGATATTTGGAAGACTTGCCAAACTAGTAAGTTAATTTTGATCCCCCCCCTTGCATAAATCTTTAATGGCCCCTGCAGTCTTAAGATAATTTGGTTGTTCGATTACTTATGAGCAATACTTAAGATTGTATAATATAAATAAACATTGTTTTTTCTTACAAAATATTCTTGTTCTTAACTCTCTAAACCAAGTAATGACAAGCAGATTATCTGTTTGTTTAAATACTTATAAGCAGTACTGCATGAAAATCTGAAATGAAATCTATTTAGAATATTACTGTTAAGTTACTTTTAATCTATAAGACTACCACATATATGGAATTTAGAATTGATATTGATAGTTTATTTTCTAATGAAATTCCTGTTTCTTATACATATATTATAACTGGTAATATAAAATATAAAATGATTGTATACTTTATTCTTTAAGGATATTGGTAAGCTGCTCATCATTCTGCCCCTATTTTTACTAAATGCCTTTCAATTTCTTTTTATACAATTTTTCATTTTATTTTCTCTAATTTCATTACCTATATTTAAGTAGTTGCATACTTTAACTTCTTCAATTCATATGATTGTTCTTGGGATTTTTTAATATGAATTATATGTATGTGGTATTTTCAATATAATTCTTATGTGTTTTTGTATATTATATAATATATATATATATATATATATATATATATATATATATATATATATATATATATATATATATATATTTGGCTACAGAGTTTCAATGCTGCAGAATTTGGTAAAAACAATACTTAATAATATCATTTTCAAAATGTTCCACTGGAAATATCAAAGTCATGAATTAGAAGAAAGTAAAGATTTTATAAACAAATTAGTCTTCAAAATCAAAATCCTTTGACTTTCAAATCAAACTGTCAATAGAATAAAGAAACTTCAGACATGACTTCAACTTGTGATTAGAAATCTTTTATATTCTAAATTCCTACAATTACCAATGAATACATTCTATAAAAACATTG
>CM042151.1:18077077-18087077 GCA_023376005.1 Doryteuthis pealeii
AGATAATACAATAAAACTAGAGGATATTTCAGGTCAGTTTTAAAATGATTCTTATGTTGTATAGATGTAGTATGGGTGGAACATAATAGTTTATTGAAAATGGAATTGGCAAGATAAGTTCAAGTTCCAATGCTGTTTATATTCTTTTCAGACTAATTTCTCTTGGCAATATATGAATCTATCTCTTTCTGAATGAACAATGAGTAAAATAGTAGGGTAGAGCCGTGTGGCATAATAATTAGAGTCATAGGAAATGGACTTGTTGACCCGAGTTCAAATCCTAGACAAGGCTGTTTGCATATCACATAGCACTAATACCCTTGGGAAAAGTATGAATCCATATATTCTCCCTCCAGCTATGGGTAAAATATTAGGGCAGACTGGGCTCTTTAACCTTGGATAGGTAACCCATCTAGGAGAAGGAAAACTCTGAATTTGAAAAAATCTGAGGTTGATTGGATTTGTGGCATTCCTTGTGCACCAATTCTTTCCTATCAACTGTGCCAAAAAGTGGGGATGGTCAAACACAAGCCTTCACCATTATAAACAAAACACTGTGTAGGTTGTTCATTGGATGAACCCTCATGCATTGAAATCAGTGAGAGAGTCCATAATCTTGATTGGCAACCAATTTAAAAGAAGAAAAACCACTCAATTCAAAACCAGTTTGCCAGGAATTGTAAAGACAAACAATGATGAAGGATGACTCCAATTAGCAATTGGAGTCTGGTAATATGCTGCAACGTGTGCAATTTCTGTTTGGGTTCCACTGGACTTCAACTATGCAAACCAAGTTTGGGCTGATGATTGCACAACACTTTGATGGATACTTTAATCTCTACTTTATTCACACTTCCTCAATAACAAAGATGAGGAAATAGGGATACCATCATCAATATTGGCAGATGATGATGATGATGATGATGATGATGATGATTTAGTATAATATTTATACAATTATTTAGACTTTTATTAAAAAAGCATTTTAGGATTTTTCATCCTTAGAATTTAGGTTTGCTCTTCTTTGGGTTATTTTATGCTAAAGTCTATTCAATAATTATAGTCTCTAATTATATATAGTTTGGTTTGGTTTCATTGGTTAATGGCATATTCACCTTTTCAGGTTATTTAATACCATAGCCATCATTGTATAAGAACAGTAATGGTACTATTTAAACCTTAGCTTGGGAGATGAGGGATTCATACATTTCCCAAGAGTATTAATCTGAAAGTGAATGTAATAGTGCAACTGGAGTTTAAATTCATTTTCTATGATGTCACAGCTCCTCACAGTAACCACTATGCCACAGGGACACCCCAATTATATACAATACAAAAATGTATCTTCATTATCATTTTAAACAGGTAAACACTTCATTATTTCAAATAGATCTATTGATTCCTGATTGATAAGACTCAAATTTCCTCATCAGGTCAGAATAGACTTGAGAATAATGGCAATGAAATCATGACTCCAAAATCCTTGGAGTTCCAGAACTGAAGCCTTAACTACCAGATGCAGTTTAGTGTTTGTTTGAGGGGGGAGGGGAGGGTGTAGTCCTTGTGGTGTAGTGGCTAATGTGCCTAATTGTGACATTGTGAGTTTAAACTCCAGTTGTACTATTATGTTCACTTTTGGGCTAATACCCTTGTAAAAGGTATGAACCCTGTCATCCCCCAGCTATGAGTTAAATAGTACCATTACTGTTCTTTGGCATTAAATAACCCATTTTATTATAGAATTTCTATTTCTAGTTAATTCCATGTCCACAGTCGGACAATTAGTGTTCGTTTGATGACTTTCTTTTATCTGTTTTCGTCTCCTCTTCTTTTGTCTAGTACATTCATATATGTGTGAGTCTTTTGTTTCTAACATGGTTGTGTGTATATATTCTGTGTGTGTGTGTGTGTGGTGTGTGTGTGTGTGTGTGTGTGTGTGTGTTTAAGATATATTTGATTTTCAATCCAAGCACTTGGTTTGAAAAATTATATATATATATATATATATATATATATATATATATATATATATATATTTTGATAGGGTAAAGGAGAGTCTAGTGTATTGTATAAGAAATGTCAATAATTAGGAGTCCCTGACATCTGATCATGTGCAGTGGAGGGCTGCAATATACAAGGGTGGAGAACTTTTTGAAGCTGCAAGGGTAGACCGGGCAAAACTCAGGAGAGCATGCCAAAAACATGAAATGCTGCCAGCCAATTCTGGTGATGTGTGGATCTGTGAGGAGTATGGCCATGCCCTGTTGTCAAAGGCAGGTTTGGTCAGTCACATAAAATCACATGAGAGTTACTTGACTGCAATTGTTGTCTCTACCATGCCACACTCTGATTCCCAGCACGATCCCCAGCATGAGGACTTTTTATGTTCCTGCAACACAAAAGTGTGTCAAACAGTTGGTGGACTCAAGCTTCACATGAAAGTTCACAGTGAGGCATATACAACACCTGTTGACTGAGTCAACACCGTTCATTATGTTCAGATATGTTCTAAGTTATGCAAAACTTTGGCAGGATTGAAAAGTCATGAGCAAGCTCACAAATGGACAATGAATGAAGGAGTGGCAGTGACCTGACAAATCATTGCGATCAATATATATATATATATATATGAGACTAGTAAATATTCTATAAAGAAAAAGTTTGCAAGTCGTTTTAATTCGGATATTTGTTTTTTTTTAATATTTATTTAGTTTTTAAAATATGGTACATGTGTTTCGGGTAACCTTATCCCCCTTTTCAAGCTAATATTGTGAGCTGTGTTAAGACTTATTACTATATTATATTATTCTGTTGTGTGTGTGTGTATTTGTATATACGTGTGTGTATTTGTATGTGTGTGTGTGTGTGTGAGATATATATATTCTTCGTTGACTGTCTATTAATTTTGATGCTGACTCTTTAAGAGTGCTGACTTGATGCTAACTCTGTAAGAATGTTTATGGTCCTAATATGCCAAATATAAACTCTCAACATGCATGCACAGTAATGAGACAAATACATCGTGCCCTACCATACAGTTTCTTTGAGCTTTCAAATGTAATGCTAAGTGGTACATTGTAGTGCAACAGACTTGTAAGTGAAAGTGAAAGTGAAAGCAGTGATGCATTTACAACTGATTAGTCCAGAGATGACACCTATTGACCACTAACACCAAAGTGGTAAATACCATTGATCTTTTAAAATTCATCTGTTATAGACATCACCAGGTTACCCTGCTGCCAATATCCTAGTAGTGAATGAATGCCTTTCTCAAATTAGTACTTAATGAATAAAAGCAGCCTCTTCCTAAATAGGAATTTATTTTGCTGGTCCAATTTTCCATACTGATGTCAAGATATCTGGCAAGGACACAGCGTGCAGGGAAAAGTGGTTTCATGACTTTCCAAAAGGCATTAGTGTAAAGGAATCCTAAGTAGCTACAGGCAGAATTTGATCCTTGTTTTTTATAACTTACTGATATCAGAAAAAGGAAATTGAGTTCATCCTGTCAATAATTAAATTTATTCTTTTTCATTTTAGTTGTTCCTTCAAAACAAAAACAAAAATGTTTATTATTTAATTCTCTTAGGATTCTAGAGTTTTTAATTTGGTATGGAAAATATTTCAAACAACTATTAAAATATTTTGGCAGAAAGTGTGTGTAAAATTTATTTAAAAATGCTTAGAAAATCAAAACCATTAATCTCTTTAATTGCGATGATTAAAAACAAAAACTTATTACGAAAGCACTAAACAGAAAAAGGTCAACATTTCATGTTATTTTCATTAAATTTTGTTTTTATAATTACTTTTTCTTAAAATCTGTTACACAAACTATGTACAACAACAACAACAACAACAACAATAATAATAATAATGATTTTTTGTTCTTTTTCTGACATTTGGCAAAATCCATAAGATGGCTTGTTTTCTTTTTCTAAACAGAAAACTTGTCATTTTGTGGATTTTGTAATCACACTAAATCAGAGAGGGAAAATGAAAGACAACAAAAAGATAAACAAATACTTGGACCTTGTCAGAGAACTGAAAAAACTGTAGAACATGAAGGCAAAGGTTGTACTAATTGTAATTGGTGCCCTTGGAACAGGCTCCAAGGGTTAGGAAAAGAGTCTGGATGAATTAGAAATCAGAGGACGAATAGAGACCATCCAGACAACAACATCTGGAGACCTGAGGAGACTTGCTGTCACTCAGAATCCAGTGAACCACCAGCTAATGTGGGTGTAAAAAGCTCTCATTGAGTCAAATAATAATAACTGTTACACACCTGCATTTAGTAAATTAGTAGGGGAGAGGTGGATTCATGCCTCATTTCTCAAGGAAATTAAGTGCTAAGTGAATACAAGCAGTCAAGTTAAATTTAAACTTGGCTTGTTGATTGTATTTTCCATGTTAATGACCATGGCAAAGTCCTTATGGGAACTTGGCCCCATAAATGGATTTGTGTTGGCTATCATAATGATAGCCAACACAAATTCTTAATACATTTCAACAATTATGGTATGCCAGTGATGAGGCCTTTTTGTCAAGATATTTGGCAGAGAGAGAGACAGATTGCAAGCAGAAGTGAATTGATGCCTTTTTAAAAAGCATTAATGTTAAATGAACATAAGAAACCACAGAGAGAATATAAACAATGTTTTCATCTTCTGTGGGAATAACTGTTACAAAAACCCATGTGAATTTTTTTTAAATATAAGTGGATGATTTCTCTTATTAGCAAATACAAGATATAAGGACTATAAAGATGAACTATAAACATCTCACTTGGTAGCCATTTGTGGAAGATCAAAGTGCTAGAAAATAGTGCTCAGAAAGTCTGTTTTCTCGTCATGTACTAAGAAGAGAAGACATGAACGAGGATGTTGGTGGTGAAAAGTGCCTATCAAAGTGAGGTGCCTTCATACCTGGTAATTTTTCAGTTGGATGTGCTGTGTCTTCTTCACTCCAGCCATCTTCGCTGTCACTTTGAGTGTTGACCATGGCAAAGTCCTTATGGGAACTTGGCCCCATAAATGGATTTAGTTCTGCTTTCTTTCTACGAGATGATCTTCCTATTGTCTGTCAATAACAAAGTGTAAAGAACTTCACTGAGTATTTGAATCAGCTCTGACTATGATTTTCTCTAATACATTTTAGCCAGTTTCTAAGTGAGAGTAAAGATTTACTCATGTCTAGGCAAATGAAACAGAAATAGCTATCTATATCTATCTATCTATCTATCTATATCTATCTATCTATCTATCTATATATATATATATATATGTATATATATATGTATATAAAATAGCCATGATCCATAGATAAGTATACCCTCTACTAAGTTTTTTTATAAGAAAAAACAAAGCAAACATACCACAATATTATTATTTTCTATTTTATTTATAACATAACCTGACTGATGATGCTCCTCAGCACCCTGAATTGAACAAGCACATTTGAAACATTACCAAATTCTAGAGTATTGAAACTCTGTAACCAAAAATAAAAATGGCGACACCTCCATAACCAAAAATAAAATTGCATAAATATATATGAGTAGTGAATTTATTTTTCAACTGCTATACATTCATACTTTTAGTTACAGAGTTTGAATATTGCATGGTGCTCATCTCATAGATCCATCACTACTGAATAGTGAGTTTGATTCTCACTGGATGCCCCATATTTGTGACCTTATATTATATCCTACCTGTTGCGAATGGGTTGGGTAAATACTTACCTCATATACATTTTCACAAGAACTAATAAAATTCTGGTATCTTTGGTATAAAAGAAAATTAACTTTTCATAAAAAATTGTTAGAGCAATACATTTTCTCTCTGTCTCTCTGTCTCTCAGTCTCTCACTCCCTGTCTGTCTGTTTGACTCTCTCTCTCTCTCTCTCTCTCTCTCTCTCTATATATATATATATATATATATATATATATATGGAGAGCTTCAAGTACCTTGGGTCCACCATTGCCAACTCAGTCTTCATTGATACTGAAGTCAACAGCAGAATTGCGAGAGCAGCAACAGTTATGGTCAAAATCAACCAGAGAGTATGGAACAATGCCAGACTCACTAAGAAAACCAAACTGTTCATCTACAAAGCATGCATCCTCAGTATATGTATATATATATATATATATATATATATATATATTTGTTCACACAACTTACTGAGTAATAAGAAATAACATTTTCTTGCTTTTCTTAAAAAAAAACTATCTCTATTCAAATATATCTATAAATTTTTCAAAAATAAATACTACATAGATTACATTACTTGATATATCTCTGTCTGTCTGTCTGTCTGTCTGTCTGTCTCTCTCTCTCTCTCTCTCTCTCTCTGATTTTGTCCTCTTTTACTCTACTACTTTTTACTTTTTATACTTCAGCTTTCTCACTTCTCTGGGTCACTTCATATTCTATCTCTATTTTTTCAATTTGGATTTCCTTTCAACTTCCTCTCTTTTATTTACTCAAGGGATTTGAAAAGATCTCTACCCACTGATGCTCCTGTATTTTCAACTTGCCTACAGGCTAATGGCATTATTTCAAACCCACAGACAAGCAGAAATCTTGATCTATATATCAATCATCTTGTATACTATGAAAGTATGTGTAGAAATTTAAACTATTTGGATTTTAATCTATAAAGTAGTAATTTTTATAATGTTAATTGTTTTTTTTAAATCAACAGTAAAGTGGATATTTCAATTGCATCCAAATAACAGGTGAGTTAGTATAAGCACATGTTCTTCATTTTTAGAGATTTCTAAAATAAAACAAATAAATGCAAAAGAAAGAAAAAAAGAAAAATCATAAGAAGTATAGGAATAAATTTTATCAATAATCATTGGAACCCAAAGAATGACAGGAAAGTTACCTGACCCTTATACTAGAATTACTGGTCATCTGTGTTTGGAATATAAATAGATAGCCCCTTTCAAGATGATTATGCTCCCAGACTTTACTTCTCCATCACACTAAACAGAACATGGGTAGGGCCAATCATTGCCAAAGGGGAATGTTGAGGGGCTGAGAAATTTTTGTCCCAATCTGAATGTATAAGAAATTTTGAAAGTTCTTAACTCAAGTAAGTATGAAATTACCTTTCTCACTTTTGTGCATAGATTTTTTTGGGGTAAGGTTAAAGAAATTTGAAAAACAGTTTGCCAAGTCTGTTGAACTGTAGAATGAATATATTTTATTTCTCTGAATTTTTATGATGGGGCTTTATAATTGATATTATTTGGATTATTCAGACTATTGTCCTCGTCTTTATTGTTATCTGTACAACATTTTGGTCAGTTCTAAGAGAGTTTAAGACAGTTCTAAATGACAGTTATCTCTAGGATGCAGGTTCAATCCTTGTCAGGGATGACAGTAACATAGAATAATAATCAACACAGCTTAACACCTATACCCCAGCTGTGGTTAGCGGAATGAGAACAGGATACCCCATGGATTGAATAAAGGGTGGGTTCAAAGTTCCGTGATGGCTCCTGATTATGACAAGAAGGTTCCCAATTACAACAAAAAAGTTCCTGAGTTTAAAAAGAAGTTTCCCGAGTTCATGAAGGGTCCAGAGTCCAATAAGAAATACCTGAAGAAGGCTGGAGGGCACATCGGCTGAAACATTGTGCAGATAACAATAAAGATGAGGACAATAGTCTGAATAATCCAAATAATGGAAATTTTTAGTCTCATGATTATAGGTTATTGTTTATATTCATAAGGATCCCCACAATAAACTTGATCTTGTGTCCGATTCCAAATAAATGGAGAAGCAGATAAATACTATTTAACGGGATAGTTTAGTGGTTTGGTTTAGTTTCTTTTATGGCACATCAACCACAGTGGGTGATGCAATACCAACAGAAATAGAGATAGAATAATCATTCTTTGTAGAAAGATAGTTTAGTTGAAAGAACTGGTTTTGCTTAGTTGGTTGATAGGGCTTGACGACCTGCTGATTGATCAGCTAGGAGCTCTCCAATCACCTGTCTGGCCCAACTAAGGACCAAAATGGAATGTTCCATGTCATAAGACCCCTTAGTGCCCAGGTCAAGCCACCACAATCCTGTATTCAACATATTCTATAACCCAAGCCAACAAGATAATTTTAAATAAGTAGGAATAAAAAGAAAAATAGAAACAATGTGATATAAAATATTTCTAAAAATAATCAGAGAACTGAGACAAGTTAAGAAATTCATTGGAATTTGTATATAAATGAAAGACTTTTGATAGAATTGAACTGAGTATTAAATGCTAGAACTTCATCAGAGAGAGAAAAATATCTCATGCATAAAATACAATGTAACTTTATTTATAACTTTGACAAAACCCATTTCAAAATATTGAGGAAGAAGGTGAAAGCTAGATTGGCCATGCCAACTAGTTCTTCAACTCTCCTGCATGCACTATCTGCAGACTTGCATGCAAGACTGTAACTGATTTAAAATGTCATATGAGACACAGGCATAAGAACTGACGAGAGCTATTTTGCCCTCATATGCCAAAACTGATGGGAGAGTTCATCATGTATTATATATATACACACATATATATATATATATATATATATATATATGTGTGTGTGTGTGTGTATATATATATATATATATATATATATATATATATAATTGAATTAAAAGTCTTTGTTGTTACTGTATGTTTCATGTGACTATTATTGCAATACATCTTATAGATTTCAATAAAACCCAACATTTTGCTCAGCTTTGTACACATATTTTTAACTCAAGATTAACTAATTTTCAAATTATTTTTGTTAACTAGTTTACTTAACAAATATATCTGTCCCAAAATAAGTAAAGCTTACATATATATATATATATATATATATATATATATATGAATTGAAATTTTTTTAGAAAAAACAAATGATATTATTAGTTTGCTGACAGATCTGTTTTGACCTTTTAATAAAGCGGTCTTCTTCAAGAGCAACTATATTTATGAAGGAAAGACCGCTTCATTAAAAGGTCGAAACAGATCTGTCAGCAAACTAATAACATCATTTGTTTTTTCTAAAAAATGTTCAATTCATACAGTCGGATTCACTTCCATTTACTTCATATTGTCTTTTGAAAAAACAAAATCTAGATGTTTAACATCATCACCGGAGGCTAAATTTTGAATATGATAAGGACCACAACACTATGAATTTGTCAACATTACAAATTCCTGAAACTTTCCATCTTCTTCAATTGTGCTGTGGACTTTTTTAAACTTGCTTTTTGTAGCTGGAATACATCCTGAACATTTTTGATACCTTTTTTATATATTTTTACTTCAAAATCTTTTGAGTTTTTCTTATGGATGATAATGCTTCTGATTTTTTAAAATAAAATTTATTTTATTTTTAACACAGAATACGCATTTTCAAAAATTCCGGCCCTGAACGTGAGCGTTCATTTGTACCCCTCCTGATTAATGGTTTATTTATTCCGTCTTTCCTTCATAAATATAGTTGTTCTTGAAGAAGACCGCTTTATTAATAGCTTTATTGAAATTCAACAGACACGGAAATACACATATATATATATAAATATTTATTTTTCATATGTAACGTCAGTGGAGAGGCCTATGATCAATATCAGCTGGACAGTGAGGGAGTCTATACCCTTTTCACTAGTGATAGACCAGGGAGATTGTTTTTGTTTCTGAGATGGGGTGCCACACTAACCATCAGTTACCCACTTTACCTCACAGATCCAAGCTGTGCTACCCATAAGTTGGCAAGAGCTGGCATCAAACAAGAACCTTGTGGCTCCTAGGTGTATGCTATACTGACTGAGCTAAACCATATATATACACACACACACACACACATATATATATATATATATATATATATATATATATATATATATATATATTCTTTTTTTCTGTCACAATGTATCATTTAAATGAGTCAGTTTCTCACTACAGTGTTACATAGTAAGAGGTTTCCCAGATTCAAGCA
>CM042151.1:18092077-18097077 GCA_023376005.1 Doryteuthis pealeii
TGCAGATTTGTACTATATAAAAAGAAGAGTTTTAGAGATTAAATAAATGTGTTGAAGAAAATGAATATTTCATTAATTGTTCATTTCTATTTTGGTAAATGTTGCCTCAATCTATCTACTTTTTTGATTTGGCTCTTTTTTATTTCATCGCTCCAGATCCTTCCTTTCTTGTCCAAGAAATTTTCAACATCACTTAGTAATAAACATAAGATAGATAGATAAGATAGATATAAAATGGTTTTCTTAAAAAGAGGAATTTAAATAATGGGATAAATGAAGGGAAAATTGATTATGATGAAATCAAATTGTATGATGCATGAAGACAGGTGTGAACAGGTGAAACCATTTGTAGAAAATTGGATTTGCATTTCTCATTTTACATTTAAAACTTATAATTCCTTTATTTGTTGCAGAGCCAAAAAGGGTTTAATTATCTTAGGTATGGGAATATTTGATAGATAATGAATCATTTCAGCAAGAATTTTTAAAGAATTTTCTTAGTTTACCCACTTAAGTTATGTATCACATGTACATACACATGTGCAAATGTGCACACATGCATATACACATACACATATATAGCAATTATAATTAAGGTTTTTTGTTTAACAGTCCATAACAGCTGTTTCATGCTTAAAACAATTATACAAATTGAATAATTAAGTTAAGTATGAAACTAAAGTTATGGATTATTAAATAAAAAGATATTGATTACACTTGATTATCAATTATTATAATTTAACTCTTATTATATCAATATTCTATATTTTAAAAAAACATCTTAAGAAAAAGTCTTTTTATTTATATATGTAATATCCATAACATGACACACATAAATACTATAACTTTAAGACAAAGTAACAATATATATACATACCATATTGATTCAGTTATATAAAATAATGAGTTGAATATAATGTACAGGTTGAGCCAAAAGTAGATGGATAAAATGTAATGTTTATTCAACATTTACATTGAAAGATATCTTATCTCTGAGGAAAAATTAAGGGGGAATATTGTCAAAACAACATTTTTATTGATATATATATATATATATATATATATATATATATATATATATATTAAAAATTGTAAGGGTTTTTTTGATGTCAAGATTACAAAAAATAAATGTACTGAATTTTTTTTGAATTTTTAAAAAATTTTTTTTGTGAGGGTGGTGCAATTAATTAATCGAAAAGATTAATGCTAAAGAAATTCTTTTGATTTACCAATTTCATCTAGATCTATTCTGTATTTCATATTTACATTCAGCAACTAAGTCAGTCATTGGCTTCCGGTTTAGAAAGTATGGGAGCTAATATTGATATATATATATTATATATATATATATATATATATATATACTTTTTTATATATATACTACATGCTCACAGATATATTAATATATCAGTTTGCATGAATTAGAAACATGTTAATTTTAGAAATTAATATTTATTTCATATATAGCACTAGTGAAAAGGGGATAGACTCCCTCGCTGCATGGCTGATACCAACATTAGGCCGCCCTGACTATATATATATATATATACATATATATATATATATCCTGGAAGTCGCATCTGCTATATATATATATATATATATATATTATATATTAAATTTTTACTTGAAGGCACGTAAAAATTTAATATATACTTTATTCAGCAACGTTTCTAAATAAACAAACATCCAAAAATCTTATTCACTTCGCCGAAGGGCATTCGGTCTGTTTGTTGTTATTATTCTCTCAATAACGCCCCCTTACCTATTATGGTAGAGGCGTGTAGTATCGCTTGACAAGCTTAATTTCGCTAGGATGGTCAGCTGTGTACTGTGGCCGAGGCGATAAAAGTGTTTCACTAGTGTTTCACTGTGTCTGCTGAAGTCCTGGTTTCGATTTCTGTCGGAGGGAAATCGTTAGTATATACCGCTGATGAGACTTAATAAAGTCGAAACAGTCTGTACGGTATTCTACACATCGAGCCATCCTTTACTGGGATTACACTTGTCAAGTTCATTTTCTATAAGAAAAAGTATCGAATTTTATGCGATACATGCGTTGTAAGTGCCTTCAAGTAAAAATTTAATATATACTTTATTCAGCAACGTTTCTAAATAAACAAACATCCAAAAATCTTATATATATATATATATTATATGTGTGTTGTATGTGTGCCAAAATTATCATGACTCAAAGAATATCATAGTAAACAAGTTAAAACTCTGTTCATGCTATTATATTCACATTTAGACCCTTAGGATGGGAATGAATACCTCATCCACCCAACAATGAATTAAATAGTACCACTACTGTCCTTCTACAAGGATGGCTTTAGTCTTAAATAACCCACAAAGATTAATATGCCATTAAACAAAGTAACCAAGCAAAACCAAACCAAAGAACTGACGCATCATAGCAAGATTTATATCAATATATTTCTTTATATCATCATTTTTATTATTTAAAAATATCAAAGTTTGTGTTAAATTATAATAGACTTATAAATAATAAATAATAAATTACATGTGTAATATCATTTTGCTTTTTTACTGATGTTACTTTTTTGACTTAGACAAAAATTTGACCTTAAATAATCGGTTTAATAAATTTTAATTCGTTTTTAAAATGAAAAGCAGACGATATTTTGACAGATCCTACTCTTTTTCCTATATATATATATATACATATATATATATATAGTTCAAATCCTGAACTTGGTAATTGCATTTCACTTAGCGCTAATACTTTTGGGAAAGGTATGAATTCTACTCTCCATCCAGCTATGGGTAAATAGTAGGGCAGACTGGGCCTTTAACCTTGGTTAGGCAACCGGTCTAGGAGAAGGAAAACTCTGAATTCAAACCTGTTAAACTCCGCTTAAGAAATTGACCTTGTGTCACATCCTGCTTGCGCGGAGGAGTTGGTAAATATATATATATATATATGTGTGTGTGTGTGTGTATGTGTGTGTGTGTACACGTGTGAGTAGATGTGTACACATATATAAGATTACTAAAGAAAGAAGTAACAATAATCAGTTCTTTTGGAGGTTTCATTCTAATTTGTATTAATAAGTATTTGAGTTTTCAGATAATGCTATTTAAATTCATTATTAGCACACCATTAAAAACATGTTCACCAGTAAGCTGTTTATAAGAGACCAATTTTTACTTGTAAATCAATATACCATCTCCCTCCTCCTCCTCCAATCATGAACTACTAGTCTCACCAATAATCTTTGATTTCAGTTTTAAATGTTCTCTACAAAGAATTAATCTAATCTTTTAATAGAAAATTATTTTAAAATTCATTCATATTAACTAAACTTCCCTTTAAAATCATAATCTTCTTCATCAAGTTGTGCTTCCTCGTCACCTATCTCTATCTACCGTCGCTCATGGAAGGTCCAGCATCCAGTATCCTTACAAAGTTGATTGATGTAGGTTTTTGATGGCTGACCCACACTGATGTGTCTATGTGTGAGTCTCCATAGTACTTGTTCATCTTACCCAGATGGTTTGTGTGATAGAAGGAAACTGCTGCTCCTTTTAGGGATGCTACTTCCAGGATTTGTTTAAAACAGCATGCAGCATCCTTGTACATTATTAAGGAGTTTGATTCTCACTAGGTATCCAATTTCTTCATTGCCTTGGGCCAAATTAAACTAAACTTAGTAAATGACAACAATTTATACTAGCAAGTAAGTAAAGTCGATCATGTGGCCTATTATTGGTATCAGCCAGACAGTGAGGAAGTCTATACCCTTTTCACTAGCAATAGACCAAGGAGATTGTTCTTGCATCTGAGGTAGGGTACTACACCTACCATCAGCTCCCCATTTTACCACATGGATCCTAGCTGTGCTACTCATGCACTGAGTTGGTAAGGGCCAGTAGCAAACCTAGAACCAACTGAGCTAAACTGGTCCCAATGTCTGCTTCTATTATTTTCATCTTCTATCTTCCATTGGGTTGTATCAGGTTTTCTTCTTACTCATGTCAGACCGGGTGTCTCACTGGTTCTGGGTTCCATTTTCTATCCTTGTTATTTTCATGATTATCAGAGACAAACCCAGAGATATATTTTTGTGTGCACTTTTTTTTTCCTCCAATGCATTCTTAGGCTGCACATGCACATAGGGAGAAGAAGCAGAGACATAAATATAAATGCAATTCTATATTCTATAATCCCAATGTTGCCTGCAGATGATTCTGTGTTTAAGGCTGTTGTCAATTAAATTCTTTGTATTTACAATGATTTTCCATTAATTCTAAATTATTCAATGCTTCTTGTTAAAAATGATACACTATGCCAATTCATTATGTAACAACAATATCACAAAAATTTATTTTATCACACATCAATATCTTTATGTTACAAGAGAATCAGTTATGTAGATTTTGCTTTTAGTCTCTCTCTCTCTCTCTCTCTCTCTCTCTCTCTCTCTCAGACACAGTAGTGAGAGGGTTAAAGAGCTCTATTTTCAGACTTGTTAATCAGAAAAATAGTCACCAGTAATCTTGGTTCTTGGCAATTACCTATAATTTATTGATATGGGAAATATTCCCGCATCAATTCACTGAACTTGATGGAATCATGAATTTTCATTGATTTAAATGAGGTTTTTGTGATTCAGTCATGTTGAATTAAAATCCTGTCTTGGTTGGTAAAGTCTGACACTTCACAATTGGCACTGTTGTTGAACAGCCAGAATATGAGGGTCATGTTTCTCTGTAGATTGGTAACATTAAAATAAGTACCCACCTCCCACAATTTACATTTAATATTACAGCATTACAAAGGCTAGGAACATGTACTAGTCATCTATAACTGGGTAAATAAACACTTCATCATGAAGTAATGGTTAGCAGGCTGGTCTCTCGGATCAATTACTACTGAAAAGTGAGTTTATAAGTACCCTATACTTCGGGCCTTGTGCTAAACCTAAGCTTAGACTTATTTAAAGTGTATCTTCAGCAAGCTAAGCTGCCAAATGATT
>CM042151.1:18099577-18104577 GCA_023376005.1 Doryteuthis pealeii
TCGGACCATTCACTCATCTTGTCCATCCTTGCTGTCCATTAGCCCACCCTCTTCCTTGCTCTCCATTTATTGCTATCACCAAACACAAACTCTCCTCTAATGAACTCTGATTGTATCCTTACTCTCCTTTTCACTCAACAACCACCACTGGCACACTGGCTCCACAGTAGCCAAACAGTCTTGGGTTCCATTCCAAATGAAAGGGGGTGCAGATCATCAGAAACTCATATAACAGAAAAGAAACTTCCACCTTTTTATAAAATGAATTATCTTATTTGTCAGATTCTAATGTTTTTGTTTTACAGGGAAAGTTTTGGAATGTTGGTCAATATAACTCATTCAAACCCCTTAAGATGTACAACTGAAGTTTTCAAACTTAGCCTCCTATGCATAATACTAGTGCAGTTTAACATATAGAAGCTTTCTTTTAAAGTTAATCTTATAGTACAACAATTATGCTTAATATATATATATATATATATATATATATATATATATATATATATATAATGAAGGATAAGAATAAGAAAAGCTTTTGCAGAGAAAGAGGGATCAACACCATTATAGCAGAGCTGGTATAAAACCTAAAATAGAATTATGGATACTATATTTCGTTACTCAAGTTTCATGTGTTTCATACAATCTTCAAGTGGGAGTGTAGTAAGATGTAGCCAGTCAAGCGTTTGAGTTCACGTGGTGAGATCTTCTTTAGGGAGACAGTTACTCAAAACAATGTATACTGTGGTTAGGTATTAGTACACGTGACATTCAAATGAGTGAAAATAATTTTTTCTCTCTGGCAGTTTGGAATAGAGAGGTATAAATTATTGGATTGATTAGGGTCAGGTGGTAGATTATATAAGATAAATTTGTTAATATGTCTACACTTAGAAACCAATTAACTTCTTTTGTTTAGCAAATTTGTACCAGTATGTTGTTTTTCTTCTAGACACTGTCTACAAGTGAACTTAGGCAAGGGGTAATGGTAGCTTTATCAAGCTTACACTTTTTCATTTTTTAAAAAGATATTGGTGAATTTATGATTGCCATAATGTGAGTTTTTCATGCCCATTTCATGTTATGTCAGAATGATGCTGTTTAGAATTTAAAAAATCGATACTGTGGTCGGTTTAAAATTCTATCCAAAACAGCATCATGTGATAGATTAATCAGTTAGTGCTCATAATTTGTGGCCCTGTGAATAGAGTTATATCATTCATCGTATTTATGTGCTTAATATTTATTGAGTTTAACTTAATGATGCACATAATCATTACAAGTATAGTGAGTTAGATCTGCTCTGGGTATCTTAAATTTATGGCCTTGATTCAGACTAAGCTAAGCTAGGTGTAGGGAGACAAACATAATTGTCTTCCCTTGGATTGTGGGTGTGACTTCCCACTTTTTGTGTCCGTTGGTCAGATGAAAATTTAAAACTTTCTCTTTGGTTCGATTTATTCAAAGGGACAAGTCCTATCTGTTTTCGGTCTTCACTTGATGAGCAAAAAGGATATATTTTTTAGCTCTGTTCATAGAACAGAATAGAGACAATTAGTCTCCAACTTAGGCATAGCATTTATTGCATCTTACAATGAGAACAATGGAAGTCTTTTCTAACCATTTTGGTAGCTCTTCTGTTCACTTTGTTCATGGAACATTATTTACAATTAATCTGTTTGGGACATATGTATTATGGTAATTTGTTGATACATATTATCTATCTTAAACATTCATATGTGCACTGTTCTTATAAGTTAGTTGTTTGTTTTTCCTAACCGAATGTTCAATGTCAGTGTATCCATGGATGCACTAATGCATTATAACGACTTAATGTTGATTATTACTAATACACACTATTCTTATAATGGTAATATTTTGTAAATATTTAATATGAATATTTTAAGCTTAGCTTTGGGAATTAAATGGCCATATCTAATGTTGTGAACGTTCCATACTTTTGGCCCTGTGACAGACTAAGCTAAACTTAGTAAATATCAAATTAAAATCAATAGCTGGTGTTGCTATTTGTACCACAATGTAACTGGTTATCAAATACTGACTATAACATTGTAGGGGTAACATTCCTTACTTTTCATGGTTCCTCTATTTGAGGCAAGGAGACACACGTGTCCGCAAATAGTCTCAACAGACTGTGCACGACACAGTATGATTATAGAAGTAGATACAGCAAAATCAAAAGCCATTTTGCCTTCTATCTTCGAGAGAAGATCATACACGAGTTTTCGTCTCCCTTCCACAGGACAGGGGGCTTTGAACCCCCAACTTTGTGTAGCATCACACACAGGAACATGTTTAACAATACTTTCCTCTTTTACCAGTAGCCTCAAACTTTGCCTATAAAAGACTTTTTACCTATGAGGACATTTCACCTCTTACAACTACGTATAATGTTCTTTATATCTTCTGTCATGTTTTGTATTCTATTCTATTAAGTTTGCCCAGACAATAAATATCTTTGTTATCACTTCGTTGTGACTTGTTCTTATTTTTATACTGCACGAGGAAACGATATTCAACCAACTATCGTTTTTCTGCAATATGTTCAACACGATTTTTTTTTAATTTACCAAACTATTTTTTTTTTTAATCTTGATCGACTTACCTCATAAATCTCATCTGAACCAGTGTGATGTTTATGCCCTGATCCTGCGTATTTTTGTTTATTCCGAAACTGTGAGTTTTTGCTGAGGTTTGAAGTAGACCTTGTGACATCAGACTCTGAAGTTGATTGGTGGGTGGGACACTTGAAATATTTCTGCACACTCATACACCGGTTGGCAGCATTTGGTCCTCCCCGTAGCGGAGTGTTCCTTGAGTCGTTACATCGAATGATACATATTGACATGGACACTGTTATCGCCACCGATATAATCACGGCTACTAAGATGATTGAGATAACGAGGTACAAGTGTATTTTGTCACCGGTTTGAGTGGGAACTGCATTTAACATTTCCGTCGTCTTGTTACTGACAGTCAGCGTCATGAACAATGTTGTTGTTGCGGTCATAGCAGGGATACCACTGTCTTTAACAATTAGTTCTAGCTCAAAGGACCGAGCATCGTGTTGATTGACGACGCGGTTGAAAGCTAGCAAACCCGTATACTGATTTATAGTAAATAACTGTTTATCGTTGCCCGTGATTATTTCATATTTGAGGAATGCATTCTCCCGACTGTCACTGTCAGAAGCTTTGATTACAGTTATGTTGTTTGTATGGTATGGGTAATACAGAACGTCCATTGTGTATGGGTTAATACTAGGAAATGTAAAATAGGGTGTGTTATCATTTTTGTCTCGGACTTCGATAATAACGTTCACTGTGTTGTTAAGAGGCGGCGTTCCGTGGTCTTGTACCAACACCTGAAATTTGTAAACATCCTGGATCTCATAGTCAAGTGAGTTAGTAGCTAAAATTAATCCATTTTCAGTGATTTGGAATTGTTTATTATTGGCCAATAAAGAATAAGTCAGTTTGCCGCCAGGTCCCTGATCAGGATCAGTGGCATTTATAAAACCTATTGGAAAATTTGGTTTCTCGTTTTCATAGATGCAGAACTTAAAAGTGTTCTTTGAGAACTCTGGTCGCACATCGTTGACGTCTATTACTCTAATCATAAACTTACTTTCACTGTTTAATGGTGGTGATCCCCTGTCCTGGCAATGGATTGTGATATTGTAGTTCTCTTCAATCTCCCGATCCACGGGATTCTTCATGGTCACTTTGTATTCCTTTGGATCCAATTTTTGTAGCTGGAACTTCTCATGCTGCAAATAACACGTGACCTCCCCGTTCTGTCCTAGATCATGATCAGCCACTTTCACATAGGCAATAAAACTGCCGACTTCAATATCTTCTGAAATGGCGGCTGTGTTTTCCGATGATGTCGATACAAACGTCACAAATATATGAGGCGCCATGTTCAGTGTATTAATGACATTGACTACGACAACTGCCAAGGCACTAAATGGGGAATCCCCACCATCAACTGCTTTCACAAATAAAGTATTGAGTACTTTAAGAGTTGAAGCGAACTTTCTGATCAATGTAATCTCGCCTGATACTTTATTCAATTCAAAATGTTTCTTTGTTTCATCGGATGTTTGAGGACTGAAATAATACGAGACCTGACCATTCATTCCCAAATCCAGATCTGTGGCAGTAACAGCCACAATTGGTGAATCCTGATAATCATTACTTTGAATTGAAACATTGTAGACACTCTGTGAGAATACCGGTGGATTATCGTTGATATCAGTTACAGAGATATAGACGTCCAAACTGCTCTCCCTCGGGGGAGTTCCACCGTCTCGGGCAATTACCTGGATCATATAAGTATCTTTTGCCTCTCGATCCAGCTTTTCTGTCACGGTGATGCTCAATTCGGAAATGCCGTAGGGGGCACTGTGAATTGACAAAGAAAAAGGATCACTGTTGTTCTTTTTTAAAGTGTAAGTGATCTGTGAATTGAGAACACCGACATCCCGGTCTATAGCATTTGGAATCGACTTGCGTGATCCCTTACTGACGTCCTCTGCAAATTGCAGGTTTATGTGTTTCTTGGGGAATATCGGTTCATGGTCATTCAGGTCTTTTACAATTATTTTTATTTTAATGATCTTCATAAAGGATTTCACGCGTCGGACTGCGACTTCAATCATCTTAAAACATTCGATATTGTACGTACACATAGATTCGGCATCGAGAGTTTGGGCTACGTACAGTTTTCCTGTTCTTTTGGAGACACGAAACAGTTGAAAAATACTTGGTGCATCTTGTTGTAACTGATTAAATCGTACTAGATTTCTGTCCTCTGGTAAAATATTGTCCATGATTCGAGAATCTTCAGCAATGTTACCCAGATATGTATCAGGGCTCCGTCCTTCCTCTACATAATACGTAAGATCCACACAATGATAGGTGTGCAATATAGATAACAGCAACAGCACACAAAACTGAACTAACATGTTGACAGTAAAA
>CM042151.1:18109577-18128300 GCA_023376005.1 Doryteuthis pealeii
TAGATTTTTCAAATATGAGTAATTATTTTAAAACTGAAATTGAAAATTAAATTCGCATTAAGATTAATTAAATTCTTTGAGCCATTGTTTTTTCATCGTTGTGTGTGTGTGTGTGTGTGTGTGTGTGTGTGTGTGTGTGTGTGTGAAAAGTGCGTCTTATACACTGTCAAATACTGTACTAATATATATATCTTTTCTTTTCTTTTCTTTTTTTTTAATCACAAATTTGTAATGTAATATATGATTTTGATTTATATATAGATATTTTTCCAAATGTCTATAATATGAGGAATAAATTCGAGTCCATTTCTGCTTTCCTGGAATAATGTTAATTGTAATTGAAGATAAAATTTGTGTTAGATTCTTTTTCGTATGGTCTAGCAATTATTTTAGTAGTGAATATGACCTTCTCTTGATATTGTTTACAAATATTTTGAGGTTGTATTGCACTTTTGGTTGAATTTGTTTATATTTCAGTGATGTTACATTATTTCTTTCATTGTTTGACTATTAACTTTTAGGGGAATTCTCAACAATGGTTTAAAATAGATTGGGCTTAGTAATTAAGTGAAGCCTTAATGAAGCCACTACCGATGTAGGTAGGGCGTTATCATTGCCCCCCTCCTCACTAGGTCCTGGGTATATGAAGAAAAAAAAAACTGTCTTTCTAAAACACTGCTTCTAGGTGATAATTTTTATTGCTGGATGTGTTTGTGCCAGCCACATCAAAGACAAGCCACCAATAAACGTCTCTAAAAAAAATTTCAAAAGTTTGGAAGATATACCAAAATTGTCAAAATCCGATATTTAGAGATAACTTACTCTTTTGAAAGTTCATTAGTGAATTGGTTCACTTCAGCCCTCATGGTGCTTCGCGAACATATGGTGTGCCGTGAGAGATGGAGATTTTTTCTGTTGAAAGACACAAGGCCACCCACCCACGATTTCAATTACCCTGTGTCTTCTTTGCGTGTGGAAGCTTTTAAATCCCAATTCTAGATGTTTTGGACATAATTTGACATTTTCTTTCGTCCCCTAGTGTTTAAATAGGCCATTACGGCTATTGTGCTGTGACTTAGCAAAATATACGACTTCAAGTATTTCATGCGAATAATAGTGCAATGGTTTCATTTTTGTTGTAATATCAACAACGCGAAGTTTAACGTGAAAATTTGAAACAGGATTATTGAAAATTTCCAGCTTTTCCCCTGAAAATGTACAATTTGCTTTTGCCTCATACGCCTGGGTATGTCTTTGAACAGCAACAACAGTCAACAGATATGTCATTTTAGTTGCCATCATAGTGTGGAACAGTTTGTTTAACAAATGGTGTGTTTGTGACTTTCTCACTCACTACGTGGTGACATCCCGTGGCTGGCTCACCCACCAGATCTATTCTTCTATGATTACTTTCTCTCTGAGAATATCTGAAGGCTCTAAACATAGGACACAGACAATTGACGGTCTGAAAGAGTTCATTTGTAAGGAAATCGCAGCAATATTAGAGGCAACGACTAAGTGAGGGTTGCAGCAAGAACTTCAGTGTGAAGCTTGCAAAGTATTTAGCTGATGAGGGCAAGCATTTGGACGATATCATGATTATATAAAAGATTATTATAATCTTTAAAACAAAATTAAACAAAATAATAAATATTGTTCTCTCTTAGTCTTATAGTAAAATTAAATGTATTTATTTAAGTTCCAAACCCGATCAATAATTCTATCGGGTCCGGTTTAGCTTAATCAGTAGAGCACCTGACTAGGAATCGCAAGGTTCGATACCGGTCCCGTCAACTCAGCGTATGAGTAGCACAGATTGGGTAATCTGATCTGAGCGGTAAAGTGAGAAGCTAACGGTAGGTGTGGCGCTCCATCTCAGCAAAAATAATCTCCCTGGTCTAGCGCAAAGGGATAGACTCTCTCGCTGCCAGCTGATACCGAGTATTTACCGTATTTATTCCTGAACAACACTCGCTAAATTTTTAGAATTTGTAGCAGTTAAATTTAATCTACCTTTAGAATTTGTTCCATTTTTTTATCCGGTTCGTATTGATTAGACATAAAAATGTGTATAGTTTAGGTTTTGAAACACGCGCACGTGCACACACGCACGTGCACACACGCACGCACACACGCACGTGCACACACGCACGCACACACGCACGCACTCACACAATAAACGGCTTTTAGAGCAAACACACGAACATGTTCGCACAAAAATACAACTCGCTTGTGGCGAAAATGGTAGACACGAGGACAAATATAACGATTAACACACATTCCAGTGGTTATTTTTCTGTAACGACGTAAATCAGAACTATTTATTAAACATTACATTAGTTAGAGTCATATTTTGTTTGGTGGCATATTAAACTATGTGGGCTATTTAATTCCAATCTTGTTTTGTTTTATTTTGTTGTTTGTTGTTGTTTTGTTTTTTTCTTTCTTTTTTGTAAAGAGACTAGTAGAAATAATTTTCATTAACTTCATGTGTATTCAGTGGCGGAACAAAGGGGGCAGGGAGGGGCAGCCGTCCCAGAACGCAGCTTCAGGGGGCGCAAAATTGCACTTACTTAAAAAAGCCTTTGCGTTAGCCTAATTTTTGCCACTATACTCATGAACTATGAATGCATAGAATTTACAAGTAGGCGGGTTGAATTTCGGGGGGGGGGGGGCAGCTTTGCCTCCCCACCTTGGGATCACGATTTTGGAACGCCACTGTATGTATTAATAAATTGATAGAATTAATAAACTGATGGTTGATCGCCTCATTCTAGCACCCATATAAAGAGGACTGGATGTTTTGTCATTGGGCCAATACGGTCAAGAAAGTCATATAGGTCCTAGGGATTGGCATGATCAGCCGATTGATCAGATGGAGCCTCTCCGATCGCCCATCTATCCAAAATAACGACCAAAGTGGAGTGCTGCATGTCAAGGGACCACTTAGTTCTCGGGCCACAGATTGTTCAATCCAGTCCTTATGCGTTATGGGCTGCCCCACCCACAGTCAACAGGTAGCCTCATTGGTGGTGTTTTTCCCCTCAGCAGAGGTGAAACTGCGTTTCTACTGCCCCAGTTGACAAAGCAGTACATTACTTTCGGTCATACTCTCCTGAATATTGTGACACGTGACCAGATAAAAAGTGAGTGTGAAGTTCTTGCGTATGTATAATATTTTTGGCTTAAAAATCTGGAGAAAAAAGTGTTATACACGAATAATTACATTACTTAGAATGTGTATCGAAATTAAAAATTTAAAAAACAAACCTTTTCAGATAAAGAAATCAATTCATTGATAACTCAATTCATTGAAATCAATTTCTAAAATCAATTTCCTTTTGAATAGTCTATTGACTAGAGTTGATTAACTGGAATAATATATAAGTTATTTTTTATTGATTACATTGTTATATCTTAATTAGAAGGAGACTTCAAATTATTAACAGTCTGCTTATGTCTCAATACAAAGTCGCAAACAATTCTGATTCTCATTATTCAAATCTATATCAATAATTCAAATACTTTGACCGACTTTTAACGACGTGTAAACATTTTTGAAATACTCTCAACAGAAATTTAATCCATTAAAAATATTGTAATCTTATCATCTCTTTCTATCTTTTTCCCTGTCTCTTTCTTTCTATTCATCACTAAAATTCTCGTTATGTATATGATCATAACTCAGCAAAAACGGCACATTATAGCGAGATGTTTACTAATAACCAATTTCCTGTACAATTTACAACTGAATGATATTTTGTGGGGTCTGCATTTGCACTGAACATCTATTCTCGATAAAATAGATCTACCTATGAAAACCCTTCCTAAACATCAGGTACCTCCAATTTGGCCTATGAAATTTACCCCTCCTTCCTATATTTAACACAATGAAACTTGCATAAAGGTTAATATTATCTTGAAAATCTTTTGTCCATTTAAAAGAAGAAACATAAAAAAAACTACTGATGATTTTTTTAAAATTTTAAGCTTATGGAAATAATGAAAATTATGAACGAAAACAATGTTTACATTTTCGCATCGTTAAATCAATTGAAATTTAACGTAACCAAGAACAAGTTACGACTAGAGGCTTTTTTAAAAATTCCATGAAAAATCAATTAATGGTCTGATTTTCACGAAAACTTCCATAATTACTTACCTTTTGATTGAAAATATGTTTGAAATAGGTTTTTCCTAAAATATATTAGGGAAAATATTTTTACGAGGTCTACATCCCCCTTAGTTTATTTTATGAAATATGAAAAAAATGAATCCACAAAAACAATTTTTACTTTTTTTCTATAAAGATAAGAGTCTGAATAATTAATACGGGGGTTTTTAGTAAAAAAAAAACAAAAAAAAAAACATGAATACAGAATTCTGCTAAAAATATTAATAAAGAAACTGGCCCTGTTATAAAAAAACGGACTGTTTTTACTTATTTTTCAAGATAACGGTGAGTAATTTTCCCCTGTCGGATAATTTGATCTTTAAATTAACTGTTTTTCTTTGTAACAACTCTTTAGGTTCGTTTTCTTTTTGCGAGATTTTTTTTTAAATTCAAAAATATTTACGTTTCCTCTTCCAATATCGCCTAAACTGATCACGTGACGTTTTTTGGTGGTACCTACTAAACACAAATAAATATCATTATGGATTACTTTTATGACAGAATCCCAACTGGATTATAAGTCATCTAAGCGTATTACTAAAATTCTCATTATGCTTGGATAAATGTAATCGTAATAAAAATAAACTTAAAAAAAAAACGTTATAGTGTGATTTTTATTAGAGCAATAGACAAAAATGCTCTGATTTAGAGAATAAAGCAATGCTTAATCCAATTTGCTGTGGAATTATAATTTTATGGGGGTGATCTGTATTTAAAATGAAAAATCAATTTTTAATCAACCAAATTCTCAATTTAATGGAGATATCCATAACATCCTGATTAGAATCCTTTACTAAAATATAATAGCATTGTGGCTTAGATAAGCATTTGGTTGGCTTGTAGATGCTGCTTAGATCATCGCCTGTAGCTAGACACAGAATCAGATGAAATGGACACCTTTATCTAGAAAACACATGTTGGATGAAAAGATCTCAGATGACGCCTTATAGTGAATATTTTTTTATTGTCTGCAAGAGCTTCGGGTAGAGAGAGAGAGAGAGAGAGAGAGAGAGAGAGAGAGAGAGAGAGAGAGAGGGGGCGTTGAATTGTCTCAGCAAGGACCTTTGGCTAGCCTTGGTTGACTGTTTAACTACTGTCTGCCAGATGAAAATATGTGTTGCTTTTATATGGGTATTGTCCTCTTTGTCTTGTCAGATCATCAAAATGCTCATTAATCATGTAGGTTCAACTTGACCTGATGTCAGCAAACTCCTCTCAACTCAAGTGCTGATGCTGATGCTTCATATATTATTACAATATTGTCATGGGGTGTTGTTACAACAGAAACACAAAGGATTCAAGGGTTTTCTAGTAAATATTAATCTTATCAGAAGTAGATGAAAATGCCAAAAAGGTAAATAGATTGAAATGGTTATGAGTAAGTCTATTTCATCAAATTTTGCCCAAAATTGCTGAACTAATATTTATTTTTCAACATAATCTCTTTCATTGTCAATGCACTTAATTCAGCGGTAAATAGAAATCATATAGATCAAACAGTAAAAATTTCAAATCAGAATTCAACAAATAACTGAATTAATTAATCAAAACACACACACACACACACACACACACACACACACTTTCTCTTTTTCATATATATATATATATATATATATATATAGGTAAAAACATCCAACTGACTGGGAATAATTCTATTGGGGATCATAAATATCTCCTGTACACCCACAATACATGCTCATGTTGATGCAACCTTATAGATTTATAGTAGGATTTTTATAAATCCCTAAGAGAGCTCAATGTATAACTAATACATTGATTATATACAGAGCAATATTTATACCTTCAAAGAAAGGAAAACTTAACAAACCGTCACTTGGCTATTATAAATTTATTTTGACCAGAACTTAATATGAGCCTAGTTTCACCAGATAGCCTACTACATAATGACTGAGAAAAACTAGAATAGAGAAGATATTTTTTTCTTTTCTTTCTCTTTTATAAGACCAATGAAAACTCCCCTCCTCGAACACACCCACATAAAATCCTAAATAGGATGATAATAATAACAACAGAAAAGCAATCAAATACATCAAAAAAGAAAAAAAATTCAAACAGGAAATGTACATTTTAGATACAATGTAATTATCACTTCCTGAACACAAACCAAGTTTTTGCATGTCAGAGAATTAACCTACACCAATAAATAAAAAGATTCTCCATTAATATCTGATTTTTGAAAAAATTAATTCTTTATTTAATTTGAATATAAATATTTGTACTTAAGGACTGTCACAGTCATTTTTGTACCATTGTTAAATTTATTTCTGGTATTAGAATTTTTAAAAATATTATTAAAATAAATGAAAAAAAATTTTTAAATTTAAAAATAGAAGGAAAAAAACAAAAAAATAAAAAAATAAAAAATAAAAAATAGAAAAATAAAAAAGAATCATTATTATAACATAGTTATCACTCTTAAGAAGTCTAAGAGTATTATTCATTATCATTACCATTGAGATTAGAATCTTTCTGGTTGAAATAAATTTATAATAGCCAAAAAGTAAAGTAAAGTCGTTGGAGTGGCCTAAAGTCAGTATCAGCCAGACAGTGAGGGAGTCTATCCTCTTTTCTCTACCACTAGACCAAGGAGATTTTTTTTATGTCTGAGGTGGAGTTCCACACCTACTATCAGCTTCTTACTTTAGCGTATAGATCCTTGTGCTATTCATATGCTGAGTTTGTGAGGGCTGGTATTGAACCAGTAAACTTGTGGTTCCTAGGTGGACGCTCTATCAATTGAGCTACACCATCCCTATATATATATATATATATATATATATATATATATATATATATTCAAACAGATTTGATAAAAGATAATGGAATCCTTATTCTTTTGGAGTTTTTTTTCTTTTCTTTTAAAGTTTCTATCAATTTTAAAATGTCATCACCATGAAGGGAATTCAGTTCTCTTCTGAACCATTATCAAGGCTGTTTAAGTATTTAATTATTTGTTATAATTTGTCTAGATTATTGTTTTGTTTTTGTCACTAAGTTGACACTAAATAACACTAGTGGTTTATTTTGTAAGATTTAAATTATAATTCTTAAATATATCTAAGTGCTAGGCAAACATGATTTAGAATAGAAATTGTTCTATCTATAATATTCGAAACAACTTTAGTTGTTTAGAATATTATAACTGGTTTCATAATTAATTCTATTGATAGTGGGCTTATATATATATATATATATATATATATATATATATATATACTCTGGACCTTATTCTTGAGATAAATTTTCAATTTATGAAACAAGAAAAAGTCATAGTCTAGAGAGAGCATCACTTGCACAATCCTTTATTTTACCAAAAACTTTGATTCAATATATATTTAGACTAGGTTCATAATGTTTATCAAAATGGCACTGAGTCATGTAGACAAAGTGGGAATCTTGTGGTGTAGAGGCTAACATGCTGGAATGTGATATCGTAGTAATTAATTTCAAACTTTATTATGTTCACTTTTGGACTAATACCCTTGGGAAAGATATGAAACCCCTCATCCCCACCCCCCAAGCTAAGGATTAGTACCACTATTGTTCTTCTACAATGTTGGCTTTGGCATTAAATAAACCACAAAGGTTGATATGCCAGAAAAAAAAGAAACTCAAGACAATGTCAAGACATGTAACTCAAATGCAATTTATTATGTAAGCTGCTCAGCAGTGTACGCAACTTCATTCCAATTTTAAATTTATAAAATTTGAAACTTTGGTTTGATTCTCTTTGATCACATTTTGGTCTCTGTTTATATATGTGCAGATAGATAGATAGATAGATAGCAGAGGCATATATTCTGGGAATAATAAATGAGTGCTACAAACTCACCATGCATGGTATAATATTTTGCAATTTTCGCTAGCTAACCATTGTTAGTGAGTTTGATTTCCCCTGGGTGCTCCACACTTCTAGCCTTGTACCAAACTAAATTAAGCTTAGTAAATCATCACCATAAGTGACATTCCACCATTCTGTGAAAAGTTGTGTTTATAGATTTGTTGAGTGATGGAATTCATTTAAAAAAAAAAAGGTTATTTTGTCAAAAAATAAATAGTGAAAATATCCTTTTTTTAAAAAAGTCAGCACTCTCTTAATTCAATTTGATAAAATTGCGATAAAATATCCTTAGAATACTAAAAAATATTTATTTTCTATAAAGATAGATCCACACAGAAATTTTTGTGAAATACTACCAAAGTAGTAAGTTCAGCATCTTAGTATAGCATGTGACAATAACTATATACCCATCATGGATAGATAGATAGATAGATAGATAGATAGATAGATAGATAGATAGATTTTCAATCAAGTCATTTTTTAAGTGTATATTCTTTCCACATCAATTAGAATTTATCTAATAGTTTGGCTAAATTTTAGCAGCTCTATTTTCGCTTAGCATCAGACTAAGGGAGACAATTTATGTATGACTTAACGGATATCTTCGTCATTCATTTTGAATTGTTTGACAGAGATGATTTTGAATGAATCATCTATGATAGAATCAAATGTTTAATTAAATTGATGAATCATGATATCTATATAATTTTAAAACACATGTATTTTTTATTTGAAAATTTCTCAAAATTGACCCAAAATCATTTCTTCATGATGTTTTTAAAGTAATCTAAATCCATTATTGATACTTTCTTGTTTTAACAAAGCTTCTGATATAAATTTTCACCTCAATAGTAGTTGAATTGAGTTTGATCACTAGAGCATTATCATTTAAAATCTAAAATTTCTATTTTTCTACATATTATATGATGTTACCTCTTTTAATCAATAAATTATTAAATACTTGATTGCATTAATTTTTTTAATGTAAATAATTTTTTATGTGGCTTGATCAGAGTTGCAATTATTTTATTCATAAACTGTATATTCTCTTCATTAAGCTTTTTCAATTTATACTTAAGATGTCAATTTAATATATTATCCAACCAATTGACTGATCACAACTCAGAAGTATTTTTATTTGCACTACATGTATATAAATGATAATGATTGTAGACCATAATTTACAGGAGGCTAAATGCTTATATTATTTTTTAAGATTACATTAAGCATTTTTAAAAAATTAACTAAAATTGTTTCCATTAACATTTTCATTTGCTTGAGTTTAAGAGTTAGAATATAAAGAAATTTTTAACTTTTCATTTTATCAACTAGAAAAAAATCAGTCTGCACATTTTTTTAAACTTTTATAAATATGGTCAAAAATATATATTTTTGTAAATTCTTATTCTTTTTTCACCTTTCTTATGTTATTGTTATTGTTATAATCATTTTATTTGTTATTCTAATTTTATAATACTCATACAATTTTTTTTTTCATATTCTGATCATTATTCTTATTCTTATTCCCTAATCTTATTATTCTAATATTCTATTTTTTATTTGTCTTATTATTCATCTTCATATCTGATGACTATCAATATTCTTATTATCATTTTTACTGTTTTTATTTTCATTCTTACTACTTTGTTCTAATCATCTAATCTAATTCTTCTTATTCTTGTTGTTTTTCTTCATCGGCTTTTCCCTATTCTTCATTTTAAATTAATAGTTTATAAAATGAGTGTCTTTTTTTAATAGCTTATAATCATTTATGAAAACAAATTCTTGAAATAATTTTATAGCAGTAACATAACAAATTACTATTTACATGACATTTCTGAGATCGCCGAATGATTAAAATTACAGAGTTGCCTCCCTTGCATCTAGAAAACCTGTGCCTTTCAACACAATTACACACACAATTCTATGAGATGAAGAAACGATATATTTTGTAATAGGACAGATTCTAAACCATTTAAAACTTCTAGAAGCATTAATTGATATTTTAGAAACTGTAATGAGAAAAATTCATTAGCAATGTGTCCAGAAGTATTTCCTGAACTATGTAAATTTTAAACCATGTAAAATCAATGATTTCATTGATTATTTTCAGTAGTGTGCCACAATGAATAAGTTGATTTTTTTTTAAATCCATAAAAACTGTTTAATTGTATTAATTTAGATTTTTTAAATCCCAATATGAGTAAGATAAAAAAATATTACATAATAAGTATAAGTGTGAATTCTTGGTAAAAAAAAAAGCATTTTATAAAAAAACGTTTATAGGTTCCAAAAATTCACCCATGGCATAACAGATATAAGTGTTGAATTAATACAGCTGTAAGAATGAGCATCTGGAGGCTGCAGATGAAAATAACATAGAATAAATAAATAATTTAAACTTGTACCCAGACATGTTAATGGAATGAGAATAATCTGCCTCAATGGATAAATAAAAGCTTGATTGAAGTCTGTGAAGGCTTATAATTGGGTGGCAAGAAAGCGTCTGGAGTTTGAGAATAATGTTACCATGTTTTGACAAAAATATTGAAACATTGTGTATATTACAATAAAGATGAGAGCAACAGTGTAAAAAATCTAAAGATAATACAAATTATTAAGTGTCATCTAAAAAATTTATACAAACAACTGTTTCAGATTTTCCAATAAAAAAGGCTAATCTTTTTTTTTAAATAATGAATATATGCTGATTAAATGGAAACATACATAACAATACATAGGTTTATGGTATGGTTGTGTGTGGGTGTGTGAATATATAATATATATATATATATATATATATATATATATATATATATTCTTAGAAAGGAAGGATATATATAATAAATAATATATTATATATATATAATAAGATATAATATATATATATATATATTCTAGAAAGGAAGGAAAAACTTCAAAAAACTGTAATAACAAAAAGTTATTAATACATGTGAGCTCTCTTTAGTGATTAAAGATTTCACGTGTAATTATACATACTGAGAGTCATACAATTAATAATACAGCTGTATGCTTAGAAATCACATATAGAATCATCCCTTACTACCAATTTTGATTATCTCACTCTATTTCTCTCTCACACTAATATACATACGCTCTTTCCCTAACATCCAGCTAAAATACGTATAACATAACAGTGATCTCTGTCAGCATGGTCTCTGCATGCATCTTAGTATATCACTGATTATATATATGAGTTAAGTTCAGTATATTCTCTTTAAGTGCATATTCCAAATAAAATGATAGAAAACGGGAGAGATATATGACAGTTGATATAGATTTAAACTATTAGCAATGTTTGATATTAAGACTATTGCCCAATATTTCAATACGTAAAAGTATAATAATCTCTGCAAAATCATTCTTTCATTCTTTTCTCATCTATATTATTCCCTTCTTCTTTCTTCTTTCTTCCTTTTCCTCTTTTTCTTTCTTTTCTCTTTTCTTTTTTTTCCATTCCATTGAAGCAGATATAAGCATATTCTCCTCTTCTTACTTCCTTTCTTCTTTTTTCTTTCTTTCTTTCTTTTTCTTTTCCCTCTGATGCTTTCTTTTCCATATTTTCTCATTTTCTTTTTTCACAATTAACATAATGATTCATTATTTACTGGAGAGAGTACAGGTCATAACATTTGAAACATATGCATTCATAGGTCATCTGTACAAAACAGAATGGTCCATATTATCTGAGTTGATGACAGGGCAGAACACAAGAGATACAAGCATTTCAGTATATAGATGATGACTTATTAAAGTTTATAATAGATGTTGAAAATATCTATTTTCCTGAATAATAATATATGTTTATTTAGATGAGATGTAAAGAGTGATTGTCTGCATTTATTGGTTGCATAAGAAGATTTTTAAAACATTCAAAACAAGTTGGAGAGTCCTGTGTTATGGATAATTGGCTAATGTGAGGGACTGCCAACATCATAGTAAGCAGTTCAAGACTCCAGTCATCTTATTCATGTTCACATTTTGGAAAGTGCGCGAAAAGTTAAAACCCTTCATCCCCCAACTTATGGGTTAAAATAGCTATCAATATACACAACAATTTGCATATTAATTTAGAGATTAAATTTTCCAAAACATATAATTTCATACAAATTGGATGAAAGTTCTTTTTTCCTGGACAATATCTTAAACTAAACAAGACAATTTTTTTTGATCTACTAATACAAAATTATCTTTGAAAATTAAAATGTATGATGACTATAATACGATAGTTGTATTTTACAGACACAAGCACCACACACACACACACACACACACACACACACACACACACATATGTATAATATATTTTGATATTTGTATATTTCTATATTTAGGAAATCCCCCCCTCTTCAACTGGCAATAAAAAAAATGCCATGCCAGTTGAGGGGATAGGATATCCTGAAATTATAGCAAAACTATTTATTTGCTATATTTTCAATACTTTCTTTTAGTTTATATACATTATAAAAAAGGCCATGCTATTTTGATCAAAATCTATGAAAAATATATGGAATTCAGATTTCAATTATATATATGTATATATATATTAATATATGGTGTGTGTGTGTGTGTGGTGTGTGTGGTGTGTGGTGTGTGTGTGTGTGTGTGTGTGTGTGTGTGTGTAAAAATTCTGCTACAGTCAAAGTAAATGAAAAAAGAAAGATAAGTCGAATGAAAATTGAAAGCAATAAAATTAAGCACTGAAAAGAAATGTATAAAATGTCTTTTTGATAATTCCTCCATTTTATACCTCTTTATTATAATTGCTACCTGCATACTATAAGCACAGGAACACAAATATATAGATAGATAAATAATGATATATGTACTATTTATAACTAATCATTAGATAATTCACAACAATTGTGTAGTATATCATTTAAATAGCTATATGTACATCATGTGATTCAATATTTAGCACTGACATTGACAAGGAAGGAGATTATGTTTTGAAAATGTAAGAAGTTTAAGGAAAAATGCATTTTCATCATTAGATTTGGTCATGCGCAATCGTTAGTTTCCATGTATATGTATTAACAATTATATTGTTTAACAATCCTTGCATAAATATATTTTATTCATATTAATCTTAATATTTAATTATATTTACCTAATATTTTAATATTATATTATTATCAACATTATTATTCATAGTTTTTCCTTAATGTTCTGCTTTTTATACTCATGGAGCTGAGTCCATTCCTTGAATAAGGGCAACTATGAGAGTGTGATGGATTTATTTGATGGAAAGAATGCAAAGATCTTACACTTATTACATATATCCTGCTGAAAACTGAAGCTCTACCTAACATATGTGTCTGCTAACTTAGGTCCTGTTATAATATGCAACATGGAAGAGTTTGCATCCCTTCACAAAAAAGACCGTCTGACCTGGCCCTAAGATATGCATGTGCAGAAGACTTATAAATAATTACTGAGAGACCGAACCATGCAATAAGGCAGAGTGACCCTTGACTAATAAATGTGTGTATATGTTAAATTTGAAATCCAAAGTAATTATTGAAATATCCACTAACGCTACTACCTAAACCAGATCCCTAATCATTATATGTTTTGAGGAGCCCTTTCTTAAAAGATTAGCTCAAATTTGGGCACCTAGTGAGGATTAAACTCACTACTTAGTAGTAATTGCCAAAGATGAGTTTGCTAGAAATACATCATAAGATGACTATATGATATCAGAGTATGTTAATTAAATATGCCATTTTTATTTGCTCATAAATGCCCTTGCGGGCAGGGCTGAATTTATTAGGGGGGCAAAAGAAGCATTGCCCAGGCTCCCTACAGAGGAGACAGATTTCTTTATAAAATCTATAATTAATTATAAAAGTATTTTATCATTAAAAAAATAAAGGTGATTTGCCTGCAGCTAAAGAAATATCTTTTGTTATATAATACAAACTGAAAAATGAGTGAAGGTTATTCTACAGGTCAAATAATAGAAAAAGTAAATCAAACATTTTATTAGGAATATAACTTATAAATGCTTCTGTTAACTAAATTCATCTTACTTTCAATTTTTAAAATTTCTCATGTCCTAATTTAATTACTATTGAGGCAACTTGAGGTTCCCCCTAACAAGAAGTCCCCCGTGCCCCTAGATCTAAATTTGGACTCTGCCTAAGGGTGAATAAAATAAAATAAGATAATTTTTAAAAAGACAGATACATCATGCTACAAAGTTTTATGATTGCCCATGAGAAAAAAGTAACTTTTGCAAATTTATATTGCAGGATTTGTACAAGAATTTTTAATTTGTTTCTGGTTATTGAAGCCGGAAAAAACATTTTGTTTTGCATGAAGTATGTTTTACCACTCTACTATGAATGCCCGAACAGTGTTAATTTTTAAGAAGATATATCTGGTTTTGAATCAGTTTCTTCTTCTAGATTGATTTCCTTACCCAGACTAAATAGTTCCAGTCATGTCCTACTATTTACCAATAACTGTAGAGGACAGAAAGAGTATTGTGAAGATATGAATCCAATCCTGGATTTTAGAAATGTTTTAGCATTCAAACGAAATTTTTCTGTCACTTGCCATTTTCTATCAATTCTAGTCACTTGAGTCAATGAAAAGTTCAGATGTTTTGTAATTGGTTGTGTACCAGACTCAAAATACTGTTTTGCATGTTAATGTACATTTCTCTTCCAAACTCAAAGTTCAAATTACCCAGTCACTCAGATTTTATTGACAAAAAAAAATTATGCCTTAAGCAATAGCTTACTGGCACTAAGTCATATTTTATACTGGAGAATTAATTGTGGAGTTTTTACCTTTTGTTTTTTAAATGTTTCTCATATTATAATGAGAAAGGAAGGTCCAACTCTTAACATCCGGTTGAGATTTTTCAAGAGTCCAGAGCATTTGCTATAAGATATATAAAAAAATTGGCTAAAAAATGATCTTTGCATCTAAAGTGACCTGTTATTCCCTAAATCAAAGAAGAGTTTCTTACATACATTAATATTAAATTTAAACAAAAGGCTATTGTTGGGGGCTGATTATTAAAATGAATGTGACTTTCCAGCCGCGGTGGAATGAGTGGTTATAGGACTTTAAGAGTTTTAAAGTCATTTCTTTTTGGCTTAAAAGAAACGAAAAGAATATAGCAGGAGTTGTTGCGTATAATAATATATATGATATATACTATATATATATATATATATAACTACCTGGGGAACCAGCAAGGCTTCAAAAAAAGTTAATATCCTGGCTTGAATTTATTGAAACTTTATTAAGTGTATATTATATATATATATAATATAATATATATAATATATAATATATATTATGATATAGGCAAATAATAAGATATATATTTTAGCTATACATTTATTTGTATGGAAACAAAATCTGCTACCATTGGTTCATGAGCTATCCAAACTTAATTGTTTAGGTGGAGCAATCATCAGCACAAAATTTTTGAAAATGATAAAATCCTACGCCAAATCTATTGTGTGTTCTTAACTGACATTGCACATAACAATTAGAACAAAACGCATACAATAGATATTGCCAGTATTCTTTATCATTTTCATAAAAACTTTGAGCTGTCCCTAACGGATCTGCCTCCATCATAAACAAATTAGATTTGAGATAGCATCGGACCGGTAGCAGAGCTTTGTCTTTCCATACAAACAAAATGTATAACGTAAAATCTATATATTATTATTCAATTTCTCTATTTTATTCATTAATGCTTTATCACACGATATTGAACCCTCTCCTAAATAATTACTGTATCGCGTTGGCTAACTTGACTTGCGTTCTGTCACAGTCATGATAGTGCGCAAAATCATACATACGAGTGACTAAGATATATACTACTATTAATATATATGTCTTCAAACCAGGGATGTCCATCCAGAGTATACATTACTTCCATAGTAGTACGTAGTATTATGTACGTATATACTTATATAGTAATAAATCCATGCAGTTGAAAGGGGAAGGATTTCCTGAAACAATAGCAAACGTACTTTATTGCCTTATATTTTTTCAATACTTCTATCATACTTCACAGGTAAACCATGATACTAAAAATTAACGCCCATGCTATTTCATCAAATCTTATAGAGAACAAATACTGTGAAATTCAAGCATTCAAGATAAATTATATATATATATTAAATAATATATATTAAATAACTTTCCTAACTATTAAGTTGAGATATATGAGATATATCCTAGATGTGGTGCCGATTGTCTGACTTATTGCTGTCTGTGCTGTCTGGTGTGACCTGGGACTATATATCTATATATATACTATTATATATATTACTATACAATATATGATATAAAGTGAAAAGATAAAGAGAATAGATATTTCTTCTCTGTAATTACTTGCTTTTTAATTTTCAATTGCTTCTCGCATCTCTACTTCCAGCTCTTACTGGGTACATTGTCACGGCACATCAACAACATTTCTATATTAACTACGAGTCTAGTTTATAAAGTAACTTATTCTTAATGAGTTATATGCCACCAAAATTATAATCCCAATAATATACAAAACTTCATCACTACTATCACACCTACATCACGCACATACATATAGTATACTATATCATAATTCTTTTCAATACGTAGTTATATACTTTATATGCATTAAGGAAATATCCAAAAATAATTCAGCTGCGCGATGTATTCTTTATATATCGACTAACATAACCAGTTCTTCAGTTTCATAAAACAAATACAAAAACAAGAACCTTGTACATTCCGGTACATTATGCAAACTAGAAGAATACATCCTCAGCAGTGACTACTTATGTGACGCAATCCCCCTCAATCTGAGTTTCTGTTGGGTCTTTACCAATCACCACTTTCCCTTTTTGGATCATTCATGTGATCAGCGTCACTCTGATATGTCGACGTTCTTACAGTACCTGCCTGTTGGCTTAAGATAGTTCCACCTCATCTAACGTATATGAACAGAGACTATCATTGCTTAACTTCCCACGTGATATCTATGTTGGGAACTTGTACTTTCAATATCATCTTACCAATTTAAGCCCTCATTAGGGTCTGATACTAAAAACCTTGCTTGTCATTCCTAAGCCTTCAGCTTTACGTTAAATACTAATCAGCCTTTCTACAATACTTCTTGTATGTTTGACAAATACATAGACACACACATCACACCACCACACACGACCTATTATGCATCCCTCCTACGTATATATATATATTTAACCAAACTACCTCCACTATGCGAGCACAGCATCTGCACCAGCAAGTCAATTCCTAAGTGAGTGTTTACATACGGTCGTGAATCCTAGAGTTTGCTCCTCTTCTCCTTATACTTTTCACCCTGATCCAAGTTGTTAAAGGAGCCAAGTCTACCCTTCACTATCTTACCCATAGCTGGAGGTGAGAACACTATTGATTTAGTAACCTTTCCAACTGGACTATCAGTTACAGTGTGAAATGCAAGCAGCTGTGTCCAGGATTTCTGAACTCGGCGGGATGAGCTTCCATCTTCTCAATGACTCTAAGCCAGTCACACCACACACCTCCACTTACACACACATGCACACACGCTCATCATATTACACATATATACACGGCTATGCCACTCACGCAATACATCCACTACACACCACAGTCACTATTTGACCACATATCGTATACATCACATTTTTTTATTATCTTGTATAGAATGATGAGTTCATGAGAAGCCAATCGTCTCTTCGAAAGGCTGTGGAGCTTGAAAACAGATTGATAAATATTGTTACTGAAAGTATATTCATGTCATTAAATCCAGAATTGGTATAAATATGCACTTAAGCCCTGAATAAAATACGGATTCTTTCTTTAAAAGAAAAACTAAGAGTAAAAATATCCCATCATTATTTGCAGCGTTATTAAAGACAACCTATGCGACAAGCCATCCGTCCGCCTCAATCCGCCTCTCAACCACCACCACTCATAACAAAACAACAACAAAAATAACCAACAACAATAATAATTCAACACACAGAAAACCTCCACGGCGGCGACTGGTGACCACTTTAACATATATGACTACTGTACCCCTGCACAATCTGAAAAAATTACTCTATTATTTTCTTGTTATGTTTTATTTTTATTCGAATGCCTTAAGACACAGAATTATTTTGTGCAAAATATTCCTCTCTCATTAAAACAAAAGAAAAAATTCATACATCACTTTAAAAAAAGAAAGAAGAAAATCCTCTAGAAGTTTCTATTGTTTACACTTCTTTTTTCTTTTTTCTTTCTTTCTTCTCTCTCTCTCTCTCTCTCTCCTCTCTTCTACTCTCTCTCCTCTCTCTCTCTGCTCTGTTACTACCCATTCTTCTTGTCTCCTGATATTTATAGTTGACCATTTGGGTCTGCCTTGCGATTAGACAACGAACAGCCTTTCGGTCTTCACTGGCGCTTTAAATCAGCTGAGGACGTTCGTTGGTTCACAAACTACAAATAAAATAAAGACAACCAGCGGATTTCTAAATTACTTTTCCGGAATGCCACTATCCACACCATTGAGGGGGTCTAACACTTGTCTGCCACAACCACAAACAACTCAGCAAGGATCATTGGTGTTTTCTTTTTTCTCTATTTTTTCTTTTAAGCAAATGTCTGAGCCAAAAATCTATACTGTTACACTCTCCGCTCT
>CM042151.1:18128400-18138400 GCA_023376005.1 Doryteuthis pealeii
GAAAAACACCCACCAAATGAGGCTACATTGTTGACTGTGGGTGGGCAGCCATCAGCATAAAGGACTGGAATTGAACAATTCTGTGGCCTGAGAACTAAGTGGTCACCTTGACATGCCAGCACCCACTTTGGTCGTTATTTTGGATAGATGGGCGATCGAGAGCTCCATCTGATCAATCGGCGGTCATTGCCCAATTCCCTAGGACCTATATGACTTTCTTGACCGTATTGGCCACAATGACAAAACATCCAGCCTCCTTTAATGGGTGCTAGAATGAGGCGATCACCATCAGTTTATTAATTCTATCAATTTATTAATACATACAGTGCGTTCCAAAAATCGTGCATCCAAGGTGGGGAGCAAAGCCTGCCCCCCCCCCCCGAAATTAACCCGCCTAACTTGTAATTCTATGCATCAATAGTTCATGAGTATAGTGGCAAAAAATTAGCTAACGCAAAAGCTCAATTTTTAAGTAAGTGCAATTTTGCGCCCCACTCGAAGCTTGCGTTCTGGGGACGGCTGCCCCTCCCTGCCCCCTTTGTTCCGCCACTGAATACAACTGAAGTAATGAAACACTTATTTCTACTACGTCTCTTTACAAAAAAGAAAGAAAAAAACAAAACCAACAACAAACAACAAAATAAAACAAAACAGATTGGAATTAAATAGCCCACATAGTTTTAATATGCACCAAACAAAATATGACTCTAACTAATGGTAATGTTTAATAAATAGTTCTGATTTACGTCGTTACAGAAAAATAACCACTAGATGTGTGTTAATTCGTTATATTTGTCCTCGTGTCTACCATTTTCGCCACAAGCGAGTTGTATTTTTGTGCGAACATGTTCGTGTGTTTGCTCTTAAAAGGCCGTTTATTGTGTGAGTGCGTGTGTGTGTGCGTGCGTGTGGGCACGTGCGTGCTGTAGCACGTGCGCGTGTTTTCAAAACCTAACTATACACATTTTTATGGTCTAATCAATACAAACGAGATAAAAAAACTGGAACAAATATCTAAAGGTAGATTAATTTAACTGCTACAAATTCTAAAAATTTAGCGAGTGTTGTTCAGGATACAATACCGAGTAAATACTCGGTATCAGCGCAGCGAGAGATCATCATCCTTGTGCGCTAGACAGGGAGAATTATTTTGTTGAGATGGAGCGCCAACCTCCGATTAGCTCTCCAAATTTACCGCTCAGATCAAAGATACCCAATGCTGTGCTACTCATACGCTGAGTTGACGGACCGGTATCGAACCTTCGCGATTTCCTAGTCAGGTGCTCTACTGATTAAGCTAAACCGGACCCGATTAGAATTATTGATCGGGTTTGGAACTGAAATAAATCATTTAATTTTACTAAAACTAAGAGAGAACAATGATTTATCTGATTTGTTTAATTTTTTAAAGATTATAATAATCGTTATATAACATGATATCGTCCCAAATGGCTTGCCCTCATCATGTAAATGACTTTGCAAGCTTCACACTGATTCTTCTGCAACCCTCACTTAGTCGTGCCTTCTAATAATTGCTGCGATTCCTTACCAAATGAACTCTTTAGACCGTCATTCCTGTGTCCTATGTTTAGGAGCCTTCAGATATTCTCAGAGAGAAAGTAATCATAGAAGAATAGATCTGGGGTGAGCAGCCACGGATGTCACACGTATAGTGATTGAGAAATTCACAAAACACACCCATTGTTAACAAACTGTTTCCACACTATGATGGCAACTACAAATGACATATCTGTTGGACTGTTGTTTGCTGTTCAAGACCTACCCAGGCGTATTCGAGGCAAAAGGAAATGTACATTAATTCAGGGGAAAAAGCTGGAAATTTTCAAAATCTGTTATCAAATTTATCACGTTAAACTTCGCGTTTTGATATCTTACAACAAAAATGAACCATTTGCACTATTATTTCCGCATGACAATTACTTGAAGATCGTATATTGCTAAGTCACACACCAATAGCCGGTAATGGCCTAATGTTAAACTAGGGGGACGAAGAAATGTTCAAATATATGTCCAAAAACATTAGATTGGGATTTAAAAGCTTCCACACGCAAAGAAGGACGACAGAGTAATTTAAATCGTGGATGGTGGCCTTGTGTTTTTTCAACAGAAAAAATCTCCATCTCTCCACGGCACACCATATGTTTCGCGAAGCACCATGAGGCGCTGAAGTTGAACCAATTCACTAAGGAACTTGTCAAAAGAGAAGTTATCTCTAAATATCGGATTTGACGAATTTTGGTTATATCTTCCAAACTTTTGAAATTTACTTTTAGAGCGTTGTATTGGTGGTTGTCTTGATGTGGCTGGGCACAAACACATCCAGCAATAAAAATTATCAAACCTAGAAGCAGCTGTTTCAGAAAGACAAGTTTTTTTTTCTTATAAGCCAGGCCTAGTGAGGAGGGGGGCAATAGAATAACCGCCCTACCTACATCGGTAGTGGCTTCATTAAAGGCTTCACTTAATACTAGCCCAATCAATTTTTTAACATTGTTGAGAACATTCCCTAAAAGCTTAATAGTCAAACAATGAAAGGAAATAATGTAAACATCACTGAATAGAAACAAACTTCAACCCAAAAGTGCAATAACAAACCTCAAAATATTTGTAAACAATATCAAGAGAGGTCATATTCACTACTAAATAATTGCTAGACCATACGAAAAAGAATTCTAAACACAAATTTTATCTTCAATACAAATTACATTATTCCAGGAAAGACAGCAATGGACTCGAATTTTATTCCTCATATTATAGACATTTGGAAAAAGATCTATATATAAAGCAAAAATCATGATATGTACATTACAAAATTGTGATAAAAAAAAGCAAAAAGAAAAGAAAAAGATATACTTAGTACAGATTGACAGTGTATAAGGAACGCACTTTTCCACCACACACACACACACCACACACACCACCACCCACACACACACGATGAAAAAAAATGGCTCAAAAGAATTTAATTAATCTTAAGCGAATTCTTTAATTTTCAATTCAGTTTTAAAATATTACTCATTTTGGAAAAATCTACAAATCAAAAAACTGAAAATTAAAGACTTGATTTAATTTCTCTTCAAAATTTAATTTAAGATCTAGGGCAAATTTCGAAAGTTTCAGGGTAGTTCCTTCAGCCCACTCCCTTTATAAAGTTCCCGTACAGATATGAATACCCCCTCACTCCTATTAAACCTGTGCGCAGAACAATTTTAAAACCGAGATGTCCACTCTGTCCCAACACTAAAAAATTTCTATAGTTGTCAAAATTAAAGTGAAATCATCAAAATTAGCAGTTTTTCTCCAATTCTTAGTTTGTTCCTTGTTTTGTTTTTAATCAAGTGATAACGTTAGATAGGTCTGAATATAAAAAAAAGTACCGATGATTGAATTTAAATGTTAATTTTTTAGAATTATATGAAAAAACAGGCGCTCAAACTAAAATAATGATGATCGACTAATTTTCGACCAGAAATCTTAATTAGAATAAATTATATATAATATATATAATATAATAATGATATATATATATAATATATTATCAAACATTGTGTGTTATATGTAAATAATATTTACGATATACAAAAGATGCCAATTATAAATTCCAATTAAATAATTTCATCAATCAAGTGATTAATCAAACTCTTCCACAATTATGAAATACGATATTGGTACCTGTCTATTTACTCCAATTGCATTTTTGTATTATGTATGACAGTTACATATGTTTGTAAATCTTTGTTCTCTATACTCGATTGGTATGCATAAATATGTGAGTTCCTACCTGTAGCGCATATGTAATCTTCGTATGTATGTTGTAAATAAATGATATTATATATATATATATATAATATATATATACACACCAACACACACAAGAACACACCCACACACACACACACACACACATATCATACTATATATTATAATATATATATATATATATATATATATATAAATGGTGAATAAACAAATAGGGAATATTTCTTTTATTGCTATTTAATTTATTTTTTCTATTGTTTCAACTAATTTTCGACCTAAGATCATCGCCAGAGGATACAATTTCTGGAAAAATATTCCTAACAAAGTTTTTGAAAAGACGTTTTCAAGTATTTTATAGCCACAAAGAATTTACGGAAAAATGCTTTACGGGCAAAGTGCAATTGAGGGAAAACCCATCTCTGGTGTAAATTCTCTTTCTATTGCTTTATATATCATATAATAATATTATTAATTATATATGTACTATATAATATATTATATAAAGTAGGTAGCCTGTACATGTAGTCAACGGTCTTAATATACTGACCCACATAGAGGAGGAACCGTCGTAATTCTGGCCCATATCCCTGAATATTGAAGCACTAGTACTTAAAAATATAAGCACACTATATAATCAATATTAATAAACGTGTGTGGAAGTGTGCGTCGGTCAGCCCCTCTGTGTGGAGTGTCTGCGTTGCGTATTCTGTCCCATCTCATCATACACACACACACACACACACACACACACACACACAACACATATATTATATATATAATAATATATATATATATATATATATTATATACTCCAAATCTGAGTAATCAACTTTTGCTTCCTAAGGGTTTTTTTACTGTTTAGTTTAATGACACCGAGATTATGATAAATTATTCCTTACTTTAGGATGTAAAATTATGTTTTGAAAAAAAAATTCTGTTTTAATTGGTTCTAATTCAGTCGTAATTTTGGCAATTGAGTCAAAAACCGACCAATCCTCTTACTTTATTTTGTGTCGTTTCTCTTTTCTTCCCCTCTAGTATCCTCTTGAATTACCTCCTCTTATATAATTTTAGTTCTCTGGAGAGTAAAGAGAGCGAGAGATAGATAGATAGATAGATAGATAGAGAGAGAGAAGAGAGAGAGAGAGAGAGAGAGAGAGAGAGACGAGAGAACGAGAGAGAGAGAGAGAAGAGGGAGGGGGGGGGAGAATTTGAAATGGTATTTATATGTTAATTTCACGAAACAGGCAAACCCGTAGCTTATGAGTTAAAACATGTACTGTCTTAGAAAGCTTACAAAATGATTTGAGGTTTCGTCTGGCGTATTTATTTATCTTAAAAAATCTATATTCACTTTGCTAAACTCCTTTTTATTATTCAATTATCTATCAGAGCTGACATGGTGACCAAGATGGTCACGTTTTGTTTAGTATATATATATATATATATATAATATATATATATATATATAATATATCAGTAATTCATCTGTTTACAGGCTGGATCTCTCTGTGTCGTAAATATGTAAACAAATATATGAGATTTATAGTTTAACACACCCTGTAGGCAGCTGTCAAATGGCCAGAGGTTAACGAATTGATCTGACGAAAAAATCAGTCGGAGATAGTTGTTAGTGTCTAGCCACACGTAAAGAGACGTTGAAACGACGAACACGGTATACTATAGATATAATAGTATATATATATATATATATATTACACCCTATTTTATTCTGTCCCATCCTAATGTTATTGCACACATAAATACACCGGTGTCCATGTGAGATGCCATGTATATGAGAATGACACAGTAACATACATGTGTTATTACAGCTGAAATTCTTCACTGTATAATGTTTTGATCTTGGTGGTTGTTATTCACCACAGAATTAAGATCATGACAAAGAAGGGATTATGTTTAAAAGTGAATCCTTGTGTATAAAGATAAATGTTTTTTCTTTCCTTTAGGCAATACACTATTTGATTTACTTATGTGAATTTTAATCAAGAATCTATTTATCATATTTTTTTATTTTTCAAAAATTTCAGTTCCATTTTTAACACAAAAACAAGACAATATATCAGAGTAATTGCAGTGGTTGCTTTTTAAATTGCATGAGGACAATAAATAAAACAAGAAATTTATTTAATGATGATGAAGAGTATTGAATACTTATCAATTATTCCCAAATATTCTAACAAAAATTCTAAGACAATTGGCCATCAATTGAAAAAAATTGTCACGTCTGTTTTGTTATTCAATCTTTCATATGCTTGTGTCAAAGAATTTTTTCTTTAAATTTCAAGTTATTTCATTTGATTTTAAAGAAGGGGCATGAGAAATATATTCTGATTCATTGCTGATTTATTTATTTGATTAGGAAAGAATAGACAATGACTCCAAAAATATTACTCCTGCTAATATCTGTGACAATGACCTAGTAGATTCAAAACTATTGTTTAGGAAATCGAACGTGTTGATCATGAGTTTCTTCAATTCTTGGGAGGTAGGGTCTATAAGTTGTAGAGGGCCTACTACCTATGATAGAATCTATCTTTAATTTTTTATCTATTATCTATCTATCATTATCTATGTGTGTGTGTGTGTGTGCGCATATATATATATACCTATAATATATATATATTATAACTATAATATATATATAACTATATATATAATTACTATATATATATTATATAATATATGATATATATATATTATTAACTAGTGTTAAGGAAAAAAAATTAAATAAAAAATTAAAATATATAATTACTATTGATATATATATATATAATATACTATATATGAAAAATATTATAAATATAAAAAGATAAATTGAATTAGATAATAAATAAGTAAATAGCACAATAAATATGATAATACTTGTAATAATAATGAATAATATTAATAATATTAAATGATTTAAATTGATGTAAAAATCCACAAAACGTCACCAAAACCACAAATACACTTTTCATTCGCAATACCCACGTACAAATCCCGCGCTAGGATACAGTCTTAAACGTCACAGCCAACACGCATTTTGCAATGTCACGCGCATTAAACATACGCACACGTACAAAAAAAAAAAAAAATAAATAAAAATAAACGCATTCACGCTCACACGGGAATACAGTTTATTTTCAAAATAAACGTCATTTTCAAAAAAAAAAAAAAAAAAAAATTCATAAGAAGAAATGCCAGCATGTACTGGTTCAGTTCAATTCGTTGATAAAGAGGTATTACCTTCGAAAATTTCAAGAAATAATAAAAAAAATAGCAGGTCAACACACACCACCATTGGTGTACCGTATTGATTAATTTTTTATTTATTCCAAACTGCATTGGTGGATGGCCTTCTAAATCAACCTCCTAACCAATATTATATATATTATATATATATATATATATATCTACGTGTGTGTGTGTGTTGTTATTCTAGTGTGTCAAGAGTCGATGTATATCTGTTTCAGATGTTGTTGACATGGACAGAAAATATATTAGAATAATAACTTTACATCTTGTCATATAAGTTGCAGCTATATATAATCATTATATGCTATCACCCCAATAAGTATACGCGTCATGATTTTTAAATGAGAGGTTAATTTTTCTTGGTAACCAAAACATGTTCCAGCTTATAAAAAAACGGTCGTGACCCAAGATTATTTATTTCTGTGAAGAAATCAAATCAAAACGATATTCATGCAGGTATACGAACCAAAAAATGATGGTAGCACATTCAGTAACCCAAAAATAGAATTAATATATATAAGTATCTACTTATTTTGATTTTTTGGTAAACTTTCAATACTTTAGGCGTATGTACAAATGATATCGTCTTGATAGCTTAACAACTTCCACTGGAACAAAAATTAAAATCCCAGGTATTTTTATTTAGAAGAAAATTAACTTTCATAAAAAAGTTTGTTACGAGTGTACGTTATTTATGTGGTTATTATATATTTGTGTGTGTTCTCTGTGGTGTATCAGTATGCGTCTGCCAATGTGGCTTGGGTTTATTACAGCTTGCTAGGTCTGGTATTCGGTGGGAAAAGTCAGAAAGTAGACATGTAATCGATCTTTCTGTCCTTCTTTATTTATTGATATATAAATATATTTTCTCTTTTCTCGGTCGTGACACACACGAATGATATGTATATTGATATTGGTAAATTATTTTTCTTTATTGTTTTTACAAGATGTTTATTTGCCTAGCATGATGTAATAAAACATTAACCTCCACTATTATCTATTTTATTTCCACAGGTAAATAGACTTCATGAGGACAAGACACCCTGCATTTTATTATACTTCAACATGTTAGTTTCAGTTTTGGTGCTGTTGCTGTTATCTATATCTGCCACACCTATCATTGTGCTGGATCTACGTATTATGTAGAGGAGGACGGGAGGCCCTGATACATATCGGTAACATGCTGAAGATTTCTCGAATCATGGACAATATTTTACCAGAGGAAGAATCTAGTACGATTTTTAATCAGTATCAAAGATTGCAACCACAGTATTTTTTCAAAACTGTTGTCGTGTCTCCCAAAAAGAAAGGAAAACTGTACGTAGCCCAAACTAACTTCGATGCCGAATCTATGTGTCGTTACAATATCGAAGTTTTAAAGATAGATTAAGTCGCAGTCCGACGCGTGAAATCCTTTATGAGACATTAAAATAAAAATAGATTGTTAAAAAGACCTGAAATGACCATGATGCGGAATCTTCAGCAATGTTACCCAGAAGTGTATCAGGGCTCCTCCTTTCCTCTACATAATACGTAAGATCCACACAATGATAAGGTGTGCAATATAGAAACAGCAGAACAGCACACAAAAACTGAAACTACATGTTGAAGTAAGAAAAAAGCGGCCAGGTTGTAGCTTTGTTCTCATGAGAGTCTATTTAACCTGTGGAAATAAAAAATAGACATTATATTTAGTGAGGTAAATGTTTTATTTTACATGTCATGCTAGGCAAAAAAAAATCTTGTAAAAACGAATAACAGAAAAATAATTATCCATTATATCAATATACATATCATTTCGTGTGTTGTCAACCGAGAAAAGAAAAATATATTTATATATCAATAAACTAAAAAGGAAGAAAGATCGATTACCAGTCTACTTCTGACTTTCCCCACCAGAATACCAGACCAGTGCAAAGCTCGGTAATAAACCAAGCTACATTGCAGACGCATACTGATACCACAGAAGAAAACACACACAAATATATAATAGCCAATACATAGTAACACCCGTAACAAACTTTTATGAAAAGTTTAATTTATCTTCTAAATAAAAAATAACCGGATTTTATTTTGTCCAGTAAGATTGTATACTATCAAGACGATATCATTTGGCACCATACGCTTAAGTATTGAAAGTTTTACCAAAAATTCAAAAATAAGTAGATATCTATATATATAATTCTATTTTTGGTTACAGATGTGCATTACAATTTTTGTGGTTTCGTATACCTGATGATATCGTTTTGATTTGATTATCTCCAGCAGAAATAATAATCTTTGGTCACGACCCGTTTTTTATTTAAGCTGGCCATGTTTTGGTTTACAAGAAACATAACCTCCTTCATTTAAAAATCATGACGCGTATATTTATTTGGGGTGATACTATATTGATATATAATTATAGCTGCAACCTTATATGAAGCAAATGTAAATTATTTATTCTAATATTATTTCTCTGTCCATTCAAACATCTGAAACAATATACATCGAGCTCTTACACCAAGAATACACACACACACCACACGTAGGATACGATATATTATATAATATATATATATATATTGTTAGGAGGTTGATTTAGAAGGCCATCACAATGCAGTTTGGAAAAATAAAAAAAATAATAATACGGTAACAATGGTGGTGTGTGTTGACCTGTATTTTTATTATTTCTTGAATTTTCGAGGTAATACCTCTTTATCAAAAAATTGAACTGAAGCAGTACAGCTATGGCATTTCTTCCTAAATGAATTTTTTTTTTTTTTTTTTTTGAAAATGACGTTATTTTTGAAATAACTGTATTCCCGTGTTGAGCGTGAATGCGTTTATTTTATTTTATTTTTTTTTTTTTTTTCGTGTGCGTATGTTGTAATGCGCGTGACATTTGAAAGCGGTGTTGGCTGTGACGTTAAGACTGTATCCTAGCGCGGGATTGTTACGTGGGTATGTGCGAATGAAAAAGTGT
>CM042151.1:18143400-18213400 GCA_023376005.1 Doryteuthis pealeii
TTACTTTCTCTCTGAGAATATTCTGAAGGCTCTAAACATAGGACACAGACAATTGACGGTCTGAAAGAGTTCATTTGTAAGGAAATCGCAGCAATATTAGAGGCAACGACTAAGTGAGGGTTGCAGCAAGAACTTCAGTGTGAAGCTTGCAAAGTATTTAGCTGATGAGGGCAAGCATTTGGACGATATCATGATTATATAAAAGATTATTATATCTTTAAAACAAAATTAAACAAAATAAAAATATTGTTCTCTCTTAGTCTTATAGTAAAATTAAATGTATTTATTTAAGTTCCAAACCCGATCAATAATTCTATCGGGTCCGGTTTAGCTTAATCAGTAGAGCACCTGACTAGGAATCGCAAGGTTCGATACCGGTCCCGTCAACTCAGCGTATGAGTAGCACAGATTGGGTAATCTGATCTGAGCGGTAAAGTGAGAAGCTAACGGTAGGTGTGGCGCTCCATCTCAGCAAAAATAATCTCCCTGGTCTAGCGCAAAGGGATAGACTCTCTCGCTGCCAGCTGATACCGAGTATTTACCGTATTTATTCCTGAACAACACTCGCTAAATTTTTAGAATTTGTAGCAGTTAAATTTAATCTACCTTTAGAATTTGTTCCATTTTTTTATCCGGTTCGTATTGATTAGACATAAAAATGTGTATAGTTTAGGTTTTGAAACACGCGCACGTGCACACACGCACGTGCACACACGCACGCACACACACACGCACTCACACAATAAACGGCTTTTAGAGCAAACACACGAACATGTTCGCACAAAAATACAACTCGCTTGTGGCGAAAATGGTAGACACGAGGACAAATATAACGATTAACACACATTCTAGTGGTTATTTTTCTGTAACGACGTAAATCAGAACTATTTATTAAACATTACATTAGTTAGAGTCATATTTTGTTTGGTGGCATATTAAACTATGTGGGCTATTTAATTCCAATCTTGTTTTGTTTTATTTTGTTGTTTGTTGTTGTTTTGTTTTTTTCTTTCTTTTTTGTAAAGAGACTAGTAGAAATAATTTTCATTAACTTCATGTGTATTCAGTGGCGGAACAAAGGGGGCAGGGAGGGGCAGCCGTCCCAGAACGCAGCTTCAGGGGGCGCAAAATTGCACTTACTTAAAAAAGCCTTTGCGTTAGCCTAATTTTTGCCACTATACTCATGAACTATGAATGCATAGAATTTACAAGTAGGCGGGTTGAATTTCGGGGGGGGGGCAGCTTGCCTCCCCACCTTGGATCACGATTTTGGAACGCCACTGTATGTATTAATAAATTGATAGAATTAATAAACTGATGGTTGATCGCCTCATTCTAGCACCCATATAAAGAGGACTGGATGTTTTGTCATTGGGCCAATACGGTCAAGAAAGTCATATAGGTCCTAGGGATTGGCATGACCAGCCGATTGATCAGATGGAGCCTCTCCGATCGCCCATCTATCCAAAATAACGACCAAAGTGGAGTGCTGCATGTCAAGGACCACTTAGTTCTCGGGCCACAGATTGTTCAATCCAGTCCTTATGCGTTGGGCTGCCCCACCCACAGTCAACAGGTAGCCTCATTGGTGGTGTTTTTCCCCTCAGCAGAGGTGAAACTGCGTTTCTACTGCCCCAGTTGACAAAGCAGTACATTACTTTCGGTCATACTCTCCTGAATATTGTGACACGTGACCAGATAAAAAGTGAGTGTGAAGTTCTTGCGTATGTATAATATTTTGGCTTAAAAATCTGGAGAAAAAAGTGTTATACACGAATAATTACATTACTTAGAATGTGTATCGAAATTAAAAATTTAAAAAAAACAAACCTTTTCAGATAAAGAAATCAATTCATTGATAACTCAATTCATTGAAATCAATTTCTAAAATCAATTTCCTTTTGAATAGTCTATTGACTAGAGTTGATTAACTGGAATAATATATAAGTTATTTTTTATTGATTACATTGTTATATCTTAATTAGAAGGAGACTTCAAATTATTAACAGTCTGCTTATGTCTCAATACAAAGTCGCAAACAATTCTGATTCTCATTATTCAAATCTATATCAATAATTCAAATACTTTGACCGACTTTTAACGACGTGTAAACATTTTTGAAATACTCTCAACAGAAATTTAATCCATTAAAAATATTGTAATCTTATCATCTCTTTCTATCTTTTTCCCTGTCTCTTTCTTTCTATTCATCACTAAAATTCTCGTTATGTATATGATCATAACTCAGCAAAAACGGCACATTATAGCGAGATGTTTACTAATAACCAATTTCCTGTACAATTTACAACTGAATGATATTTTGTGGGGTCTGCATTTGCACTGAACATCTATTCTCGATAAAATAGATCTACCTATGAAAACCCTTCCTAAACACCAGGTACCTCCAATTTGGCCTATGAAATTTACCCCTCCTTCCTATATTTAACACAATGAAACTTGCATAAAGGTTAATATTATCTTGAAAATCTTTTGTCCATTTAAAAGAAGAAACATAAAAAAAACTACTGATGATTTTTTTAAATTTTAAGCTTATGGAAATAATGAAAATTATGAACGAAAACAATGTTTACATTTTCGCATCGTTAAATCAATTGAAATTTAACGTAACCAAGAACAAGTTACGACTAGAGGCTTTTTTAAAAATTCCATGAAAAATCAATTAATGGTCTGATTTTCACGAAAACTTCCATAATTACTTACCTTTTGATTGAAAATATGTTTGAAATAGGTTTTTCCTAAAATATATTAGGGAAAATATTTTTACGAGGTCTACATCCCCCTTAGTTTATTTTATGAAATATGAAAAAAATGAATCCACAAAAACAATTTTTACTTTTTTTCTATAAAGATAAGAGTCTGAATAATTAATACGGGGGTTTTTAGTAAAAAAAACAAAAAAAAAAAAACATGAATACAGAATTCTGCTAAAAATATTAATAAAGAAACTGGCCCTGTTATAAAAAAACGGACTGTTTTACTTATTTTTCAAGATAACGGTGAGTAATTTTCCCCTGTCGGATAATTTGATCTTTAAATTAACTGTTTTTCTTTGTAACAACTCTTTAGGTTCGTTTTTCTTTTTGCGAGATTTTTTTTTAAATTCAAAAATATTTACGTTTCCTCTTCCAATATCGCCTAAACTGATCACGTGATGTTTTTTGGTGGTACCTACTAAACACAAATAAATATCATTGTGGATTACTTTTATGACAGAATCCCAACTGGATTATAAGTCATCTAAGCGTATTACTAAAATTCTCATTATGCTTGGATAAATGTAATCGTAATAAAAATAAACTTAAAAAAAAAAACGTTATAGTGTGATTTTTATTAGAACAATAGACAAAAATGCTCTGATTTAGAGAATAAAGCAATGCTTAATCCAATTTGCTGTGGAATTATAATTTTATGGGGGTGATCTGTATTTAAAATGAAAAATCAATTTTTAATCAACCAAATTCTCAATTTAATGGAGATATCCATAACATCCTGATTAGAATCCTTAAATATAATAGCATTGTGGCTTAGATAAGCATTTGGTTGGCTTGTAGATGCTGCTTAGATCATCGCCTGTAGCTAGACACAGAATCAGATGAAATGGACACCTTTATCTAGAAAACACATGTTGGATGAAAAGATCTCAGATGACGCCTTATAGTGAATATTTTTTTATTGTCTGCAAGAGCTTCGGGTAGAGAGAGAGAGAGAGAGAGAGAGAGAGAGGAGAGAGAGAGAGGAGAGAGAGGGCGTTGAATTGTCTCAGCAAGGACCTTTGGCTAGCCTTGGTTGACTGTTTTAACTACTGTCTGCCAGATGAAAATGTGTTGCTTTTATATGGGTATTGTCCTCTTTGTCTTGTCAGATCATCAAAATGCTCATTAATCATGTAGGTTCAACTTGACCTGATGTCAGCAAAGTCCTCTCAACTCAAGTGCTGATGCTGATGCTTCATATATTATTACAATATTGTCATGGGGTGTTGTTACAACAGAAACACAAAGGATTCAAGGGTTTTCTAGTAAATATTAATCTTATCAGAAGTAGATGAAAATGCCAAAAAGGTAAATAGATTGAAATGGATATGAGTAAATCTATGAGTGAGTCTATTTCATCAAATTTTGCCCAAAATTGCTGAACTAATATTTATTTTTCAACATAATCTCTTTCATTGTCAATGCACTTAATTCAGTGGTAAATAGAAATCATATAGATCAAACAGTAAAAATTTCAAATCAGAATTCAACAAATAACTAAATTAATTAATCAAACACACAAACACACACACACACACACACACTTTTCTCTTTTCATATATATATATATATATATATATATATATATATATATATATATATATATATATATATATAAAAAATATCCAACTGACTGGTATGTAGGGAATAATTCTATTTGGGATCATAAATATCTCCTGTACACCCACAATACATGCTCATGTTGATGCAACCTTATAGATTTATAGTAGGATTTTTATAAATCCCTAAGAGAGCTCAATGTATAACTAATACATTGATTATATACAGAGCAATATTTATACCTTCAAAGAAAGGAAAACTTAAAAAACCGTCACTTGGCTATTATAAATTTATTTTGACCAGAACTTAATATGAGCCTAGTTTCACCAGATAGCCTACTACATAATGACTGAGAAAAACTAGAATAGAGAAGATATTTTTTTCTTTCTTTCTCTTTTATAAGACCAATGAAAACTCCCCTCCTCGAACACACCCACATAAAATCCTAAATAGGATGATAATAATAACAACAGAAAAGCAATCAAATACATCAAAAAAGAAAAAAAAATTCAAATAGGAAATGTACATTTTAGATACAATGTAATTATCACTTCCTGAACACAAACCAAGTTTTTGCATGTCAGAGAATTAACCTACACCAATAAATAAAAAGATTCTCCATTAATATCTGATTTTGAAAAAATTAATTCTTTATTTAATTTGAATATAAATATTTGTACTTAAGGACTGTCACAGTCATTTTTGTACCATTGTTAAATTTTATTCTGGTATTAGAATTTTAAAAAATTATTAAAATAAATGAAAAAAAATTTTTAAATTTAAAAATAGAAGGAAAAAAACAAAAAAAATAAAAAAATAAAAATAAAAAATAGAAAAAATAAAAAAGAATCATTATTATAAACATAGTTATCACTCTTAAGAAGTCTAAGAGTATTATTCATTATCATTACCATTGAGATTAGAATCTTTCTGGTTGAAATAAATTTATAATAGCCAAAAAGTAAAGTAAAGTCGTTGGAGTGGCCTAAAGTCAGTATCAGCCAGACAGTGAGGGAGTCTATCCTCTTTCTCTACCACTAGACCAAGGAGATTTTTTTTATGTCTGAGGTGGAGTTCCAACCTACTATCAGCTTCTTACTTTAGCGTATAGATCCTTGTGCTATTCATATGCTGAGTTTGTGAGGCTGGTATTGAACCAGTAACTTATGGTTCCTAGGTGGACGCTCTATCAAATTGAGCTACACCATATAATATATATATATAATATATATATATATATATATATATATATATATATTCAAACAGATTTGATAAAAGATAATGGAATCCTTATTCTTTTGGAGTTTTTTTTTTTTTCTTTAAAGTTTTCTATCAATTTTTAAAATGTCATCACCATGAAGGGAATTCAGTTCTCTTCTGAACCATTATCAAGGCTGTTTTAAGTATTTAATTATTTGTTATAATTTGTCTAGATTATTGTTTTGTTTTTGTCACTAAGTTGACACTAAATAACACTAGTGGTTTATTTTGTAAGATTTAAATTATAATTCTTAAATATATCTAAGTGCTAGGCAAACATGATTTAGAATAGAAATTGTTCTATCTATAATATTCGAAACAACTTTAGTTGTTTAGAATATTATAACTGGTTTCATAATTAATTCTATTGATAATGGGCTTATATATATATATATATATATATATATATATATATATATATATATATATATATATATATATATATGTATGTATGTGTGTGTGTGTGTGTGTGTGTGTGTGTGTACGTGTACGTGTGTGTGTGTGTGTATATGTTGTGTGGAGAGAGAAGAATAAAGAGACCATCATTTATTATATAATATATATATATATATATTATAATATATATATATATATATATACTCTGGACCTTATTCTTGAGATAAAATTTTCAATTTATGAAACAAGAAAAAGTCATAGGTCTAGAGAGAGCATCACTTGCATAATCCTGTATTTTACCAAAAACTTTGATTCAATATTTATTTAGACTAGGTTCATAATGTTTATCAAAATGGCACTGAGTCATGTAGACAAAGTGGGAATCTTGTGGTGTAGAGGCTAACATGCTGGAATGTGATATCGTAGTAATTAATTTCAAACTCTATTATGTTCACTTTTGGACTAATACCCTTGGGAAAGATATGAAACCCCTCATCCACCACCCCCAAGCTAAGGATTAGTACCACTATTGTTCTTCTACAATGTTGGCTTTGGCATTAAATAAACCACAAAGGTTGATATGCCAGAAAAAAAAGAAACTCAAGACAATGTCAAGACATGTAACTCAAATGCAATTTATTATGTAAGCTGCTCAGCAGTGTACGCAACTTCATTCCAATTTTAAATTTATAAAAAATTTGAAACTTTTGGTTTGATTCTCTTTGATCACATTTTGGTCTCTGTTTATATGTGCAGATAGATAGATAGATAGATAGATAGATAGCAGAGGCATATATTCTGGGAATAATAAATGAGTGCTACAAACTCACCATGCATGGTATAATATTTTGCAATTTTCGCTAGCTAACCATTGTTAGTGAGTTTGATTTCCCCTGGGTGCTCCACACTTCTAGCCTTGTACCAAACTAAATTAAGCTTAGTAATCATCACCATAAGTGACATTCCACCATTCTGTGAAAAGTTGTGTTTATAGATTTGTTGAGTGATGGAATTCATTTAAAAAAAAAAAGGTTATTTTGTCAAAAAATAATAGTGAAAATATCCTTTTTTTAAAAAGTCAGCACTCTCTTAATTCAATTTGATAAAAATTGCGATAAATATCCTTAGAATACTAAAAAATATTTATTTTCTATAAAGAGATCCACACAGAAATTTTTGTGAAATACTACCAAAGTAGTAAGTTCAGCATCTTAGTATAGCATGTGACAATAACTATATACCCATCATGGATAGATAGATAGATAGATAGATAGATAGATATTTCAATCAAGTCATTTTTTAAGTGTATATTCTTTCCACATCAATTAGAATTTATCTAATAGTTTGGCTAAATTTTAGCAGCTCTATTTTTGCTTAGCATCAGACTAAGGGAGACAATTTATGTATGACTTAACGGATATCTTCGTCATTCATTTTGAATTGTTTGACAGAGATGATTTTGAATGAATCATCTATGATAGAATCAAATGTTTAATTAAATTGATGAATCATGATATCTATATAATTTTAAAACACATGTATTTTTTATTTGAAAATTTCTCAAAATTGACCCAAAATCATTTCTTCATGATGTTTTTAAAGTAATCTAAATCCATTATTGATACTTTCTTGTTTCTAACAAAGCTTCTGATATAAATTTTCACCTCAATAGTAGTTGAATTGAGTTTGATCACTAGAGCATTATCATTTAAAATCTAAAATTTCTATTTTTCTACATATTATATGATGTTACCTCTTTTAATCAATAAATTATTAATACTTGATTGCATTAATTTTTTAATGTAAATAATTTTTTATGTGGCTTGATCAGAGTTGCAATTATTTTTATTCATAACTGTTATATCTCTTCATTAAGCTTTTTCAATTTATACTTAAGATGTCAGTTTAATATATTATCCAACCAATGACTGATCACAACTCAGAAGTATTTTATTTTGCACTACATGTATATAAATGATAATGATTGTAGACCATAATTTACAGGAGGCTAAATGCTTATATGTTATTTTTTTAAGATTACATTAAGATTTTTAAAAATTAACTAAAAATTGTTCCATTAACATTTTCATTTGCTTGAGTTAAGAGTTAGAATATAAAGAAATTTTAACTTTTCATTTTATCAACTAGAAAAAATATCAGTCTGCACATTTTTTTAAACTTTTATAAATATGGTCAAAAATATATATTTTTGTAAATTCTTATTCTTTTTTCACCTTCTTATTGTTATTGTTATTGTTATAATCATTTTATTTGTTATTCTAATTTTATAATACTCATACAATTTTTTTTTTTTCATATTCTGATATCATTATTCTTATTCTTATTCTCACTAATCTTATTATTCTAATATTCTTATTTTTATATTTGTCTTATTATTCATCTTCATATCTGATGACTATCAATATTCTTATTATCATTTTTACTGTTTTTATTTTCATTCTTACTACTTTGTTCTAATCATCTAATCTTAGATTCTTCTTATTCTTGTTGTTTTTCTTCATCGGCTTTTCCCTATTCTCATTTTAAATTAATAGTTTATAAAATGAGTGTCTTTTTTTAATAGCTGATAATCATTTATGAAAACAAATTCTTGAAATAATTTTATAGCAGTAACATAACAAATTACTATTTACATGACATTTCTGAGATCGCCGAATGATTAAAATACAGAGTTGCCTCCCTTGCATCTAGAAAACCTGTGCCTTTCAACACAATTTACACACACAATTCTATGAGATGAAGAAACGATATATTTTTGTAATAGGACAGATTCTAAACCATTTTAAAACTTCCTAGAAGCATTAATTGATATTTTTAGAAACTGTAATGAGAAAAATTAATTAGCAATGTGTCAGAAGTATTTTCCTGAACTATGTAAATTTTAAACCATGTAAAATCAATGATTTCATTGATTATTTTCAGTACTGTGCCACAATGAATAAAGTTGATTTTTTTTAAATCCATAAAAACTTGTTTTAATTTGTATTATTTAGATTTTTTTAAATCCCAATATGAGTAAGATAAAAAAAATCATACATAATAAGTATAAGTGTGAATTCTTGGTAAAAAAAAGCATTTATAAAAACGTTTATAGGTTCCAAAAAATTCACCCATGGCATAACAGATATAAGTGTTGAATTAATACAGCTGTAAGAAATGATCATCTGGAGGCTGCAGATGAAAATAACATAGAATAAATAACATAATTTAACACTTGTACCCAGACATGGTTAATGGAATGAGAATAATCTGCCTCAATGGATAAAATAAAAGCTTTGATTGAAGTCTGTGAAGGCTTATAATTTTGGCAAGAAAGCTTCTGAGTTTGATAATAATGTTACCATGTTTGACAAGAAATATTGAAACATTGTGTATATTACAATAAAGATGAGAGCAACAGTGTAAAAAATCTAAATAATACAAATTATTAAGTGTCATCTAAAAAATTTATACAAACAACTGGTTTTCAGATTTTCCAATAAAAAGGCTAATCTTTTTTTAAAATAATGAAAGCATTATTCTGATTAAAATGGAAACATACATTACATACATATGTGTTTATGTGTATGTGTGTGTGTGTGTGTGTGTGCATATATATTATATATATATTATATATATATATATATATCTTAGAAAGGAAGGAATATATATATATATATATATATATATATATATATATATATATATATATATATATATATATATATATATCTTAGAAAGGAAGGAAAAACTCAAAAAACTGTATATAATCTAAAAAGTGTATTATACATTGAGCTCTCTTTAGTGATTTAAAGATTCACTGTATTTATACATACTGGATCATACAATAATAATACAGTGTATCTTAGAAATCACATATAGAATCATCCCTTACTACCAAGTTTTGGATACCCCTCATCTTTCTCTCTCTCTCTCTCTCTCTCTCTCCTCTCTCTATATATATATATATATATATATATATATATATATATATAATATATATATATATATATATATATGAGTTAATGTTCAGTATTTCTCTTTTAAGCATATTCCAAATAAAATGATAGAATAACTAGCAGGATATATGACAGTTTGATATAATTTAACTATTACAATGTTTTGATATTAAGAGCTATTGCAATATTTCAATACGTAAAAGTATAATAATCTCTGACAAAATCATTTCTTTCATTCTTTTTCTCATCTATATTTTTCCCTTCTTTCTTTCTTTCTTTCTTCCTTTTCCCTTCTTTTTCTTTCTTTTCTCTTTTCTTTTTTTTCCATTCCATTGAAGCAGATGATAAGCATTATTTCCTCCTGTCTTACTCTCCTTTCTTCTTTCTTTTTTTCTTTCTTTCTTTCTTTCTTTCTTTTTCCCTCTGATGCATTTCTTTTCCATATTTTCTTCATTTTCTTTTTTCACAATTACTACATAATGATTCATTATTTATTGGAGAGGAGTACAGGGCATAACATTTGAACATATGCATTCATATCTTCTGTATCAAAACAGAATGGTCCATTATTTATCTGAGGTGATGACAGGGCATGACACACAGAGATACAAGCATTTCAGTATATAGATGATGATTTATTTAAGTTTATAAGATGTTGAAAATATCTATTTCTGTGACATAGATGTTTTGAATTTATTGATAAATTAAAAGTGATGTTGCATTTAGTTTGGTTGCATAAGAAGATTTTTAAAACATTCAAAACAAGTTGGAGGAGTCCTGTGGCATATTGGCTAATGTGATGGACTGCAACATCATAGTAAGCAGGTTCAAACTCCAGTCATCTTATCATGTTCACATTTGGAAAGTGGGAAAAGGTATAAATCCCTTCATCCCCCAATCTATGGGTTAAATAGTATCAATATACACCAACAATTTGCATATAATTTAGAGATAAATTTTCCAAAAACTATTATAATTTCATACAAATTGGATGAAAGTTCTTTATTTTTCCTGGACAATAATCTTAAACTAAAACAAAGACAACTTTTTTTTGACTTGGCATAAAATTATCTTTGAAATTAAAAATGTATGAACTATGATGAGTGTATTTTACAGACACACACACACACACACACACACACACACACACACACACACACACATATGTATATATATTTTGATATTTTGTATATTTCTATATTTTAGGAAATCCCCCCCCCAATCCAATAAAAATAAATGCCATGACAGTTGAAGGGGATAGGATATCCTGAAATATAGCAAACTATTTATTTGCTATATTTTTTCAATACTTTCTTTTAGTTATATACATATATAAAATAGGCCATGCTATTTTGATCAAATCTATGAGAAAAATATGTGGAATTCAGATGTTGAAAATGTAAGAAGTTTTAAGGAAAAATGCATTTTCATCATTAGATGGCATATGTATGTATTTCCATGTATATGTATTAACATATATTGTTTAACAATCCTTGCATATTATATTGTATTTATAATATATAATATTTAATTATATATAATATTTAATATTTATATTATTATCAACATTATTATTCATAGTTTTTCCTTAATGTTCTGCTTTTTATACTCATGGAGCTGAGTCCATTCCTTGGAATAAGGACAACTATGAGAGTGTGATGGATTTATTTGATGGAAAGAATGCAAAGATTCCTTACACTATGTACATATATCCTGTGAAAACTGAACTCACTAACAATGGTCTGCTAACTTAGGTCCTGTTATAATATGCTAACATGGAAGAGTTGCATCCCTTCCACAAAAGACCAGTCTGGACCTGGCCCTAAGATTGCATGTGCAGAGACTTATAAATATTACTGAGAGACGAAGCCAATGCAAATAAGCAGAGTGTACCCTTGACTAATAAATGTGTTATATGTTAAATTTGAAATCCAAAGTAATTATTGAAATATCACTAACGCTACTACCTAAACCAGATCCCTAATCATTATATGTTTTGAGGAGCCTTTCTTAAAAGATTAGCTCAAATTTTGGGCACCTATTGAGGATTAAACTCACTACTTAGTAGTAATTGCAAGATGAGTTTGCTAGAAATACATCATAAGATGACTTATATTATATCAGAGTATGTTAAATTAAATATGCCATTTTTATTTGCTCATAAATGCCCTTGGGGCAGGGCTGAATTTATTAGGGGGGCAAAGAAAGCAATTGCCCCAGGCTCCCTATCAGAGGAGCACCCAGATTTCCTTTATAAAATCTATAATAATTATAAAAGTAGTTTTATCATTAAAAAAATAAAGGTGATTTGCTGCAGGCTGAAAAGAATTATATCATTTTGTTATATAATACAAACTGAAAAATGTAGTGAAGGTTATTCTTACAGTCAAGATAATAGAAAAAAGTAAAATCAAACATTTTATTTGGAATATAACTTATAAATCTTTCTTTTAATAAATTCATCTTACTTTCATTTTTTAAAATTTCTCATGTGCCTAATTTAATTACTATGTTGAGGCAACTTGAGGGTCCCCCTAACCAGAAGTGCCCCCTGCCCCTAAGATCTAAATTTGACTCTGCCTAAGGGTGAATATAAATAAGATTAATTTTTAAAAAGACAGATACATCATGTACAAAAGTTTTATGATTGCCCATGAAAAAAAGTACTTTTTCAAATTTGATATTGAGGATTTTACAAGAATTTAATTTGTTTCTGGTTAATTTTGAAGCCGGAATAAACATTTTGGTTGCATGAGTATTTGTTTTACCACTCTACCTATGAATGCAGAACAGTGTTAATTTTTAAGAAGAGTATATCTGGTTTGAATTCAGTGTTCTTCTTCCTAGATTGATTTCCTTACCCAGACTAAATAGTCCAGTCTGTCCTACTATTTACCAATAACTGAGAGGAGAAAGAGTATTGTGAAGATTATGAATCCAATCCTGGATTTTAGAAATGTTTTAGCATTTCAAAACGAAATTTTTCTGTCACTTTGCATTTCTATTCAATTCTTAGTCACTTGAGTCAATGAAAAGTTCAATGTTGTAATTGTTGTGTACCAGACTCAAAAAATACTTTTTGCATTTTAATGTACATTTCTCTTCCAACTCCAAAGTTCAATTACCCAGTCACTCAGATTTTATTGACAAAAAAAATATACTGCCTTAAGCAATTAGTCTTACTGGCACTAAGTCATTATTTTATACTGGGAGAATTAATTGTGGAGTTTTTACCTTTTTTTTTAAAATGTTTCTCATTTTATAATGAGAAGGAAGGTCAACTCTTAACATCCTGTTGAGATTTTTCTAAGTCCAGAGCATTCCTATAAGGATATATAAAAAAATGGCTAAAAATGATCTTTGCATCTAAAGTGACCTGTTATTCCCCTTAAATCAAAGATTTCTACATACATTTAATATTAAATTTAAACAAAGGCTATTGTTTGGGGCTGATTAGTTAAAATGAATGTGACTTCCAGCCGGGTGGAATGAGGTGGTATAGGACTTTAAGAGTTTTAAAGATCATTTCTTTTTGGCTAAAGAAACGAAAAGAATATTAGCAGGAGTTGTTGGTATATATATATATATATATATATATATATATATATATATATATATATATATATATATATATATATACTACCTGGGGTAACCAGCAAGGCTTCAAAAAAGTTAAATAATCCTGGCTTGAATTTATTGATAACTTATTAAGTGTATATATATATATATATATATATATATATATATATATATATATATATAGGCAAATAATAAATATATATTTTAGTATACATTTATTTGTATGGAAACAAGTCTGCTACCATTGGTTTCATGCTATCCAAACTTAATTGTTTATGTGGAGCAATCATCAGGCAGCAAAAGTTTTTTGAAAATGATAAAATACGGCCAAATCTATTGTGTGTTTCTTTAACTGACATGCACATACAATTAAACAAACGCACAATAGATTTGGCCATATTTTTATCATTTTCAAAAAACTTTTGCTGCCTAACGATTGCTCCACATAAACAATTAGATTTGGATAGCATGGTAGCAGACTTGTTTCCATACAAATAAATGTATACTAAAATATATATTTATAATTTCTCTATTTATTCATTAATGCTTTATCACAGATATTGAGCACTCTCCTAATAATACTGTATGTTGGCTAACTACTGCTTCTTCAAGTATGATAGTGCCAAATCATACATAGTGATATATATATATATATATATATATATATATATATAAAATAAATGCCATGCCAGTTGAAGGGGATAGGATTTCCTGAAACATAGCAAACTATTTATTTGCTATATTTTTTCAATACTTTCTTTTAGTTATAAACATATATAAAATAGGCCATGCTATTTTGATCAAATTTATGAGAAAAATATGTGAAATTCAGATTTCAATATATATATATATATATATATATATATATATATATATATATATATATATATATATATATATATATATGTGTGTGTGTGTGTCTGTGTGTCTGTGTGCCTGTGTGATATATATATATATATATATATATATATATATATATATGAATAAAAGTGAAAAGATAAATAGGAATAATATTTCTTTGTAATTACTTGCTTTTTAATTTTCAATTGTTCTCCACTCATTTCCACCTTAGGTAATTGTCAGGAAAAACTTTTCTTTAATGAGAGTTTTAAATAATTTTTAAGAGTTTATATGCCACCAAAAATAAACCAATAATATAAAATTCATTCATTACATACACACATACATACATACATACATACTATATATATATATATATATATATATATATATATATATATATATATATATATATTGATAAGGAAAATCAAAATATTCAGCGGATGTATTCTTTATATATGATAATGTGCCAAATTAACATTTCAGTTTTAAAACAAAACAAAAACAAAACCTTATGTTGGTACATTATCATATATAGAAAATACATCCTAGCAGTGACTATTATAGTGACTGCAATCCCCTCATTGAGTTTGTTGTTTTACAACACATCTACCCTGTTTGGATCATTTAATGTTGAATCAGGTCATCTTGATATTCGGTTTCTTACAGTACCTGCTGTGGCTTAAATAGTCACCCATCTAAGTATTGAACAGAGCTATCATTGCTTAACTTCAGTGATCTAGTGGGAACTGGTACTTTCAATATCACTTGACCATAAGTCCCTCATTAGGTGTCTGATACTAAAAACCTTGTTGTCATTCTAAGCTCAGTTTAGTAAATACTAATCAGCCTTTCTACCAATATTCTTGTATGTTTGACAATAAATAGACACACACACACACACACACACACACACACACACACACACATATATATATATATATATATATTTACCAAACTCCTCCACATGAGCAAGATGCGACACAAGGTCAATTTCCTAAGTGGAGTTTAATAGGTCTGAATTCAGAGTTTTCCTTCTCCTATACTGTTCACCTATCCAAGGTTAAAGAGCCAAGTCTACCCTACTATTTACCCATAGCTGGAGGGAGAATATATGGATTTATACCTTTCCCAAGGATATTAGTACTATGTGAAATGCAAGCAGCTTTGTCCAGGATTTGAACTCGGGTTGATGAGTCCATTTCCAATGACTCTAGCCATTACACCACACACCTCCATACACACACACACACATATACACATATATACACATGCACACGAATACACACACACACACATATATTTGCACATATATACATAAATTTTTTTATTGAGTTTGTAAGAATGAGTCATTGAGAAGCCAATCTCTTGCGAAAGGTGTGGAGCTTGAAAACCAGAGATAATATTGTTATGAAAGTAATTTATGTCATTTAAATCAGAATTGGTATAAATATGCTTACTGAATAAAATAGGATCTTTCTTTAAAAGAAAAACTTAAGGAAATAATATCCCATCATTATTTGCAGCTGAAACAACAACAACACCGCTACCACCACCACCACCAATAACAACAACAACAAAAATAACAACAACAAAAAATTAAAACAAAACCAGTGGAATTAATATTTGGATTTCAAATCTGAAAATAATTCTATATTTTTTTGTTATGTTTTATTTTTATTTCTGAATGCTTAAGAACAAGGAATTATTTGTGCAAAATTGATTCCTCCTCATTAAAACAAAAGATAAAAATTCTATACATCACTTTAAAAAAAGAAAAGAAATCCTTAGAATTCTTTTTTTACACTGCTTTTTTCTTTTTTTCTTTTCTTTCTTTTTTCTTTCTTTCTCTCTCTCTCTCTCTCTCTCTCTCTCTCTCTCTCTCTCTCTCTCTCTCTCTCTCTCTCTCTCTCTGTTAATACCCATTTCTTGTCTGATATGGTGACATTGGGTCTCCTTGCAATTAGACCAACAACAGCCTTTGGGGCAATAGTGGAGTTCGTTGTTCAACAACAAAAATAAAATAAAGACAACCAGGTTTTAATTACTTTTGAGACTATCCCTAGCCATTGAGAACATTGTCACAACCACAAAAATAAAGGACATGTGTTTTTTGTTTTTTTCTCTATTTTTTCTTCTTAAGAAATTCTGGAGCCAAAAAATTCTATGTTACAAGAATTATCCTTAATTTTTTGTTTAAATTCTTATTTTTTGGAAATTGTCAAATCACCATTGTTTTTAAGCTTACAAGTATATTTTGTATGTAAAGCATTGAGAGACAAACTGTTGATAAACTACAAAAGTGATTTTTTGTCAGTATTTTATGGAGATAAACATGTTATAAGAACTGTTGAATGGAAGACTTGAATCTACTCAATGTATCTGTATATATATATATATATATATATATATATATATATATATACACACACACACACACACACACACACATGTGTGTATCTATGTAGGAAACCACTGGTGGCATAATTAAAATGAAATTTGCAAGCTAAGTTCAAATTCCAGCTAAATGTGTTTCTCTTTTACATCATGCAATTGCATTTGGGAAAAGCATTCATGTTTTCCTCTCTCAGCTATGAGTAAATAGTAGGGCAGACTGGGCTCTCTGGTCTTGATAGAGTTTTCCATGTCAAATCATCCAGAAAAAAGTAAAATTGTCACCCACCCCCTTCAATTTTTCTTAAATATTTGTGGACTATGTCAACATTAGACAATCCCCAAAATTTGAGCTTCCAATTCCAAAAATTGGTGGAGTTATGTTGATTTGGAGGGGTTGACAAAAAATGGTGACTTTTAGTAATCTATTTTTGTCTCTAAAATGAGTTCTAGAGCTTCCCTACTACTAGAAATTGGTTTATAAAAGCATTTTTGTCCATGAAATCTAAAAATGCTATTCAAAAATTTTTAAAGTCAACCAATTTTAAGTTATTGATGATTTCTGATTTTATTCATAGCCAGATCAATATCTCGATGTGGCACTGCATCTATGACAACATTTCTTTTCTATTATTATTTCACATATATTGAACATTATTTGTACCAAAAAGAGACTAATTACAAAGTTTTTTCCTTATAAGATTTTGCACACACTTAATCATGAGTAACCTTCTGAAAATTTCAAACTGAACCCTTAATTATAATAATATTTTATTATTAGCCTCTATCTCATTATGAAGAAAGTTACTACTGACTACAACAGATATCTGAAGAAAGCTGGAGAAGAACTGAAACATTGTGACTATAAGAACCAAGATGAAAACACAAGTCAGAGTATAACCCTTTATATTGATGATAATTTCTCATCTCAAAATTCAGACAAAAAGAAATGAATGTCTCCAGATTTTACTGTACACATAACATAATAAACAACCAGTTTTGTTTCCCAAGTCATTTATTGTGCCTATTTATTGTGTACTGCAAGCAATTTTTAAGACCTTTGTGCCTGACAAAACAAAGCTTAATAAATAATAATAAGAAGAAAAAAATGTAAAGAAAATTGACTGTCACAATAATGTTTAAGAATAACCTTATGATAAACAATCTGAACTGTTGACAATTCAGAGATAATTCCCAAAGCCACTGAGGGTCAATTACTTTGAACATACTGTTAAATGATTGTCATTGGTGATAAATCTTTAAAAGTGTCTCAGGTATTACATTCCAACTATATAGGGTAACCCTTAGTAATAAGGAACACACTACAAAACATTCTTATTATTAACTTCTCTATTAGTTCTGTACCATCGTCTATGCCAAAGGGAAAGTCCATGTAGCATAGTGGTTAACATGCTGGATTTTGACATTGTAGTAAGTGAGTAAGTTTTGGTGTTTTAAAATATTGGTTTAGTTTAGTTTCTTTGTTTAACAACATACCAATACCAATGGGTTATTTAATGCTGAAATTTCATTCATTTGTAAATGATTGATTATAATTATAACTTTATATTTTCAACATTCCACTGCAATCATTTTTTTTGTTTATAATAATAATCACTTGTTTGAACACATGTTTTCAAGTATTCCTATCTTATAAAGATAATGTGCTCACAGTTATATTTCAAGCATTCCTATCCAATACTAATAATTTTAAACTAATCAGTTTGGGACCATAATAGGTACTACCACTTTGGGTCAGAGCAGAGCTGGGAGTAATGGCAATGAAGGAGTACTCCGCATTCTCCAGAGCTCTAGAATTGGAGCCTCACCAGTTTATTGTCATAGCCAGAACACCTCTGAGGTAGGATTTACTCCTCTGCTTAGGATGTGGTTAGTGTATTCAAAACCTCAGCATCAGGGAATTTTACAATATTGGATATTTTGAATATTTGAATCTTGAAATATTAGATAATCTTAATATCAGAATGATGAAAATTGAAATACATGGGGATATAGTAATATTAAGGTGTGAGAAATAAATGGAATATCTAAATACTGAAATACATATTGGAATGGCTGAATATTGCAATAAAGGAACATTAAAACTCATACAGGTATTGGTTTATTGTAAAGTGACCCATTGAGATGTTTTATTAAATAAAAATGTTCTTTTTTCTGCAAAATTTATGGGAGACACAAAATCTTAGATTTAATTTTGTCATCTTGCAAAATAGCACCAGTAAGCAAGTGCATTGTTTAACGTATGAGATTAAAAACAAAATTAAAAAAAATATGAGTTAATGTAAAAAAATCATATATAAATATAAAAATAAAAATTCTAGGTAAAAAGAACATTAGGTTCTAAAAATTCACTTTGAATTGTCCAATATAGGGCTTGAGTTAATACAGATCTAAATGAAAATCAACTATATGTTGCAGGTTCAATCCTAACCATGGACGATTATGGCATAGAATACTTAACATAGTTTAACACTTGTACCCGGTTAGGGTTAACAGAATGAGAACAGTCTAACCTGGTGGTTTGAATAAAGGGTTTAGTTTGAAGTTCCATGAAGGTTCCTGAGTTTGAAGGTTCCAGATTTTAACAGGGGGTGCATCAGTTGAAACATAGTGTATATAACAATGAAGATGAGGACAACAGTCCGAAAAATACAAATTATCAAGCCAAAATCTAAAAGATTCAGACAAATAATATATATATATACATACAACCATAGCAACCCCACTTACAATATACCCTCCCAAATGAAAAAAATCACACCACAAAAAAGCAAACATCTACTACACTACTGAAGATGATCATTGATGTGGTTGAAAGTGCTTGGGGAAAAATTTATAGAAGAGTTATGAAAATAACAATAAAAAATCCCTAAAAATCCTTGTGGCTATTTGCATCCAAAATAAAGAACCTAACATAAATAAAATAGTATTTAACACCGGCATCAATATACTAAACATCTTTTATAACTCACAAACTAATCTTAGCAACATTCCTAAAATAGACTCTCGATATAAAACAAAATAAAAATAAAAATGAATAAAACTTGCACCAGACAACGACTCCAACCAACAATCTCCTGAGGGTGACCAGCAAAATGGCTGAAAATGCTTGGTAAAAAGTATGGGACATTTTCTTTACCATCTGTATCCTGATCTATGAAAAATGACAAGAAGACTTGAACGTATATAACTGTAGATCAGAAAGAAAAAATATTCAATGGCAATACCTGCCTAAATGATATATATATTTTTATGTGTGTATGTGTTTATGTGTATTTGTGTGTGTGTTTATAAGAAACATGATATACACTCACTTATAGACTATATCTTATTGATTATAATTATATATATGCAAATGTGTGTGTGTGTGTGTGTGTGTGTGTATGTGTGTGTGTTATAAGATACATAATTCACTAAAACATTTATAGACTACACCTTAATGTAATTAATCCCAACTCTATAATATAAGTTATGTCTCCTAACTGTAATACCATTAGAATACCATGGATATGATATACTATTTGGATATAAAGCGTCATTTAAGCCAGAAAATATGATGCTTTCACAGAAGGGCTGCTTTATACACTGTTAGTTTCAACAGACTATGTACACAAAATACAAAACAACTCAAGGATGTCTGGTGAAATGAAAATATGTTAGATTCAATTTCAATTAACTATTGAACAAAATGAAGAATTGCACGAGTTTTAAAAGTTCTTTCAGTTCTGAAAACAAAAACATTATTAAGGATTGTATTTGATGAATGTTGGTTCTTAGCTTTGTAATCAAACGAGACATGTGCTGCCCTCTATATGTCAATATCTCAAGTTATTATCTCCTGTTGTTACCATGTCAGATGTTCAATGAAAAAATTTCCGGTTCTCTTATCTGCAAATTAGAAAGGCATTCAACTAGAACGCTTCAGATGTTTGCTTTAGGGAGATAAGTGACAGCAAATGCATTATCCTCATCTCTTCTTCTTCTTCTTCTTCTTCTTCTTCTTCTTCATCATCATCATCATCATCATCATTCATCATTCATACATTTATATTTTTTTTGCACAGGCTGTATCTGGAATTGTAATTGAACCACATGATATCCTTCTCCCTATTTTTCTCATCATCAACAATCAAATATGCCATAGGTATAAAAATTAAAAACAATCAATTTGTATTGCCTTCATCAAGCAATAAATACAAAAGAATGTAAAAATATCTAAAAACAAAACAAAAAATGAAAGAAATTATAAATGATCCAAGAGGCTTAATTTCCTTCAAATAAAGACCAGAGGGAAAACAAAATTGACATTATAAAAAAGATATCTTGCCTGAACTAAAGAGATTATGTCTTATCACCTGTGCAGTGGAAAAGTCAATGATGATGAAATTGACTGACTATTAATTACTTTTTTTCTTAATACTTTTATCATTTCTGCCATCAACAAAAGATGATGATGGCTTTTACTCAAGTAATATCGACAATGAAGGATTAAAGGGCAAATAAAAGCAACTCTAATAATAAACATAATTGTTACTGTGATAAATGATGCAGTATACTTAAACAATATAGATTAGGTATAACAATAATAATAAAAAAATGATATATTTATATATTAAAATAATATATTCATATATAAATCACAATATAACTTTTATACAGTATATCCATAAATATGTACACTACTAATAATTTTGTTGTTAAAAGTTAATTTCCCTCTAAACCAAATATATCAGGATGTCATAATTTTTAGTGTGGAATGTTATACAATAAAAATCTACGGCATTGAAACTTTATAATCAAAAATATGAATATGTAGCAGTAAAAAGAAAAAATTCACAAGGGTTTGAATGTAAGTAACTGAAGATCATCAAGAAGAAATATATTGTTGTATTCCATCAAAGCTATTTAAATAATATATTACCAAACTTTACATGAAATTCTACATTTAAACTCTGTAAACAAAAATAAAATTGTAACAATTCAATAACTTAAAAATAAATTTTGCATATATATATATACATATATATATATATATAATATAAATATATATATATATATATATATATATATATATACATATATATATATATATATATATATATATTATATATATATATAATGTGGTAATGGGGATCATTCCATGCAGATTAGACATAGTCATACAGGTAAACCACAGTGAAAGCTCGATGTACCTAGTGCCAGTAAGTGGATGGACAGAGCAATATATAGAATAAATAAACACACACAGACACACACACACACACACACACACACATTATATATATATATATATATATGTATATATATAATAAATTAAGGGAAAAAACTTTTTTTGCTTGTTAAAGTTTTTTCCTTAATTATATATATATATATATTATATATATATTATATATATATGAGTGTGTGTGTGTGTGTGTGTGTGTGTGTGTGTGTGCATATATATATGCCAACAAAGTAACCAAACATAACTTCTTATTCAACAATTTTCAAACTTCTGCTGGTTACTCCAAAATGTAGAGTTTTCCTTGCAGCTTACAATTGAAGTTACCACCATAATATGATAGAGATCTTTTTACAAGTTCCCATGGAATTATTGTTTTTTTCCCTCTTTCATTTATTACTTTACATACATACATACTAAAGTAGATTCTTTCATCATCATTTCAGTTATATATATATATATATATATATATATATATATATATATACTATTGATAAAATAGTTTGTTATATTTATAAGTAATGAGTGCTCAATATCATTGATAGAGCCTGTATATCTAAGAGTAGAGAATACATGACATCCACAGCTGACAGTTTCTAGCCTGTACGATTTTCAAACCAGCCTTATATATATATATATATATAATATATATATATATATATAATGTAAAATGTTTATGCAATTCTAAGTTTGATTACATACCATGAAATACTTCTTCTTAATGATTGTTCAAGCCCTCAGGTAATTCTTTCTTATATTCGGGTCGAAGTGGTAGAGAATGAGCCCTACTTTTTTTTATCATCTTCAGATTGCATGGTTTATTCAGTTGTGAGGATTTATATATATATATATATGTACAGGGTGATTGAGTTAGATTTGACAGTTTCATAAGGAAAAATAAAAAGTGCTTGGTAACAACAAAATTTAATGGATTGTAAAGAAATTCAACAGGCATGGAAATTACACTACTGTCAACAAGTTCACTGAAAATAAACGCCATTAGCGTCAATCACAACCTCAGTCCTGCTCTGGAACCTGAAGCAAGCTGATGTTACAGTTTCCCTGGGAAGGGTCTCAAAAAATACCATAATTCTCTCAATTAACTGGGCTTTTGTAGTACTAGCATGGCAATTGGTGTCTTTCTCAATAGTGCCATATACATAATAATCCATGGGGTTAAGATCTGGGAAGTTTGGAGGCCAAACATTGGGACTGGTGTAGTCATAAAAATTTGCCGACAATCATTTTTGATTTTTCCCAGAAGTGTGGGATGGGATTGAATCCTGCTGCCATACATATTGGTTACCCTTGTTATTCAGGGCTTGACTACAGTGTTTAGCAACTCCATGTAGGCATCTGAATTCAACCTGATACCCTCTCTGAAAAAATGCGGAGGCATCACATCACCCTCAGAGGACGCATATCTGAAAACCATCACATTTTGGCAAATTTTAGTCAGCATGACATGAGGAGTGTCCTTTGGACTGTATGCAAACCATCTGTTATTCTGCCTGTTGTGCTTTTGATCTTGGCAAAAGTTTTTCTTATCAGAAAAGAACCAGATTGTTTGTGGTTCAGCAGAATGTTTCACTTTGCTCAGAAGTTTATTTGCCTTTGTCAGATGATTTTCATGGGCCTTTTCTGGGAACAGTTGACCCCTGCAACACTTGTATGAGTAGTATCGAAGGTCTTCATTGAGTGCAAGCTTCATGGTAGAGGCTGAAACATTCAATTCATTTGACAAAGTCTGAATTCCAATGCCAGGGTCTTCCAACACATTTTTCTGCAGATTTTCGAAGAATTCTACTGTACGATTGCAATCAGATCATCTGATATGTTGCTTTCTTCTAGTTACCTCGTAGTCTCCATTGCAATTCTCCAGTTCATGCCTGATTATTTTTACACTGTTCAGGGAGCATTGGACAGCAACCATAATCTCCTTATTTTGATGGCCAGCGCAGATCATTATGATATAATTTATTCTCTTCATGAATTCAGGTGGGTTCCAATCATCCATTCTATCTGTCATCACATATATGAATGAAGAAGGGTTCAAGCTTTTAAATGATGCATAGTGAGCGTCAATACCTCCAACCTACTGAGAAAAATAACCAAATATAAGTATGTCAAATTTATCCCAAACACCTTGTATATACTTATATATACTAGTACAAAATAAAAAAAATTTTTCAAACATATTGCCATAGAACACCGTACAGCTTTTCAACTTGAAACAGCTGTACTGTGTTCCATGTCGCGCGTTATTTGCCGAGTTTACTTATCATGATTATTTTCAATAATTATCGAATTTTATACAATATACGCATTGTAATTGCCTTCAAAAAATATAAACAATAATATACTTTACTTAACAATGCTCCAAAAAGCAAATTTTCAAATATATATATATATGTGTGTGCGTGTGTGTGCGTGTGTGTGTGTGTGTGTGCGTGTGTGTTTGTGCGTCTGTGTCTGTGTCTGCATGTCTGTGCGTCTGTATCTGTGTGGTGTCTATGTGTCTGTGTATTGGACATGCTACCTGATCTCACAACAAATCAATTAGAAATTAATAGATTAATCTATTTAATGTATTGATTTCTGTTGTATATCATAAATTGTTGATTTATGATACATCTTTTTGTTTAACTGTATAAGCTAGCCAAAAATTTAATAGCCAAAAATCAAAATGACACTCTTTTTTCTTATAATTTTTCTGTTCACCAAAAAATCAATCCTTAAAATAATCATGCTGTTGTGTTTACATTTTTAGTATGAGCCAACAGTGATTCATAAACATTAACCTCTTGATTACATTTATTATCTTATAACTCCTCAGAAAATAGTTTGGTATTATAAGATAAAGTCCTGCCCAGAAGATGGGTTTTCATTTGGTATGAATAAAAATCATAGTCTTTAGATATGTACATGAAATTAGCTTTGGAGTAAAGATCTGTAAAAAATTGAAATACTTTTGATACACAATAATAATAATAAATAAAATTCTCTGGGACTTTGAGATACAGACTGATCAACTTATCCCGGTCAGGAGACCAGACTTTGTGTTGATTAACAAGAAGACAACTTGTCATCTTGTGGATTTTGCAATGAAGGAAAGCAAAAAAGAGAGACAAATACTTGGACCTTACCAGAGAAATAAGAAAACTGTGGATCATGAAGGTGAAGATTGGGCCAATTGTAATTGGTGCCCTTGGAACGGTCTCCAGGGGTCTGGAAAAGAGTCTGGATGAACTGGAAATCAGAGGAAGAATCGAGACCAAGATTGGCTAGAATACTTAGAAAGTCCTGGGGACCTGAGGAGACTTTCTGTCTGACAGGTGTGAAAAACTTGAATGGAATGAAATAATAATAATAATAATAATAATTAATAATAATAATCCATCCTAGAGAATGAAATGCATAAAATTCTCTGGGATTTTGAGATACAACCAGATCACTTTATCCTGGCAAGAAGACCAGATTTAGTGTTAATTAACAAGAAAAAAAGAACTTGTCGATTAGTGGATTTTGCTATCCCAAGGGACCACAGAATGAAAATGAAAGAAAGCAAAAAGATAGACAAAGACAGAGAACTAAAAAAAACTGTAGAACATGAGAGTGGAGGCAGTACTAATTGTAATTGGTGTCATTAGAATGGTCCCAAATGGTTTGGAAAAAAGACTGGAGTTTGAAATCGGAGGACAATTGAGACCATCTAGACCATGGCATTGATAAGATCAGCAAGAATACTCAAAAGAGTCCTGGAGACTTGAGAAGACTTTCTCTCACTCAGACTCCAGTGAAAGACCACCAGCTAACTCAGTTGGGAAAAATATGCAAGGAGTTATATAATGATTATAATAATAATAATAATAATAATATAGCAGAGTTTTAAAAAATAGTTTTTATATGTATACATGAAATAAGCTTTAGGGTGAAAAAAATGAAGATACTTTTGATCGAGCCAAATAATTACTAACAGTATCAGCAGCAGCTGCAACTTTAACAAGTATAAAGATAATGATAACAAAGATGACAAAATATTTTAATTATTGGAATTTCAGCTGCCAGAATTAAACACCATTTTGGATGCTTGGTGACAAACTCCAATAAATAGCTTGCAGGTAAAATGTGGAAGACATTTCTAATTGAAAAAAAGGAAAAACACTATTCTTTGAAGATATGAATACACTCTGAGTGTGACAGAGAGGGGTTGGTAGGGGAAAATAATCAGAAGACAGTTTTGGGAATGGGAGATGAACAGGAAATTTGGGTTCCATGTTTATCAGTCTCTCCCTCTCTCCCTCTCCTCTCTCTCTCTCTCTCTCTCTCTCTCTCTCTCTCTCTCTCTCTCTCTCTCTCAGCTTACTTAAACATCCCTTTCCTGCCTCCCTCTCGTACCTACATTGATAAGCTCCCTATCTTTTGTTTCTCAATTCCATCCACTCTCTCTTTTTCTAACCCATTCTTTGTTTTTCTCAAATCTTAACCCCCCCCCTTTTTTCTTTTCCTTCTCCGTCCCATGCTTTCTCTGTTTTAATTACCCTCCTTCTTTCTTTGACCCTTTCTATTATGTGTCTATCTTTTCTCTTTTTTTAATACTTTCACCCTTCCACCTCTCTCTCTCTCTCTTTCTCTCTCTCTCTCTCTCTCTCTCTCTCTCTCTCTCTCTCTTTCTCAAACCTTTTTTTACTACCTCTGCTCAATAATAGTTGTTATATTTAGCATACTGAATTTATATGCAAATGAAATAAACCTTTTGGGACTGAGGACTTATTATGTTTTCTAATTTCTCGGTCATTCTTTCTTTTTTTTCTTTTTTTCTTTCTTTCTTTTTTCTTAATGCTGATATTAAAAGAAGTTTCCAGATTCAAACAAAATGTGGGTATGAAATGAAAAATGCCTTCTGAGAATTTCACTCAGAATGGGAACAACCTTACCAATTCTTATCATTAGGAAAGTTTCCTTTGCCATTAGCTACCAATCTTCATTAGGGTTTGACTGATAATCAAAAGTGACAAAGAAGAACCATGCATTATTCCTTTCATATCCACCAAACACATCATTCATTTATTTATTGTTATGCATTCAGGCAGTTTATCAACTTTCTCCAGATTTTTCCTGATATAGAATCCCACAATTTAAAAAAATATAATTTCCTTACAGCAGTGAGAATTTTTTATTTCCTACACCAAATTAACTTTACGCATTTGATACCTATGTATATGTATATATATAACACAATGTAGCTTTACATATATATATATATATATATATATATATATATATATATATATATATATTATAAAAATTGAAAAAACACAAGTTTCATTAACGAATGATGTTTAATAAGTCGACACTGCAGTGTTTCAGTTTGTTTAACAAACCTTCCTCAAGGCTTTTGTGGGTTTAAGAAAAATAAATTATGAATGCAAACAAAAGTTTGCAAGATATTCAAATATGAGGAAAGAAAAGACATACTTTAAAACACTGTCTAATGTCAGCGTCTTAATTAATCACCAGTTCCATGTATGAGTTGTGCTACTGTGCTTGGGTAATCTGATCTGTGTGTCAAAGCATCTAGGAGATGACAATACGTGTGGCACTCCGCCTCATCAAAACTCTCTCTTTGATTTTGCACAAACAAAAAGAGGATATACTCCCTAGTTGCTTGGCTGATACCAACAATAGGTTAATCATTTGGTGTTGGTTGGGTTTTATGGTGTGTCAATCCATTGGGTTATTTTATGCTGAAGATGTTTTCGTTTTATTCCTTTTTGATGGGGATCCAATTTTTTTTTAAAACTCAATTTTTTGAAAAACACATTTTATTTAAACTCATTTTTTCCTATTTACCTCATAGATGGGACGCTAACAGCTACTATTACTCTGGGTCAGAGTGGATCTAGGAGTAATGGTGATCCAGGGTTACTCCACATTTCCCAATGCTCCAGAATTGGAAGTTCCCTATCAGATAGAGTTTAATTCATACCCAGGACATTAAGACCCTCAGCCACCGCCTTCTAGCACATATATGATAAAATAGGGTTGGAACAATTATATAGATGTTAAGACTTGCTGTGAAAAGACGATTGATCAGAGGGGGTCTCTCCAACCACCTGTCTAACCTAAGTAAGGGCCAAAATGGAGTGTTGCATGTCATGGTCTTCTCAGCCACCAGGGTCCCATCTTTAAGCATCAAAGGTCGCCACCCATGGACAACAGGTGGCCCCATGGAGTGGGGGGTCTTATCCTACTGCTGAGGTATAGTCAGCGTATTCTACTGTCCCGGCAGACAGGGCTCAAACAATAGGCCACTCCAAAGACTTTATATATATGTGTGTGTGTGTGTGTGTGTGTATATATATATATATATATATATATATATATATATTTGGTTATGTAGCATGGAGATAGGGTCAACACCTGGTCACTGACAGTCTTTTGCCTATGCGATCTTCAGACCAAATAATATATATATATATATATATATATATATATATATATACAAGGGTGAGTCAAACAGTAATGCCATTTAGTTTAGGACAGGTATAATTACCAACACAGGAACATGTATCATACATCAAAATAAAGCTGGTCTGTGGATCACATCCCTACACATAGTCACCATTACAATGTTCCACCTTTGAATGAGAGCATGTATCCCTGCCCTGTAAAATTCTGTTGACTGTTCTTTAACCCACTTCTTCACCACAGATTTCACTTCCTCATCACTGGAATAATGTTTGCTTCTCAAACCCTCTTTCATGGGGCCGAAGAGATGATAGTCTGAAGGCACTAAATCTGGTAAGTAAGGACAATGCAGTAAAGTTGTCCACCCGAATGAGTCGATTTTCTCCCTTGTCCTGATGCTTGTGTGTGGCCAAGCATTGTAATGCAGGTGGAGGGCATTGTAGAATGGCAAGTTGGGTCTTACTTGTCGAATTCTTGCTCTGAGCCTCGTTAGGGTCTCAATGTAGGCTTTAGTTTTAAAAAACTTCACAATAAGTAAAGAAAATTGCATTACTTTTTGACTCATCCTTGTATATATATATATATATATATATATATATATATATATATATATATAAAGATAACAATAGCACTGACAAATTCACATCTTATTATATATGGAAAATCCTCACGAATAACATTATTCTCTATAAAGATAATAAAAACACAGGGTATAATCATATTAATGTGTAGATGCTTTTTCTAAAAAGTTGAACAATTTGAGAAAACTATATCGATTACTACTCTCTGTAAACAAGCAACAGAAATAAGACAAAGAAAAACAAATTGAAAATTAATATTGATGGCAATACTTTTTCTAGAAAAAATCCAGATAACTTAAAACTTTTTCAAACAAGCAACAAAAAGAATAGATGTTGTAAAAACTACTAAAAAGGATAATAATTCTTCTTTTAAAACAATGAACAACTTCAGGTAATAATTTTTGTAACAGTCTTAAGACTGTTACAAAAATTATTCTCCTTTTAAAGGGGTAAGAATTGCCCTGAAAAGGGTGTCATTGGTATGATACTAAATTATATCTGGTGGCGAGGCTCTAGTTCCAGAGCTCTTCATTACCATCACTCTCAGGTCCTCTTTGAATTATTAGGGTTCCATTCATGAGTCAAATTGGTCTGTTTTAAAATTATGAGTATTGAAACCATATAATTATGTGAAAATGATAATTATTATTAAATAACAATTACTTGAAACCATATAATTGCAAAATAAACTGACAGAACTCAACATACAACAAACCAACCAACCAACCAGCCAACATAACATCAATTACAACTAGAAAAATGAATTAGTCAATGAATTGGTAATAAATGATAAATCTTCATGTAAGAAATTCAGATGCTATCACCTTTGTTGTATATCCAATAAAGACAGCTTCCCTAGAATAACTGCAAAAAATCTAAATCTTACCAAAGTCTTAAACTTTTTTTTCTAAATCCTGCTACTTATTTTCTGATAGAATGACAACTTGGAAATTACAGTCAAATGACAACAAAACTAATTTTAAAAAAATCTATATACTAATAAGTTAGTATGTGTGTCACACCCTGTCATCACCTCAGATAAATAATGGATCATTCCATTTTTATTGATAGGATATTATTGCATGTACCCAGTCATCACTTCTGGTAAATAATGGATCATATCCTTGCAATTGTGAAGGGAAAAAAAGAACATGTTACACATGAGTGGGAAAAAAGAAAGAAAATATGGAAAGAAAGAAAGAAAGAAAGGTAAGAGAAAAAAGTGATAGCTTTTATCGTCTATTTCAATGAAACATAAAAAAGCAGAAAAGAAAGAAAAAGAAAGAAAAAAGAAGGGGAAAAAGAAGAGAAAAGAGGAAAAGAAAGGAAGAATTTTCCAGAGATTATTATAGTTTTTACATATTAAACTATTGTAATAGCTCTTAAGTAAACATATCAAATATTGTAATAGTCAAATTATCATATGGTATATTCATGTTTTCCACTAGTTAATAATAATAATGCTTAATCCAAGAATTTTGGACACAATTAGGTTGTCAATTCTTCTTCTGAACCATTAATATTATCAAGTTGTTCATTCTACTCAATGTTTACAATGATCATTTTCCTCCAGAAAATTCTTTCTAAAATGTTATTTTATCTACTTGAAAGAAGAATTGTCTTCTTTGTGATAAAATGAAATTTTCTAAAATGGAATTAAAATAAACACTCAAGTATGAAGAAATGAGGTCAAGATAATTCTAGAATTGATGTCTTCAGGATATCATGGAAGAAAAGTCCTTGAGAAATGGTAATCCAGAGAGAAAAATAGTGCCAAAAATGTGCAGCACTGCATCAAAATGGTAAACAGGGCAGAATCAAAACATAAGGAATCTTAGTCTGGTTTCTCATTGCTTCTTCAACAGAAGAGATTTTTTTAAAGAGCTTTCATGTAGTAAGATAACTTTTTTTTAACTGATAATTACATGAAACACAGAGAATGTCTGACAACAGAGAAATTTTGTGTAGAGCAAAGTATAGAAGACAACTGTGATTGAATGAAAGGGAAAATGAAAGGAGCTTTGAATGTACAGAAGAGGATTGTTTTTTAATTCAAGTATCAATCATTATTATCATCATCATTATCCTAAAGAGGAAATGGTTATTCTAGACAATTTGCTAATTTGATTTATAGTCATTGTAGTCAGAAGTTGTACATCATAATTTAATATCTGTAAAAGTTTTGGAAAATTCCAGTATCTCAACACTATAGGATTCTTTAGCAAATTCTTAATATCAAATAGTTTCCTTGCTTCCAATAAACCTCTACAAATGTTCTTTATACAATTATTATTTGCTCAATGTTTCTCAATAGGAATTTCAGTCATTTTACTCCAAGTTATGAATGTAGGCTTTTATCAGGTTTGGTTAGATTAATCCATAGATTTATCTGGCAAAGGCCTCAACCAAAAATAGAAGGGTTCATCTTAATCAAAATCTTTGCTCCTTATCCTTCAACATTTGCATAACTAAATAATAGGAAATAACCAGTCTTATTTTGAATTGAAAAAAGTAAATTAATAGTTCTGCAGCCTGTCATGTAGTTATTAGTTGGATTTTGTTGTGAAATTTTCATTGTATAATCTAATATTTATATGATTATTATTCATTTCTGAATGAAGTGTATTAACAAAGAAGGAGATTATGTTGTAAAATAAATGCTTTTTTCATCATTAGACTATAGAATTCTTAGAATAATGAGGATGAGGACAATTATAATGATGATACAGATTAACAACTAATTTTTCAAGATATGATAGACAAAGATTTAATTTAGAGCTCATTGCATAAGATAAGAATCTGAACTGCATGTGTCAACCAAATGTAGTTTTTGCTGTTATCATTTAACTATCACCATCTCCTACTTAATAATTTGTCAATCGGGAACTCCATCAGAAATGAGAGCCAAGTCAAGACTCAGAGTAGCAGTGAGGTGCACGCAGGGGCAGACCTGTGTGCACATGCACAACAAACACAACAGTGTTGCCAATAGCAGCACAAATAGTTTCCTTGCATCATCAGCGTTTTGGAGACTTTACTTTTGGGATTACATTCGCATATATATACATATATATATATATATATATATATATATATATATGTGTGTGTGTGTGTGTGTGTGTGTGTATTCATGTATTAAAATACATACAAATATGTTCTGAAAGTAATGCCTCCTTTCCACAGAAATTACAACAGTACACATTAACACAAGTTTTCAGTTACAAAATACTAATTTTCCTCATAGTTACTACCATTGACAATGTTTCTTTATTAGTGATTAAGAAAAGTCTGCATGCAATTTAACATCGCAATTTTGCAAACTGTTGTTTTGATTCTGGTTCATAATTGTGATACCATTTCTTTTCAATTGCGTTAGTGAAACATTAATGAATGTCAGTGAATGCAGTTTTTTTCTGCATTGAAGAATTACTTCAAACACACTTTCATGTCATATGCCAGTTTGCCACTCTATCAAGACAAAAAAATTGTTTATTTATAAACATAGTCCCTTTATAGTCCATATGAAACTGTTTGCATTTCACATAGCACTAATACCCATGGGAAAAGTATGCATCAAACTATTCTCCTTCCATCTATGGGTAAATAGTTGGACTGGGCTCTTTAATTTTGGTTTGGCAACCAGAAGTAAAACTCTCATTTCAAACCTGCTTAACTCCATATATGAAATTGACCTTGTGTCACATCCTTGCTCATATGGAGGGGTTGGTAAATATGTATATATAAAACTTTTTTTATAGATATGAACTATATTTTATCAGCAATCTCTTAAAAGTTTATCTTAATAGTTATTTTACACATTTTTCTTGTTTTCATATGCAATAACAACTGGTTTTAATGGTAAATCAAACCCCTATTGATTATTGAATGTCAAAATTTGATACAGATAATTGGCACATAGTTGTAGTTATTTACTAAGCTTAGCTTAGATGTGGCACAAGACCAGAAGTAAGGAGCACCCAATTAAAATTGAACTCACTAACAATGGTCTGTTAGCTTGCTGACCATTACACATCATGAGGATTGGCACACAGTTATATATTTTCAAATTACTATTCTCATTTAATAATAATAATGAATTGCACTGGGTTATAATATTTGAAATCTATTTGGCCCATAGATGAGAACCTATTTAACCACTCCAGGTCAGAGTGGACCCTGGAGTAATGGCAATAAAAGGGTACTCCACACACCCCAAAGCCTCCCCAAAGTGGAGCCTTACTACAGGATGCAATTTAGTGTCATACTCAAGAAACCCCCTTTTTGGAGAAGTCTTAATCCTCTGTAAATGATACAGTCAGTAAATTTTATGCCCTGCCAATGGGTTTGCAAATATTTGGTTCAAGTTTGTATCAAAATTGTCCAAACTTTGCGGGGCCTTTCAACATTTCATTTATTATTTTTAAGGGTAAAGTTAAGATATCATTGTTTTGGAATTTAGAAAATCTTTGATGGTATTTAAAAAAATAAAAAATTAAACTTCATCAAATCAGCGCTCCTGAAAGTTAACTCGTACCAAACTTGAATTAGTAAAAGCAAATCAAGATGGGTCTATAAAAAGATTGACATGAGCAGACATGGCTTGAATGTTTTCATTCTTCTTAGCTTCCATTTTTTTTTTCTTTTATTTTATTTGTGGAAAACTTAAAAGGAAAAATACTCAATTCCTGGCCAAACCAATCCTATTTTTCCACTTCACCAATCCCACACTCATGAAAACAGCCAGGAAATTTTCTTATCGACAATTCTTTTAAAGTGGACACAAACAAGATTATTTTGTAAAAATAAAATAAAAATAAAACAACGAACACAGCAAAGTTTCCAAAATTAAGTTACCTCTTTTAAAACATGGCAAAAATAGATCGTCTGTTGAGAGCCAGGTACAACATTAATTGGAATACTGTAAAGTGGTTAAATAATTTAATGTAATTAATTTCAAAATGTAATAAGCCACACCCACAAGTTGAGTGGCTGACTGGATGGAAAGGAAAAGCAGTGGAGGGTAAAGTCTGGGGTGGGGTGGGAATGATGAGGCCTATCTAGCATGTTTTATTGAATATTAATTAGCTGTTAGGAAACCTTCAATGATTTGATAACAGAAGTGATTCTCAAGAGCACATAATTCTTGCTAGAGTTTATAACCTTATGCAATCCCGGTCTGCTTTGCCAATATATATATATATATATATATATATATATATATATATATATATATATATATATATATTGGTGAAAAACCACATATACATGCACATACACACACACACACACACACACACACGCACATGCACACACACACACACACACACATGGTGCTGGTCCTTGTCTTGACTTGGTACAACAAGAATTGTTAAGAAAGGGGTGTATAGAATACATGAAAGAATCTTTGGAAAAGGCCACCATGTGGCTTTGGATTAAGAGGATAAGCTCATAAAGCATTGCTACTAGGAAACAAGAAGGAGAAGTGATACGCCCTACCTCCCACTGGGTAAGGGAGTCTGATGATAAAAAAAAACATCCCTAATGAAGAGAAACCTCACTGACAATGCATCCCAGCACATCTGTGAAATGTCTCTTTAGTAATTATGTGTAGCTTCTATCATCCTGGTTGTATAAATAGTCTTATTAATGAAAAATTATACAAAGCACAGTTGACTTTATGTCTTCACTATATATATATATATATGTGTGTGTGTGTGTGTGTGTGTGTGTGTTGAAAGGATAAATAAATAAAGGAAAGAAAATGTTGAATGGATGAAATTAATCTAATGAATTACCAACATGTATTTTGGCCAGGAGTTTGTTCATTGTATTCTATTTATTATTATTTTAAATATGAAATAAAATGAATTAATTTTATCCATTTAACATTTTCTTTCCTATATTCATTTATCCTTTCAATATATTGTTGGATTCATTTCCATTTTTCAACACACACACATATATATATATATATATATATATATACATATATATATATATATATATATATATATATAATATATATTGTGCATTTTGGCTGCAATTTAAACTGGTTTTGGTAAAGACCATGGAATATTTCTTCTTCAAGAGGATTATTGGTTGTAAAAATGAATAAAACTCAAACCACAAAACCAATAATTCCCCTGATGGGAATTGGTGACCAGTGACATGGTTGAAAGTGCTTGTGTAAAGAATATGGGGCATTTTCTCTACCATCTGGATCCTGATATATGGAAAACAACCAGACTAGAACATCTACACTTGAAGATCATGATGAAGAAATATCACATGGTCTTTAACAAAACCTGCTAAAATAATATCTCTCTCTCTCTCAGACAAGCAGCCAAAAAAACAAAAAACACCAAACGAGTAGTAGCATAAAAAAGAAACTCAGAGGTCACTACAAGCGGCCGTCCCCATACAACCCAAGGAGGTCATGGATGATACCACCAACATCAACGTAAGAGTATATATAGATGCTAAAAAAAGACAGATCAGCCATTCTATTCATTCTGAAGAAGGTGTATAACATCCCTGATATATTTACGAAATTTAACATTCAAAAGATGAGTTTCTTAGATTTCATACCTAATGCTTCATACTAAATCCCAAATAATATATATTATAGACATATATATATATGAACACACACACACACACACACACACACACACACATATATATATATATATATATATATATATATATATATATATATGTACTGCTCATAAGTATTTCAACAGACAAATAATTTACTTCAATCACTTGTTTTTTAATGTTACCCTTGAATTTAAAAAAACCCAGGTATATTACATAAAAACAGAATATTATAGCAATCAACATAACAAGGTATGCATTTCATCATGTTTCATATAAGTTTCTTGAAACTATGTTAATAAACTAATATATTTAAAACTAATTCAGAATTATTTAAAGATAGTTTTTAAATATCATAACTTCACTGGAAGACAAACAAACAAACAAAATAATTCATGCTGACTAAAGGATTCAGTAAATGCAAATGCTAAAATTTCCCCAAAAAGATACTGAAAATTATTTTATTTGTTTGTTTTGCTTTTATAATTGATCATATAACAAAAATTTCCATTTTTAGATTTGTAGTCATCTTATATTTTTAGACACACACACACATTTCACAGATGTCTGCTCTTCCTGACACCAACTCTTTATGGTTTCAAATTTAGTGGTTTAATCATATTTCATACAAAAATAGGGTTCTATAATCCATTTCCCCAAAATGCTATAAAAAGAAAAGTTTTATTTTTAAAAAAGCTTATTATCAAACAACCCTTAGATCAGCATTTTCCAATAAGATATGCAGCAAACCACCTTTGAGGGGGGGGGGCAGCTATGTGTTATAAGGAGGCAGTGACTAAATTATTTTACAGTGGAGGTATTTAGAGGTTTGAAAGATGGGCAAGCAAATTTGTACAGGGAATAATAACACATTAGTCTGTCAAATTTGATTAAGTTGATGTTAACAGTATGTGCATATAGCTACCTAGTGCACTTACCTAGCAGTGAGGGTGGTGGTGGGGGGTTAGTTTATGGGTCCTGGATCAAATTAAAAAAATCTTGTATGATATCTATGATGATAATGAACATCTCTCTTACAATGGCTGAACATATTGATACAAGATTTAAGAAAAGTGTAGCTGTAACTATCATCTTTCAAACAAGAAGACTCAAGCTGATCCAATTACAAATAATGATGCTACAATTGTTTCCCTAAAGGGGCTGTACCAAACCCCCTAGGTTTTTTTATGGGTTATGAAGGATTTACACAAGGATATAATTTGGGGAGGATAGAAAGTAAAAAAAGATTTGGAAGCATGGTCTTAGACTCAACCATTTTATTTAATTTTCATATTTTTAAGTAAGACTCACCCTAAGCAAGACCAAATTGGCTACAGCTTAGCAAATATGTATGATGTATACATAGACAAGCATATCAGCTGTAATACAAGAGTTACCCCCCCCCCATTTCTTATCTTGAATTTTTGTCTTTTCACATTTTAACGTAAGTTAGATTAAGATATTCGGTTAAATTATAATTAATAATATATTAACATTTCACTTCATGCAAGTGCCCTTTGGAAAGACATGAATCTTTCTCTTCTTCATCCTGATATGAGTAAATAATAGCTTTTTAGCCTTAGTAAAGCAACCAATCAAAAAGAAGGAAGAAAGGTTTGTAGGGTTACAAGCCTTTTTTCTTTCTTTTTGATTGGTTGCCTTACTAAGGTTAAAAAGCTATTATTTACCATAAAATCTACTGTTGCTTGTTTTCACATTGTAGTAGTAATAGACTTAATAGTCTTAACCCGAATACCTGCTGAAATTATTTATAGTGAAAGTTTTAGCTTTTTTTATATAAATAATCTAGAGTCCTTCCAATAATAATGTATCCACAATTTAAGATTTGTACAAAGAAAACTGCATGGTGAAATGATTATCATAGGAAATCGTCATGGTGAACCAAGTTCAAGTTCTGGACAAGGCTGTTTGTATTTCACTTCACACTAATGACCTTTAGAAAAGCATGAATCTTTAACTTGCTTGGAGTAAATAGTAATGCAAATTGTTTTTTAGGCTTCGTAAGAAGAAAAATAAATTTTGATACCTATACAATCATTTAAGAAAACAGAAGAAAACAGCATATTACCAACTTCATTTCTCCAAGACACCTTCCCAGTAGAAGTAGTTTTGAAGAAACAAGAATTTTCCATAACTTATTAAAATCTTCAGGAAGAAATTCATGTTTGTGTAGTGGTCTATTATCAGTATCAGCCAAACAACAAAGAAGTCTATCCCCTTTTTGCTCCCACTAAATCAGGAAGATTGTTTTGCTGAGGTGGAATTCTACACCTACCGTCAGCTCACGGATGCTTTATTGCACAGATCAGATTACCCAAATAATGCTACTCATAAACTGGGTGGGGATAATTATCGAAGCTGGAATCTTGTGATTCTTAGATGAATGCTCAACTAACTGAACTAAACTGTCCCCTAAAAGGGGGATATGTCATGTAATTTCCCTTTATGATGCCACTAGGGGTAATAAAGATTACTTGGCAGAATACATCTCTTATCTAAGTGATATGTGACAGATTGTACTTGGTTACATGGTTCAAGTAAGCAATGAATGATCTCTGACACGCAGGAGGTTTTGCCATTTTTCAGCTCTAATTGCACTGCTATTTATACATAACTAGGAAGAATTGGATTCCTAGGGCATTAGCACAAAAAGAATGCAAACCATCACATTTGGAGTTTAAAGTCAGTTTATTACTCTTTACTTCTTTACAGTTCATTTTGTGGGTAAAGGTGTGGAGAGAAGTTTAGCCAAAGAAAAAAATCACGCAGGGATCAATGGAAATATCAATGCTAGAAATAACTCATTTTTAATAATAATGATAATAAGAGATTTAAAAAAGATTAACATGGATCAGAAAACTGACTAAGGTAAAATATATCATGAAAATTATTAAACAGCAAAAATGGAAATAGACAAGAAAGATGTCCAACAGATAACAAGTTTAGAGCTGATGAAAAGATGAGAGAGAGTGAGAGTGAGAGTGAGAGAGAGAGAGAGAGAGAGAGAGAGAGAGAGAGAGAGTATTTGTTGATATTGCAGAGGCTAGCATAATCAAGGTCATCATAGCCAAAGACCTTTGTCCAATAATTGATCCAAAATGGCCACAAATTTTCTATGAATTTCCTATTATAACAATGAAATAAATCATGATAAAAAAGCTCATCTTTGAGAAAGAGAAAAACTGCAAAAATATGCCATTTTGACTGATACAGATTTTAATTCATAAAATTCTCCTGTTCCAAAGACTAAAAGAAATGATTTTTACATGTGATTTTCTTAATCCTTCCTATTCATAATACAGCAAAAATTATGTTAAGTTTCATCCATTTTCTCAGAGTTTTCTTGAGTTTTAATTCATGGTAAGGTTAAAAAATGTGAAATTTGGGCCATATTTATGATCTGGTAAACAAGAACCAATATATTACCAGACAAGTTTTATAGCCAACCTCTTTACTCAATTCCCCATGCATCAAGCAATAAGAATGAATATGTCCCAGCAGAAATGCTCGTTGTCTTCTAATTCCTTGATACAAGTTCCAACAATATTTACTCTATAATGTGAGTAAGATTAAGCTTACCAACAAATCAATCTTAGAGCACAAACATTTCAACCAAAGAAGCCATTTCTTTAAGCCCAGTTCAATCTTCATCAATCAATGATAAGGAAACAATTTGCTCTACTTCTTAATAATTTGATAAGGCAACTGGAATGTAATAGTATTGATAATTCAGATCAGACATATTCACCTCTCACCCATACACATAACATTTCCAGAAAATAAGAGGACAATAGCTCAAATAAACTAGTGTTTAATCATCATCATCATCATCATCATCATCATCATCATCATCGTTGTCATCAAGTATTGTTGACAACATGGATCTCCATGTTTTCCTCAACATTCATCTCTATTGACCATCACTCCTGGAAGGTCCTCTGTTGATTGATGTAGGTTTTGGCTGGTTGACTCACATTGGTGTGTTCATATCTAGGTGCACATTGGTAAATGTCAACTATGAGCTCATCCTTGCTTCTCCAACCGTGTCCAGCATGTCTTGTCTGTCTTACCAGGTTGGTTTGTGTAATAGGAGGCAAGTGGCCATAGAACTTCTCTTTTCTGGGGTGCTACTTCCGGGATTTATTCAAGACAGCATGCAGTATCCTTGTACAATTCCTATCTAGCTTTTTCTCCAAGTTTTGTATTAGACTCTAAGCAGTGCAGCTGTACAGTAGCACTGATACAGCTACAGCTTGTAAGAATTCTCACTTTATCTTAGAGAGAAGTTGTGCATCAGTGGTAGAACAATCGTTTTTAAGCTAACCTTATTAAACTATGAAAAGGACAAAAGTTCAAATAAATGCTAGTCTCAAACATATTCTCACTGGTTGTAAATATTTTCTGAAAAGTTACACATGGAGACTTAACCAAGTGTTGAAGATGTCTAAGGCTACAAAGTGGTGTCATAAAGCTGTCAATAAAATTTTGTATAGAAAACAATTAACATATTTTGTAAAAGGAGGAAACATTCCAAGAATTACTTTTCCAAATAACTAAAATTCCTCATTGTTTGATGGTTGCATACACATAGAAATACCAGTTTTGACCAGCAAAATCTTACATTCATCAGTTCTGTGATGCTGTATAGAGAATTTACAAAGAGTGATGGCTGATAGGGATGGATGGTGAGGAAGAGTCAAGGGAATCTGTACTATTAGTACAACTTTATGATGATGATGGACATGAACAAAAATCTTTATAAAATGTGCAATTTTTGCAGTATTATGGAATACAAAATTGCATCATTATAATATAGATATTTTAATATATAACAACAATAAAGTTACCTGCCAATTTCTTATGGTGGAGACCAGTTTATATTTACTCAATGATGTCATTAGAATTTCTTGTATAGTGAGTTCAAACCTACTGTGTGCCTTACATTATTGTTTTGGACCAGACAAATATTAACAGTTATCTAAATCTGTTTAAACACAATAAAGTCACATAAAAATGTTTTATCATGCTGAACATCACCATTCACTCGACAAGACACATATAATTGGGACTTAAGTGTAAATTTAAACAACAACCATCTTGGTCCGATGAATCAGACTTCTAATTTTAAGCTCAATTTTCATACGTCAAGCCATAATAATAATAAAGTGAGTTTGCACCCCGAGTTTCTAGTTATGAGAAGCCTTCACCAATATTAGTCTTATAATGCATCTTGAATTGTATTATAGGCAATCAATTCTGTTTTCCTTCCCTACTTTGCTTTTGTGACTCTTTTAGTTCTGCTTGTTATCCAGTCTCTTGGCACTATTAAAATACAAACAAGACATTTATTAAAAGCAATTTTCTTGACTGCAAGAACCTTAATGGACTTAATGGACACAAAATTTACAACTCCCTCAGAAAATAATCAGCTCTAAATGACATATTTGTATAGAGTATAAATTTTATATATTGGCTATGAATATGGGAATACTGTGAACTGATATAACACACACACACACACACACACACACACACATATATATATATATATTCATATATATATACATAGAAAAATGAATATATATATATATATATATATATATATATATATATTATATATATTCACAAAATATGAAAAAACTAAATATTTAGAAGATGATTTTATCATTAAAGTAGTTATTTACCCAACACATTCATCACAGGTAAGATGTGGAACAAGGTCACAATTATGGGGCATACAGTCACGATTGAACTCACTATTCAGTAGTAATGGATCTGTGAGATATTAATATTAAATGTTTGTTGTTTTTTATATAAAACCATATTCAGGACAATGTCAATATGTTGTATCTTCTGAATCCAATTCTAAATATGGAAAGAAAATTGAGAAAAATCTTAGTATTCTATTGCCATAAGTAGCATTCTGTTTCAAAATTATGGGAGATAATTTATGTTTGAAATTATCTAAGAAAAAAAACATAAAATATTTTCTAAAAACAATGTATGTATGTTAATTTATCTGTTTAAAATGTTATTTACATCATTACTCTTACGTTACTTTTTACGTTCTAAATTTATCTTAAATTTTAATCTGTAAATATTAAACCTAATGTATTTATTTAAAAATGTATCTGTATTTATTTAATGCTACTGACAACAATAGAATGCTAGCATTTTTCTCATTTTTCTTAGCATGTTTAAAATTGATAATGATTCAGAAGATACAACATAACATATTGACAATGTCCTGATGATGGCTCAACATAAAAAACGAAACATCTGATATTAACATATGCTTCAACTATGATATATTATATATATATATATATATAGAGAGAGAGAGAGAGAGAGAGATAGGTGTGTGCATTTCACTTTAAGACAAACACTGTTTAAAACCAAAAAAATGCCAAAAAGGCAGTACCTACTACTGCAAATAAAATTGTGCTTAATAGAAAAATATCACAAAGCCAATATAACAATATCATAAAAAGAAAAAGGAATAAAATCAGAACACTAAGTTTCACAATTTCTTAATCACCAGATAAGTTTTGGTGATTAAATATATGGAAGCATTTTTTTTTTTATTGTTGCGTGATTGTGGAACCACCAAGGTATTGTTTTGTGGTTCTATATATATGCACACACACACACACACACACACACACACACACACACACATATATATATATATATATATATATATATATATATATATATATATATATATATATGTTAATGTAGTCAAGTAAGGATATCTTAGAACTATGCCATTTTCATACTTTTTCCATTTCTTCTTAGTCATTGCTTGTGGAAAGAAACACTATGGTTGTTTTTTTTTTCTTCCGTTATTCATAAATATTAAATGAATATTTCCCTTTCTTTCCTTTTCATTTAAATAAGCAGGAATAATAATAAATTTTCAAATATCCATTCTCTTCTATACTGCTTTACTTTCTTAAAAAATAATAAGAAAAATGAATTGAAATAACTATTCAATTTCTTCCTTTCTTTTCTGTTTCTTTCCGTTCCAATAATAAGCAATATTTTTCTTGTTTTTCCTGAAATATACATTCAACTCTCTTCCTTCCTCGCTTCCAGCACATCCTAGCATTGTTTTTAAAAGAAACATAACTTTTGTTTACATTTGTAAATGCAAAGCCTGCTGGCTTGAACTTGTAAACGCTAAATGGATGAATGACTCTACCGATTCATATTTCAACCAACACAATAATACAGGATGACCCGGGGCATCTTGGCTTTCCAACTGTTTCCATACTTTTGTTTTTCATTGATGTACGGAAGAAACTTTATATTTTTTTTCTTTTCTGAATGATGAAGGCACAATGAAAGACTTGAACCTGCAAACCCTGAAACCATTCAAGAGACAATTGAAAAATATCGAAGTTGGCCGATGGTTAAAAAATGTCATGCATACACTGACACAGACATTTAGATTTGTAGACAATGTGAATTTCACTTGGAATGCTTCAAAATTATCAATATTATAACCACCAACAGCACAGCTATTATTGCCACTACAAATATTATTATCATTTATATTTATCTATCTTATTTGTTTGTCATCAAAGGAAAGTAACAAAATATAAGTAAGGTCGTACTGCATTATACTTATAAAATATCAAAAAAGTATGTTGCTTTTTATTCTTTAATGCATTCTGAATATTACATTAAATTAAAGATGAAATTAGGTAAAAAGAACAATTAAACCTCTGCCTTGTCCTTTTGCTATGAAAACAATCTATTTTACAATAAACCAATCTTTTCTATGTTAATAATGAGAATAATATAATTTCTCCATTAAAATATTCTTATATTAGGACATTTTGCTCCTACAACTGTTTATAAGCTCTTCCTTGTGTCTTCTGTAATGTTTGTACTCTCCTCTGTTGAAAATTTGTTCAGGCAATAAAATATCCTTGTTATCACTTTGTTGTGAATTATTTTCATATTTATTCTGTATGAGGAATCAATATATTCACAAATGTCAAATGTCAAATTTAAGCATTACTGACAAAAAGGCAAGATGTATCAATAAAAACAACTGAAGCTGGACCATGTTTTCACAATATTTATTTATTCCCTTTAAAACTGTATATTCTCTGTGTTTTTATTCACAAAATATAAATGTAGCATTAATTTTTCGTACATGTCCTGGCACTTTTTTTATTTACTTGCTTCATCCATCTAACTTTAAAACCTGGTTATACCTCTGATGCATATAAGTAATTTGATCCCCCTCAGCTCAAAATCTTTAATGGTCCCTGCATTCTTGGGCAATAAAAAAAAAGAGATTTTGTGCTTGTTCAAATACTTATGACCAGTACTTTCTGTATGGTAATATTTATAAAGGCTATAGAAAGTATTTCCTTATCCAATTTATCAAATTTATTAGGAGAGATGGATTCCTTTCCCAATAGCATCAGTGTGAAATGAGCCCAAACAACTTCAGTCACAATTCAAACTTTGCACACTGATAAAATTTTCTGTGTCATTAAACATTAAACATGGTCCTATAAAAGTTTAGATTTAGCTTTGCATACTTATCTGAAGAAATGGTCCAAATTGAATGTAGTATTATTATTTCTAGAGCTTTGAAAATGACACCAGTTTGATTTGAATGTCAGGTGTCTAATTACGAAGGGGGAGTCCCCATGGCAAATTGGCTAATGTGTTGGACTGTGACATCATAGTAAGCAGTTTAAACTTGTTGAGCTATTATGTACACATCCCCCCCAGCAGTACTGCCACTATTATTTTTCTACAAAGATGGCTTTAACATTAAATAACCCATGAAGGTTGATATGCCATTAAACAAAGAAATCAAACCCAATGTAATTACAAAGGGAAAACTAGGGATTACTTTGCATTTTTTGGCATAAGAGGTAGTTTCCTTTTGGAGAATAAAAAATAAAATGATTTTGACTGAATAGAGTTTAAAATCTTTTTAGAGATTACCCTAACAATTGCTGAAAGTTTGTTTGAAATCTGTCCAAAAATGACAAAACCTTTGAGGCATCGATGGATGGGATATTTGGTTAATTATGATAAAATTTCACACATTTCCATGTTACATAAGAGTGATCTTTTGGCAAAACATGGAATTCATTCTTCATGTTTGGCTATTTTGGGGAGTGAACGCTACTAAAGACAATTTTTCATTTCTGATTTGAGGAAATGTCAAAATTTCATGAGAATCCATCATTTATCGGTCGATGTGATAGCAAGAGATCTGAAGCACACAGCTATTTTTATATTCATTTCTGAAATTAGTTTTGGACACTAAAGTTTATGATATCTAATGATTGATATATATTTATTGTGGTCAGTTGCCATTGAACAAACCACTGGCTATCATTTTAATCCTCACTTGGATGCCTTGATACTGGGGCTTTGTAAATGTTTCATAAAGTAAAATAAGGCAACAACAAAAATATAACAGGAAAAAAATCTTTCTTAATTTATATTTCTTTCTAGATGACTATGTGCCAGGTATTGTTTAATAACATTGATAGTTGGAAAAAAAAGATCCAAAAGTTTTCAAATCTACAAATCAATCAACGTGTATAGTTAGAAGAAGTAGATATTAACATTTTTATAAAATTCACCATCATGAATATGTGTAACATTATGGAGTGTGTCTTGCTGGCACTTGTTTCTGGACTGAACTCAAAAGCCATTGACTGTTATTCCTGTGCAGCTGACAAAATAAGTTGACAAAATAAACTTATAGTTTGGTTACAACTTGACTAGCTTAAAAGCTCCCATATTGGGCAGCAATTAAGCTAGCTCCCATGAAGGGGACTTTATTAGGCCTTTGACCCAACAATAACTCTTCAAGCATTGAGTACATATTAAATTTGATTAAACTTGAACAATATATGCATCTCATGCATATATATATATATATATATATATATATATATATATATACATTTTGACTTAAATATTTCAGACTTGCTCCTCTTAATGCTTGACAAAAATGCCAAATCAACTCAGGTGTTCTCGGTATGACACTCAACTGCATCTGATGGTGAGGCTCAAGTTCTGGAGCTTTTAGGAGTGCAGAGTAAGCTCTTTGTTGCCATTACTCCCATGTACATTTTGAACCTGAGTGTCAGTATTATTTGATGGAAATCTGTGGGTCAAATCAATGGGTCAAAAAATCTGTTTGAGATAATGAAGTGTTTACCTCTTTAAAATAATTATGAAAATACATTTTTGTATTATTGTTAAACTTACTTGAATATAAAATTACCAAACAAAATTCAAAATGCCATAAAATCAACCAACCAACCAACCAAACCAACAATCTTGGTGAATTGATATGTATAATCAAGAAATTCCAATTATTTGGATGCATAGCATAGTGGATATAGGTATTGAGTTCTAAATGACAGTTATCTTTAGGCTGCAGGTTCAATCCTGATCGCGGGCAACAGTGACATAGGATAATAATTAACACAGCTTAACATTTATATGGTTAGTGGAATGAGAAAAGTATACCCTCATGGATTGAATAAAGGGTTGGGTTCAAAGTTCCGTGATGGCTTCTTATTATGACAAGAAGGTTCCTGAGTTCGAAAAGAAGGTTTTCGAGTTCAAGAAGGCTCCAGAGTCTGACAAGAAATACCCAAAGATGGCTGGAGGGCACATCGTCCAAAACGTTGTACAGATAACAATAAAGATGAGGACAATAGTCCAAATAATACAAATTTTCGATATTGTTGAGACCAATCAGTCCTGAAACTGCTCAACATAGGAATTGAACTCCTAGCAACTATTGATACATCTAAACAATACTTATAGTTGTCATTGCTAAGAATGAATCCAGTTGATCCATTAAAATTCTCCAATCAATGTTGACCATTTTGATTGGCTTGAGTTATCCAATCAAACTCTTATTTATAGCAGTTTGGCAATGCCATCCTGTTTACTTTGCTTTGGGGCTGGATACTCCAGTGACCACAATACTTCTCTCTAACATAGTTGCTACATCATAACATCGTTGGACTCTGTGTGGTGTCATTGCTCATATAAGATGTTACAGAATCAACATTTGTGTTTTAACATAGAAATAGATTTAATAGGATTCAACAAATACAAAAAGAAATATTATGTCTTTTATATATTTATGTTAGGTGTGAAGAATTTCTTAAATTGAAAAGTATCTTTAAATACTTTTTGAAATTAAGAAAATAAATTTCAAATGTAGATAGAATATTCATTCAGTGTTCAGTACAGTATGTGAAGTGTACCATTTCACTTTGGGCACGTTTGAATCCAACTCTGGGTCTCTGGCAAGATTTTGGATTTGCATATCATTCTCTTTCTAAAATTTGGCACCTTTTTATGAGATCAATTACTTCTGAGTAATGATCTTGATCCTCACTGGTTGCCCATACTTGTGACCTTTTGACAAATTTTGCATCTATGTAATACTTAGTTTTAGAGGGCACCTTGTATGATATAATGGTTAGTGAGGTAATTTTGTAAACCATTAATGATGAGACTGATTCTTACTAGGTGCCTCATACTTTTGGTCTTGTGCTAAACTAAGTTTACTAAATGATATCCTCCTTTTAAACTATTATTGCTTTAAAAGACAAAGTGAAAATTACATTATTTTCTTGACACTCATTCCTTCTACGTTGATATCTTTTTTTGTAATTGCATCACCATTAAAACTCGATCCAAAATAGAACAGCTTTTGTACCTTAATCTTATTTGGATAATTCAATATTAATGAAACTTCTTCATTATCATCGCTTGACAACAACACATTATTTTCCAAGGGTTTTTTTTTCTTTCTGTATTTTTTTCTTTTTCTTTATTTTAATTTTAGGAGGGAAAAATAAAAAGGATAATTTCTTTTTTTTTTAATCTTCAGGATAAATTATTATATTTTACTTCCTTTCTTTTGTTTTTGGTTTTATATTCTTTATCAGTTCTTACTTTTTAACCCCTATTCTTGCCTACGTTTTTGCCTTGAGGAAGAGATTTTTCACATTATGAATTTGATAAACGTACATTTTATCCTGCCAACTCTCTTAAACACTTAAGTGGATGTTTGGCATACCAACTTTAGTGAAATTACAGCCAAAAATTAATTTTCTGTTGAAACTTTAATATAAGGGAACAAAAAAACAAAGATTATAAGACAAAAGAATTAGATGTGAGTTATAGCAACACCAACAAATTTAAGAACATAATAAGTTCTTTCTCTGATAAAATTCACAAGTAGAATATTGAATTATATCTGCATTCAATGTCTTTATTGTTATATTTAAGCTGGCTAGGAGCAATTTTTAAAAACCTTGTTTTTATTTCTTTGTAAAACACTATATTTACTATAGAGCTAATAAACAAAACTTATGCTGTTGATGAGGCAATGTATCTTCGACTTTTCTAGAGTTTCTCTTTTGTCAATACTTAGATGAAATTCTGTCATATCAAGACAATGTACAATTGTTTTTGTATGGATTTGTATCATTCTTACTGCAATCCAAAATGTGTATACACTTTAGCAGCTCATTATCTTCAAACTTCCCTTGCCAAGTGAAAATTAGCCAATAATATCTTTATATTTAATCCATTTATTCCCTATATCTAATAATAAACGTGAATGTCAGTGTGCCAGTGTGTCACATTTTACTACTTTACTCCTAGAGGCCATAGCCGAACATATCCTACCATTTTGGAATCTGGCAGACTCCAAGAGCAATTTAAAAACATACCAGGCAGAATCCAGACCCGCAATCCTGAAATTTTGGATTCTCAAGTTTTAATTATTATGATTTTTTTCAACGATTTTTACATGATTTTTTGTGGCAAATTTTTTTGTATGATAACAGTTTTTATAACTTGGAAATAAATTTGGAAATAATTGAAATTAATTGTGAAATCCAATGAAATTATCCATAGAACTTTTAAAAGGTAAGCTTGAATATTAATGCAATACTTAAATGCAGTGATAAATTTTGAGTTCTTCTGTAGTTTATTTATTTATTTGTGCAGACTTCAAATGGGAAAATCAAAAATGTTGTTTATCATGCAGCTTTGCAATAAGTTCAAAATAAACAAATTGTTTTAATGAAAACTGTTAATTGTTTGAAAATTATTGTTCAAATTTAATAAAATTTGATATGAACTCAATGCATGATGTGTCATTGTTATGCTGAAGATGCAATCAAGAGCCCTCCACAGGAGCTAGCTTAATTTAATTCTAAATTCAAGCAGATATATTTGCCTTGTGCCATATTGTGTTAACCTAACTAACTATCAAGAATGCAAGGATCATATATAAAACAAACTGGGATCTTAACTCTTCTAGAAGAAAAAAAACTAATTCAAACCTGTAATCTTCACTTAAGAAATTGCATTTGTGTCACATCCTGGTCATGTGGTATGGTTGGGTAAATACACTCCCACCTTGGCAGAGGACACAGTCGGCGTATAGGGGTACATCAAGGGACAAATTTGAAAAGCCTTATATCATACAATGCTAAGCTTACAAAAAACCAAGAACTCAAAGATTATCTTTATCTTGTGCCATTCTAGGAAACAAGAAAAAGTCACATATCTGATAAGTATGGTGGGTGCTGCATTTGCAAAAAAATCATTTTGTTCCAAAAGTATCAAGATTGACTTCATCTAGACATCATCACTTTATTTCTCTTGTACCCAACAATAATGTTTTTCAATAACTGGTCTCTGTCTTTTTCAATTTATTCATTCATAAACCTTTTTTTTATCTTTTAAAACACTAATTGATTATTGAGTTTTACAAGTGCTAACTATAACAAAAAAAAAGAAAGTGTAGAAAGAAAGAAAGAAGAAATTATTCTAATTGTTTTTTTGTTGTTCTTTTGTTTATTTTTTAAACATTATTTCTGTAGTTTAGAAGAATTATCATGCATTGCAAACATTCTTAATTGAGTATATCATAATGATCTCATTTTTGTATGTATGTTACTGTAACACTACAAACATGTTATATGAGCCGGTTTAGCTCAGTCAGTAGAGCATTCACCACAAGGTTCCAGGCTCAATACTGGCCCTCACCAACTCAGTGCATGATTAGCACAGCTTGGATCTATGTGGTAAATTGAGGAGTTGATAGTAGGTGAGGTGCTCTACCTCAGATGCAAAAAATAATCTCCCTTGTCTAGTGTAAGTGAAAAAAGGATAGATTCCCAACTGATAGACCACTCTACCAATGATACATACTTTACTTACATATAAGTTACTTAGCTATGCAAAGATCTTCATTTAAATTTTAGAATTGATAAAATTTAAAGATTCTGCTCAGACACTTTTTGATAATTCCTCATATTTTTATTATTAGACAATGAACATTCATCATTAAAAGACAAAAGAATTGTTTAGCACCAAGTTGCAACAACTGACCAAAGTTAGAAAAAGAAATTACGGTTATTTTGGAATGGCACAACAAATTCTTGTCCATTTTGCCACTCAGTTGCAGCACTGTGGCATTAAAGCCAAATGAAGGAATTGAGAAATGCATGGCATCCAACCTTAAAAATGGTGCAGCTGTAAATAGCTAAGATGAAAAAAAATTTCCAAAGAAAGTGAGTCAGCCAAAAATGTCTACAGCAGTTATATATTGACTGCCACACCTTTTAGTGCCAAAGAAAATTTAAAGGGCAGTCAAACATTTTAGATGCCAAAGCTAAACTGATTAAATTCTTCTTGTGTTCTTTACAAGGAAATAAGGATGGTCAGAACGGTCCTATTCTTAAACATTTAACAATGTTTGAGTGATTAATATATATATATATATATATATATATATATATATATATATATATATATATATACATATATGTGTGCATATATATATATATATATATGTGTGTGTGTGTGTGTGTGTGCAATGAGTGGTAACATTCAAACAACTATATACATAATTATATTCAACCATATATATATATATATATTATAGGGTACATTTAAGGTGCATTTGTTACCATGATAGGATTCAACCAAAGTAGAGAACTCAAACGTACATATAAAACGTTTTACGTACATTTATATAAGTAAATTAAAGTTAGCAGAGTGGCCTATTGTTGGTATCAGCCAGACAGTGAGGTTGTCTACCCCTTTTTCACAAGAGCTAGTCCAGGGAGATTTTTTGCTGAGGTGGAGCGTCACACCTACCATGAACTCCCCACTTAAATATATGTATATGTGAATATATTCACATATACGGAGTATAATATAAATAAATAAGTGGAAACCTTAGTTTATCAGATATAAATTTATTTAATTCTGGGAGTAACAACATTTCTTTACTAGGTAGGATAATCATGGGAGAGTGAATTACTCAAGTTATGGACAGCAATGACCAAAGTTATGGACTGAAAATGCTAATTGTATTTCTAGTGCCTCAATTTTAACAACACCATTGCAAATTCTGTGTGCCTCAGTAGTGTAAGGGTTAACAAACTTGGCTTATCAGGATTTTGTTAGTGACTGTGATTCTCACTGGGAATCCCATATTTTTGGCTTAGTGCCAATCTAAACTAAATGGAAGTGCTGGTGGCATAACGGTTATCATCATAGGAAATGGACTTGATGAACTGAGTTCAAATCCTTGACAAGGCTGGTTGCATTTCACATAGCGCTAATACCATTGGGAAAGCTATGCATCCAACTATTCTCCCTCCAGCTATGGGTAAATAGTAGGGCTGGCTAGGCTCTAACTTTGGATAGACAACTAGTCTAGGAGAAGGAAAACTCTGAATTCAAATCTGTTTAACTCTGTTTAAGTAATTAACCTAGTGTGAAGTGATTTGGTAAATATATAGTGCCAATCTAAACAAAATTTGTAAATAAAAATGCCATTCCAGAAACCATATTCATAAATTATCTAAGAAATGTTAGAAAATAAAAAATTGATTAATGAACAACAAAGTATAGTTTATTCTCATCAAATTTTTGAAATACTAAAAAACACCATAAGCCCAATATTTCAGGCTGAGAACTATTTTACTATACACTATAAACTCAATATTTCGAGCTTAGAGAGATCAGTTCAGATATTTTGAATAAGACTTAAAATGATAATTGAATTATAGGATGTCTGTGCTCTGAAACAAAATTTAAATATATTTTGTGCTTGATTATTTTTGGGAATTTTGGTATTTAGTAAGTGAGAAGCCAGGAGTTAAGGATTTAAAGTGTTAATATTTCAAAATTTATTTTTATAATCCTGAAAACAAATGAAAAAATCTTAAAAAGAAAAGTAACCAAAATTTTAAATCTTTGTTAATTAAATATTGATTACTAATAAATTTTTTCTTTTTTTTTTTTCACATCCAGTAAACTAGAAATCTAATTAGTTTCTTTAAATGTAAAATATCTTTCTGCCTTTGTAAAATAAGCAAGAAAAAAAAAATTGATTAATTCCACATCGATACAGAGCCCAAAATAAAAATTCTCCAGAATTTAAAAATTCTAACATTTCCTTTTTTGCCTGAGGCTAAACAATCTGAAAATCTGTCAAAGACACAAATGAGGAAAGTTATCTTATGGATTCTTGCAAAAAACTCTGAATTCAAATATGATCAAAATAATCTCTTTTATTTCTAAGTTTATTCATCAGGATTTTTAAAAAATGAATAAAAAGAAAAAAAGAAAAGAAACTCATCAGAGGTATATGATGGCTATTGTCTCAAGGTGTGTTACTTTGCTGAATATACTATTCTTACATAAATATGCAAAATGCTATTAGTAATACATTCCTTTAGTCGAACCATTTGACATGAATTCCCTAAGTAAAATCAATTGACAATGTTTTCTTAATTAATATTGTTGGGATATAGTGGTTATTGTCACAGGATATTTTCCATTGCTCAAACAGAATTAATACTCAAAAATTTATCTGGGAACTTATGTTTATTGGAAAGTATATATATATATATATATATATATATATATATATATATATATATATATATATATATATGTATGTATGTATGTATATATATTTATGTATTTATATATCTCATAATTGTATAAAAAGTGACAGAAGTGATTTTTTTCTTTTCTTTTTTCTAATAGATGCCAGTTTAGTCAGTAGAGCATCCGCCTAGAAACCAGAAGTTTTCAGGTTCAATACCGATCTTCACCAACTCAGTGCATGAGTAGAACATTGTATCAGATTGTATCTGTGCAGTAAAATGGGAGCTGATGGTAAGTGTGGTGCTTCACTTCAGACACAAAAACAATCTCTTTGGTCTAGCCCTAGTGAAAAGCAGATAGACTCCCTCGTTGTTCCACTGATAGCAAAAAGGACACTCCACCTACTTTACTTACTTACTTATAAGACATAATAGTTATCATCATAAGGAAATAGACTGAACAAGCAAAGTTTATATCCTGGACAAGACTGTTTGCTTTTTACTTTGCCCTTTGAAAAGTCATAAATCCACCTCATTTCCCTGCTATAGGCAAAATAGCAGGGCAAACTATGCTTTCTTGGCTTGGTAGGGTGAATGGTCTAGAAGAAAACTCAGTACCGAAAAATGTATATATATATATATTCTCTTCCCTCATCTGACAGCATTTTTCTGTCCACTACTAGTTTCTTTGTCTGTACTGAGCTTTATCCTAATATAGTGGATGTTTGGGTTGGAAAATGAGTTCAGAGTTGTCTTTCTTCTATATATATATATATATATTCTGTTCCCTCATTAGAAGATCATTTTGGGGAATCCTGGGTAGTTAATTTCTGCTACTGATTCAATTCCATAAACCAGTTCTACAAGTACGTTCTTAACAATTTTCAGTATTTAGTATCTCAACTCATCCATGCTTTTTCTTTTACCAACAGTTGAAATTGTTACTTGTTCAGTTTCTCTTTGTTGTTGTTCTTCTGAGTTCCCTTAAAACTAATATATATATATATATATATATATATATATATATATATATATATATATATATATATATATATACACACACATATAATTATCTGTGTATTCTGATAATCTGAATTTGTTAAACCTACCATAAACAATTAGTATGAATAAATAAATAAATAACTAAATAAATAAAATGCACAGTGAACATCACAAAGTAATTAACTTGTTTAGATTTTTTGTTGAGTAGCAGTTATGTTGTTTTCATTTTAGATATTTGAAGCCTGCAATAACAATATTTCCTTATGAAAAAAATATTATTTAGTTATAATGAAATCATCAAAAACTGGTAATAAATTCTTTGAAAAGTATTTCTTTCAGGAGACGTGACTTGCATAGAAATTTTTGTCAGCTGTCTGCCTCCTCAAATGCAAAGAGGAAGTCAAGCGGCATTAAGTAATGGCCAAGTGTTAAGTCACATACAAAACATCGATCTTTGATCCTCTTAGATCTTTTGTGTGTTGTAGGAAGATGTAATTGTTTAGGAGTCAAATTGTTGCGGAAAAAAGAAAGGTTGTGGGAAAGAGATGCAGGGTCAGGGAATGAGGGATGACAGAGAAACAAAAAGATGATGAAGCAAAAGGGAGAAGAAATAAAAAGAGGAAGAGGAAGAGGAGAATGCCAAAAGCGACAGGAAAGAAAAGAAGAATGTTTGAAAGAAGAATTGTTTGTAGTTATTTGTAAAAGAGAGTTGATTAGTAGATGATTTATTGTTACGTTATTTGAAGTAAAAAGAAAAATTAGAAAAAAAAAAAATAGAAAAACAGTGAAAATTGAAAAGAATTGAAGATGCATTAAATGAGAAAATGAAAAGAAAGACCAAAATGAATTTTGAAACAAAATATATTGGATAAAAAACAAAAAGAAAAAATGGTGGAAGTGAAGAGGTAAAATGGTAAAAAGAAATTCTACCCCTGTCCTATAATAGTTGTTTCAGTTTGTGTAGGAAATTCATATGCAAATGTGACTATTATTATGGGGAAAAATTTGTAGAAGAAGGAAGATTAAATAAAAATGTTCAAATAATCAAAAATTGAAAAGGATTCGGAGGCATGAGAATATGCAAAAGAAAGAAAAAAAAAAAAGAAATAAAACATAGGGAACAGAGTACAGGGAGAAGTACATTCATGCCTTTTCTAAGTGTATTAGTGCAAAATGAACATAAAAGACAAGAATTTGAACTAAATTTGAAGATTCAATTTTATTTTTGTGCTGATGATTATTTCATCTACAACAGATTTTTGCATACCCAAAATATATATATATATATCAGACATGCAACCTAGTTTCCCCACAGACTGATATGAAATTTTGTCATTATAGTAACACAAGGAATTACACAATACCAATTGAAGCAAAGAGATCATAATCAAGTAGACTATAATTAATCTCTTTCTCTCCCTTTTTTACTCTTTCTCTCCTTTTTTTTTTTTCTTTTTTTTTTTTTTTTTCTTTCTTTTCTCTCTATAATATTTGATATTTCAGTATTTTTTCCTTCTCTGTATTACTTTATGTTCTTTCACTCTTTCTCAATTTCTATTTCCTTTCAATATATTTTCTTCATTTTCTACTTTATTTTGTTTGTTTGTTTCTTTCTTTCTTTCTTTCTTTTTTTCTTTCTATTTACTCATGTTTTATATATATAAAGGATTTTGAATGAAAATGTAATGGAAAATTAAATGAAAAACAAAATAAAAGAAAAAGAAAGAGAAAAAAGAATGTTAAGAGTTAGTGAGAGAATAAAAAAAACAAATAAGAGAAATAAAGAATGAAAAATGTTGAATAAAGAAATTGAAAAATCAGAAAATGAATAACCAGAAAAAGTGTGAAAAAGATGGTTGTAAATAAAATGGAAATATAAAATTGATAAAAGTGCAAAAGAGTAAAAGAACAACTGAGTGAGAGAAAAGAAGAAAGAAGGAAAAAAATCAAGAAGGTGTCAAAGTAGAATAAAATAAGTGTTGAAAGAAAAAGAAAGTTTGAAATGAAAGAAATGTTGAAAAAGAAGGATTAAGATTTAGGGAAAAAAAGGAAATGTATGAATGAGATAGAAGTAAAAAGAGAATATGAAATAATAGACATTGAAAAATAAAGCCTGTAAATGAGATTGAAGGAGGAAGGAATAAATGAGATGTTGCAAAGGAATAAATGAGATTTAGAGAGAAAAACTGAAATCAGAGAATGATACTGAAGGAAAAAGGAAAATTGAAAAAGAATGATTAAGATTTCTAGAGAAAAAGAAACCAATCAAGGCAAGTGAATGAGAAAGAAAATATGAAAATTAATTTTAGAGAAAAAAGATAAAGAAAAATAAAATAATTGGCATGAAAGTGGAGGACAAAATAAATAAAAAGAATGAGATTTATAAAAAGAAATTGAATAAAAAAAAAAGCAAAAAAATAAAATAAAATAAGATGTCAACTGAATGAAAGGATAAGGGAGTGAGAGGTGGAAATGAATGTAATAAAGAAAGAAATAGATGTGAAAGAAAAAATAGAAACCAAATAAAAAATAGAATTAAATGGGTAATGAAAGAAAGAAAAAAAAAAGAAAATTACTGAAAGAGAAATAATGAAGTAGCAATGAAAAGAAATGAAGTAATTCTTCTCTCATACACTGACAGCTGAGGCTTGTGATCACCCCCCCCACCACCACCACACTCATTCAGATATTTTGTTAGATCCATTTAAGTGTTTGAATAATAGTTAAATATACCTTTTTTTTATAATGAAACATGGAATAGCAACAGACATAGTTCACCAATCCTATGATCCCCAAAATATCATTGTAAGTAGTAAGGCAAAGTTTGGAAGAATTAAAGAATAGAGGCTTTATAAGAAAATGTCTGCCCTCTGGCAGTTTCTAATAGTGGATTAGTAATGGGCAGTTCTTATGAATGAATGGGAATTTAGCAATTGTACAGATTTGTTTGAGAAAAAAGGACAAGTAGATTTTGCAATGTTAGATTGACAGAGAAATGTTGTTATCTCTTATTCATACATCTATGATAAATTAAAGCACTTCATATGTCTATCCCAACTTTTGATAAAAGCATATATGAACCAAAGGTAAAATTCCATTGCAACTCAAACTGTGTAAGTGATAGACTTATACAAGGAGTTTTATAAGGGACATAACCCTAAGGATAAGAAGATGGAATTTACTCAAATATAAGATTTATGTTACTATATCAGTCTTGTGGCAATTCTGAACTCAGACACAATAATATTTAATATTTAAAATGATTGTCCCACACTAGTCTCATTTGAGCATCCATTCCTTTGTGCTGTCTCAGTCATGTCATTTTCCAAGGACAAATCTGTTCATTGTCAAGATTTATTTTGCTTATAAATCTTACACATTTCTTTGTGTTTTTGAAAAGTATATTTTTTCAAAACAATCCTTATACACTTGAAGTATTGAAAACAAACATTGAAAGGAATATTTTACAAGTAAGAGGAGAAACATCTAAAAAGTTGACAGCAAATGTTATAAAGTTGTTATGAACCTATATCTAAATTTAAATCTCCCTACCTTCATTTAGGATTGTGCTGGACTTAGCTAAGTTTAGTAATTATCTGATCAGAAATAATAGAGTAGTAAGCAAACATTTATTATAGAAAAAAACATTTATTATTGAAAAACAATAATGTCTTGAGAAATATTATTGACTGTCCTCTTACTTCTAACCCATTCTCTATATACTTTTATTTTTAATGAAATGATGTATTACTTTCAGGTAAGTAATCTGTCAATTCTAAGTTACCAAACATGACAACATTGAGGCAATTTAACCAAAAATAGCATAAAATATATAAAACAGAACCTCTCTTATCTTAGCCACCAGGACACTCTTCTACAATAAGCATTATATAAAAGACTTAAATTGAAAGATGATAGGTCTTTCAATTATATAATCTTCTACTGATGTATTTTTCTGTACAAGTAAATGAAATGGAAGCTCCTCAATGTTAGCCACAACCAAGGCACTCGTCTACACAGATCAAGCAATTTATATAAGAATTAAAATGACAAATTACAAACCTTTCTTCTCTAGGATCTTTTGGTGATGTATTTTTCTAAACAAACCAATGAAATGGAACCATCTACATCTTGGCTATCAAAACATTCCCCCTCCCCAACAGACTGGGCATTTGATACAAAAACTAGACTGATAGTTAGATGATGGGCTCTTCTACTTAGGATTACAAAAGCAAAATTTTTGATTCCAAGAACTGCTTGGACTATTGATCTCTATACTTTATTGTATGTATTCACTGACCACCTCCACCATAGCATGATGTGACACAAGGTCAATTTTTAAGTAGAGTACTGGTTGTTGTAGCAACTCTATTTTTTACCCATAGTTGGGGAGAGAAGAGATGGATTCATGCATTTTCCAAGGGCATTAGCATATAGTGAAATGCAAACAACCTTATGTAGTATTTGAACTTGATTCACTGGGTTCATTTCTGTTATGCCCCACACATCTCCTCTCTACTTTGTTGTTATTCATTAAGCTTTCTTTAGCCTGGCACACAGTTGCTTAGAGTACCTGTTATTTCTAAGTGGTCACCCTTCTAAATACTGAACAGGCTTATTGATGCTTAACATTTGTGATCTAATGAAAACTGGTACCTTCATGATAAATCACTATTCTTTGCTGTTTTCAGTGTTACTATAATTTTGATCCATTTTTTAGTTGTCCACACTTTCCAAGTAGTATCAACACAACCTGATAAAATATTTTCTCTCTGCATATGGATTGTAACCGTCAGAAAAACAGAAGAATGGATTAGGAAAAATGTTGCAGTAACAATAACAAAAACAAAAGGAACAGCTTGAACAATTCTTTTGAAAATCACACATTTCTTAGAATGATTGATTGGTTGAAATGTTGTAATGAGAACAGAAGAAAATAAAACAATTAATTCATAGATATAAATAACCCTTTGAGTGATAGCAACTTTTCTTGAAATCACAGAATCTTTTTACACTAGATGAAGGCTGTAGAATTTATCAGCTAAAATGTTACCAAAAGTAACAGAAATAATGTTCAATAATTAAAAAACTGTTGAAATGATAATGGCTTTTCTTAAAATTACATAAAGATATTTTTGTACATCTGATGATTCGCTGAAAAATTGTGGTAAAAAAATAATTAATCCAAATAACTTATTATAATGAAAATGATAATGACTCATCTCGAAATGAAGGAATCTTTCCTTACTGAATGTGATTTACTCCCTCAAATCTTTCAGACTTTTTATCTTGCATTGATTAAGTTAAACATTGTTTCTCTAGGCACTGCTCTATCAATTCCATCAATCTTTATCCTTAGACAAACTTGACATCCCTAAATCAGTGCTTACCTTAAATACCTCCTCCCAATACTAATTGTCTATCATTACTCCAACAAGAACCTCTTCTCAGTGCTTCATAAACTAGTCTATGAGCAATAATACAGGCTTCACTGACCAATTGAGCATTGCTGAAGCCATTCATCAAATAACAATTTAGTGTTTGGCCGGACTAGGCTGGACAGGAAGGAGTTGGGCTAGAACCTGCCCTGACTCCCTTTGTCTCCTCTCTTGATTTAATTATGTGTTGTACTCACTATTTTAAATCTAATCCGACATCCTAATCTAAATTTAGTGCAGATACAGTGAATTGAAAATTTCAGGCTAAGGTTTGCCATGAAATAAATCTCCTAATAATATTGTGCCCTTAAAAAGAAGTCTGGCCAATGATAAGTTTGTAGCAAATATAACTTACACCCTGTCAGCAGGGGTTAGAATATGCTTACATCCCCTGTAGAGGGGTAATAGCACCACCACCACCAAAAATAAAAGAGTGTCCTGGGTATGATACTACACTGCATGTGGTGGTGAGGCACCAGTCCTGGAGCTCTTGGAAGTGTGGAATCACCCCTTTGTTGCCATTACTACTAGGTCTACTCAGACAGTGTAGTAGTCCCTGTTAGGGCTTCATCTAAGGGTCAAATAGATCTGTTTGAAAATTATTTGTATTAGACAGAAAGACATGAAATCATGTAACTACATTAATTGAAGGTATAATTGTTTACAAGTTATTATCATTAGTTAATTGAAACTATGTAATTGCGGGGAAAAAAGACTGAACTCAACATTAAACAACTGCAAAACCAACCAACCAACCAACCAACCAACCAACCAACAAATCTAGCTTTGCCCTTTCAAATCTCTGTAAGATTTTCAGCCAGTAACAATAAGTACAATTTCAATAAAATCCACCCCCTATTTTTATCTGAGAGGGGGTTAACTCCTCATTTTTAATAGGAAAGATAAATAAAAATATGATAAGGGTATAAATCAATTATATATTAAAATAATTATTCAAAAAATTATTAAAAAATAAAACAAATTAATAAAACATAAAACATAATAAAAAGCAAATAAAAAGCAAATAAAAGAAAAAATACAAACAAGAATAAAAATAAAAATAGAAAAACTTAAAAACAAGAATATATAAAGAATAAAAGAAATATGTAGAAAAAGAATCTTTATTAATCTATATTTGAATATAGATAAGAGATTTATCTTTAACTTTTTAAATTCTAGGCAATGAATAGTATCACTTTGATCTTCTGAGATTTTCAGATTTTTTTATGAATGGAATATAAAATATGAAAATGATTTTTAGGATTTAAACAATAGAAAAAATCCTGAGGACTTTTTAGTAAATGATAATATTATAACATATGAGCATAAGTTTCATCATTCCATTTGCTGCTTGTGAAATTGATGAGAGAGAGTTTTAGGAAATTACTTTTAATAATATTACAATACACCGGCCATAAAAGAAGAATATATAAACACAGAATACTGTTTGTATATTTCAGATTTGTTGAAGGATAAAAAACTTTATTCATAACTGTATAATATTGATACAGGAATTTACTCTAATTCTATGATTGTTATAATTAATATTAACATTAGATCCACCATCTTGTGGTTTATATGTGTTTTTATTTGATGATGGTTTGGTTATTTAATGCCAAAACCATCCTTATAGAATAGAAATGGTACTATTTACCACATAGTTTGGAGAATGAGAGGGTTCATTATAATATCAACATTCTTTATGTAAACTTTACCTTTTTTCTGCTTTGTTGTTTTTTTTTCATTGGCTTGTTTTCTTTAAATTTTACATTTAGTCAAACCTTGACTGTGAAAGAAATAACAATAAAGTTTTAATAAATGTAGTAAGTCATACTCTAATGTCAAAGAAATTATGTAGAATCTGTAAAAAAAACTTCAGAAGCTAAATCATATTTCATAACAAGAAATATTATTCTAATCCATATAATATTATATAGTCCAAGTGAAATGTAAGAGGATTAGGTTAATTCATTAAATGCTATGAAGTTGCTCAGTGCTGAAATCATTGACAATTAGGAAGTTGTAAATATAAACATGTCTCTGATGATAAGTGACAAATCAAGGAAGGTTTTAATATATATATACAAAGAGATAAAGTCAGTCAGTGAATCAATCAGAGAGAGCCAGTCTGAGATGTTGGTTGGTTGGTTGGTTGGTGGATTAGTTGGTTGGTTGAATTTTATAGCATGTTAACTCTCAGGTTATTTTACACCAAAGACATTTTTGTTTTATTCATTCTTGTTGGGTATTCAATCATTTTTCAGACTCATCTTTTTTAAACACATTTTTTAAAAATTCATTCTTGATCTATTTAACACATAGATGGGACCCTAACAGATACTACCACCAGGGGTCTTAGTGTCCTGGCTATGATGCTAAACAGCATCTAGTGATGAACTTCCAATTCTGGAGCTCTTCATTGTCATTACTCCTATGCCCACTCTGACCCGGGGAAAAAAAGAAAAAGAGAGAAAAAACCTTTATGTAACAAGTAATACAAAGAAATGAAGTTAGCAAATGTGGTTGGTAAAATAATTCCAACTAATCAACTTGCTTGATCAATTTTGCTACAAAGATTCAACTTGTGTAAAATTGCAGTAAAGCAAATCAAAATAAAACAATTTATGTCTGTATATGTTTTTTAAAGATAATCATCCCAATATTTTGTAAATATGAAAAGTAATAAACTAATGAACCTGAATTATAAAACGAAATAGTTTACCACTCAATGCAACTTATATCAGTCAACATAAGTTGTCAATTTTAAGCCTGAATCATAATAACATTAGACACTGTAATATTTGAAGCTTTTTTATGTATATTTCATATGCAGTCAAATATGATACGCTACAATGGGGTTCAAATAACCAAATTCTTTGTAATATTAATCAATCTCAAATCAGCAAGATATACAGAAAGGACAAGGGTCCCTAATCCCAGAACAATTAGAAACATTCTTCTCTCTATCATGACCAATGACATAGCAAAACAAAAAAATCTTACCTTTCTTTGCAGTTATTTCTTATTTTTATTTCGTTTCTTTAACATTTTTTATACAATTTTTTGTTTGTTTTTGTCTAACCTAGAAAAATACAAGTAATGGAAAGGAAAAAAGTCATAATCCCCCAATGTGTTGTACTTGAAAATTGTTCTTACAACCATTTCTCTCATTACTCCCTCCAAAATAAAACAAAAAAAAACCCTTTCTCTATCTCATTAACTTGTGCAAATTTATCTAACATCTCTCGTCTTTCCCATATGGTTACCCACACTCCTTTTATAACTGTCGTCCATTTTCTCATTTGTTTTGTAAACTCCCATTCGAATGAACCTGTTAGAAAAAAAACTCAGTGAGTGTCTTATTAGCTTTGAAGCCTCTAGAGGTTTACAAAGATTACAAAAGCCTAATGCAGGTTTCAAACTGTTCTTTGGGATAAAAATAGCTTTATAGTTAAAAAAAAATTATTAACTGCTTCGTTAGTCTTGTAAAAAAAAGATCTTTCTTTTAAATTACTTATCTACTTCTTCTTCTTACTATTCTGCTTTTATGATGATTAATTCTATTACTATTATTACTGATATTACTATCATTTCTACAACTAATATTACTACTATTAACATTACTGATACTAATACTATTATTATATACCGTATTACTATTACTACTATTGATCATCATCAGGTTGCGCTGAAAGCACAGATACCCATGACACTCTCTCACCAAGCATCCCTATCGGTCATTGCCAGCAGAAGGTCTTCCACGTGGCATCTAGAATCTGCACACAGCTGATTGATGTAGGTTTTTGTTAGTCAGCCTATACTGGTATGTCTATGTGTAGGTGACCACAGGAGAATATCACTTATGAGTTCATCCTTGCTTCTCCAGCAGTTTCCAGCATGTCTTGTTCATCTTACTTCAATGGTGTGTGATAGAAGGCAATTGCTTATACAGCTGCTTCCTTGTGGGGTACTGATTCCAGGATTTATTCAAGACAGCATCTTGTGTTATTCCCATCTATCTTTTTCTTGAAATGTTTTATTAGAGTCCAAGTGGTGCAGCCATACAGTAGCACTGACACAGTTACAGCTTAGAAGAATTTTCTCTGCTGTCAGCATGACCTGATGATGATGAATTGTAGTAATAGTAATACTGTAAATAATATTAGCAGTAATGGAGACCTGAGGAGACTTGCTGTCACTCAGACTCCAGTGAAAGACCATCAGCTAACGCTGATGAGAAAACTCAAAAGGAGTCAATAATAATAATGGTAATATTAGTTATAGAAATGATAGTAATATTAGTAGCAAGGAAGATCAGATTTCCATATGATCAATAATCTGTCTATAGCAGTCCATGCCTTTCTGTTTTCATCACTTTCTGTAGATGAGATATTATTACCTAGGTACTAGTTTACTAATTTCAGGGGCTTAACATCTAGTGTGTAGATATCTCCACCTTGGTTGTAACACATACTAGTGTGTGTCAAAAGCATTTTTGTATTTCAATTAACTGAAATCCCATTTGGTGACTTTTAGAATGGCTAATAAAATAATAACAGAGAGTAAGAATACTGCTTTGTTTTCTTTTGCTGCTATTGCAATTTTTGAAATGTTTTGAAAGCCTTTTAAGGAAGAACTTTTAAGTAAACAAGATTTTACAAGTTTTATTTTCATTTCAAACAAGACAAAATATCACTATAAGATAAATCTGGCTGACCTTCAACAAGTCAAAATTACAAAAAAAATTGGAATAAAAGAAAATTGTTGTCAGACATCAGAAAAGGTGAGTTTGGCATAGAATGAAATTTAAGAGAAGATTTGAAAATGAAAGTTGATTTTGAAAAATTAATTCCTCATTTGCTCCCAGAGGATCTAAAAAAAACTCAAAATAATTATTTGAATGCATGCAATGATTTTAGCGAACAATTTTGAAATTACTCACAGATTCTTTCAAGAGTTCAGAACAAGAATAAGTAAAGAATTGCAATTATGTTTTTTTACCACCTTCTAAATTATATATCACACTCATATATATATATATATATATATATATATATATATATATATATATATATATATTCTATTTTATGTTTTCTTATTCAGAATTCTCTATTGTTTTCAAACCTGAGGCAAATAAACCAGATGTGGTTGCTAAGAGCAATGTCATTAAACTCTTAACTCATTGCATTCAGAGAATTTAGGTTATCAGCGTGATTTCTGCAGCAGTGCACATTATGCTTGAAGACATTAAAACTGACATCCCTAACGGCAACTGACTCTTGAACAAGTAAATCAGTTTGATTTCTTCATAGACAATGAAATTTTCTTTTTCATCATTTATTTCTTTTTCTTTTCCTTTTTTTAATATTTACTTTGTTTTTGTTATGGATGAAAAAATTCTAAACTTATTTCTTATGCCCCAAAGAAAATGGCTTCCATTTTGTGTATCTTCACTTACAGGGAGCAAAGTGCAAATGAAATAATCAGATTTACAGTTTTTCATATAAAACTGTAACTTAATTAAACACCATGGATCATGGTAGGGAGGGGGGGCTTTTCTTTTTTCTTTTCTCTTTTTATTGTGACCACTATATTAATGAGAAACTAAATGGTAAAATATGTGTTTAAACATTCTATCAGAGGAAAAAGATTAAGACATGATTAAGAGAATGAGAAAAAAAGGAAAAATAAAAGAATGAAAAATATGAAAGAAAGAAATCAAAATGAAAGAATAAAAGAGAGAATATAGAAGAAAGTAATGAAAGAAAGTAAAAGAGAATGAAAAAGAAAAGAGAATGAAAAAGAAAAGAGAATGAAAGAAAAGAGGAAAGAGAAAAAAGAATGAAAAAGAATAAGACAGAAAAATAAAAATAGAAAACAAGTAAATGAGAAAAAAATGGAAAAAGAAATTAATGAATAAAAGGAAACTGATTCAGGTCTTTTAAACCTTTATCATAAAAGCAAGAAACCTAAAATTAGATAAAAATCTTTGTTAGTTTTGAAAGTTGAACTTTGAATAAATCTAATAACTGATAGATGCATTTAAACTAGGAACAAGTTTCACTTGAATTAAAGAAGAGAAAAAAAGAAAGAATGAAAAAAGACCTGACAGAAACAAAAACCAAAAAAAAAAAGAACAAAAGAAAAAGAAAACAAAAATAATAAAAATTAAACAAAGAGATGAAAAGAAGGAACAAAGAGCAAGAATGAAAAATGAAGAATGAAAATGACTGGACAATGAAAAATAGCAAAAAATCTTGTGAATGAGAAAACAGAAAGAAAAATGAAAAGGAAAAAGGAAAAATAATGAAAATGAGAGAAGAAAAAAGAAAAGAAAGAAAGAAAAAAGATTATTTTTCAATGTTTTTTACATTGAAAAATAAAGAAGAAAATTGAATGAAAAAAAAAGAAAAAGGAAAGAAAGAATGAAAATGAGAGCAGAGAAAGATAAAAGAAAAATGCTGTATGTTTTATTGAGATTCTATAATATTCTGTTGTAGGGTTCAGAGATGCTGATAGGTACACGTCCTGTGTCACTGACGCATAAAAATCTAAAAAGACACAGAAAAATCATATCCATGCATACCAGTGTTTTTTTTTTTTGTTCCACAACCATTTTCAGCTAACTGTAAATATATTTCAATATTTTCTTGGAAATGAATTACACTGTATGAGGTACAAGTTGGATAGCTTTAGTTGTTCATACATTAAAACTCTATGATTTATCAAGAAACTTTAGTTGGGACACATGAAATTTCCTTGGGACTCATTCAAATCAAATACATGCATCCCATGATGCACTAAATTAAAAAGCTATCAGCATCACTGAGGGTTGATAGAATTAAACTTTTGTTGGTATTATAAAAAGAAGAGTTAAAAGGCAAATGAGGATTATAACTGCTGCCAATTACAAGTGAGATTCTAATTGGATATCAGAAATTTGTTTACATATTGCTAATTCAACTTGTAAAGGTGTGTACAGGTAAGCATTCATCATCATAGAGGATTAGACTTGGTTAGCCAAGAGAAAATTCTGGACACATTTGTATGCGTTCACTTGCAATAATGCCTTTGAAAAAAGGCATAGATACATCTCTTCTCTCTTCAGTTATGAATAAATAGTAGGGCAGACTAGGTTTGTAGGTAAGCAAACTGGTCAAGGAGAAGGAAAATTCTGAATACAACCCCACCATGGCATGATAGGATAACTTACTGTGTTGAGTCAGAGATCAGGGATCATTGCTTTTGATACCATGTAAACTAGTACATCTTGTTACATATTACTTGGAGAAGGGATGAGTAACCCTTGAGAATTACCATGAAGGGTAATTACTTGACATGGTTATCCAAAGACATGAAAAAGTATATGGGACAAAAACTAACTCACTTCCACTAGTAGAGATTTACTCATTGAGTAATAACTGAATTGTTTTTCCTTCCATATCTATCTATCTATCTATCTATCTTTGTTCAGTTTATTAATCTATCTATCATTTTCTTCTTCTGTAAAAGCAGTCTCTCAAAACATTTGCTATATAATTGCCTATTGCTTAAATAGCTCATGCCTTCTGATGAGGGTTTTTTTTCATCAGTAGTAACTGGTTGAATTCACTGGAGAATAAGGGACAGGAATTTTCTTCAGAATGTCAGCACCTTCATCAATTGCTGAGATTAATAATTCTGTTGCCTGTATAATTTCAATTCTTTCTCAGATTTCTAATTCTGTTTTCTTTCAATGATCTACTAGTTCATTCCTCACTTGTCACTAGCTCATTCTTGATGTTTGTTAAATTTTCCCCTTTATTTCAGTTTCACAGTTTTAACTGTTATTGTAAAAATAAATAAAAGTATGAGAAATTGGTTTATTGGTTAATAAGCTAACAGACCATTTCTCTTAAATTTATATACAAGAGGTGTGATTGCTACTGACTTGTTTCTGGAGATCCTTCTCCCAGTCAGTATCTCTACATTGTGCTAAAGTATACATGTTGCACCTACCTTCTAGACGTGTGCTGTCAAAAAACAGAACATCAGAAATACTGGAGGTGGTGATAGTCGGGTGTTAGCAAAACAAAATGCACTGCTCTAAATGCACTTAGAGCTATCTTTTGGCAGTGACAGTAGGTTTGACAATATTCATAAGAAATTTGGTTAAGTCTCCAGCCAATCATCAAAGTCTACAATGCAAACCTTTAAAATAATATCTGCATACATTACATGACTCTGGTCTTATCACCAATATAAAATTGATGCACGCTTGGTGTAATGGTCTTCATAGTATAAAATGGACACAGCAACACAAGTTCAAATCCTGGACGTGGCTAGTTGCATTTCTTGGGAAGGGTATACATCCAACTATTCTCTCTCCAGCTATAGGTAAATAGTAGGGTAAACTAGGATCTTTAATTTTGGTATGCAACTGGTCTAGAAGGAAAACTCTGAATTCAAATTTGTTAAACACCAATTAAGAAATTGACCTACTCATGCAGAGGGGTTGGTAAATACATACATAATCAATGGTAGTAACTATGTGGGACAATTCATTTGTAACTGAAAACTTGCTCTATCTAACAGTGTTATTGAGTTCTTTGTATGTGTGTAGTTTTCATGGAAATAACACAGGTGGTATTATTTTTGGAGTGATTTTCATATACTTAGCTAATTACTGGAACAGTTTTTGTTTTTGTCAACAATTAAGAGTTTTTCAATCTTTATTAGTTCAGAGTTGCAAACATCATAACTAATCTACAGGCATTGGCATCCCAACACCACACATCTTGTGTCTCAGGATTTAAACTTCTTATTTAAACCAGCTGAATTAACATCTATACTAATTCAGTTTAGCATGAACACCTTGTGCATAGGCCTGTAATTCATACTCTTCACTGAACAGCAACCAACAAATTTCTAAAGACTAGCGATCTTTTTTTTTTTTTCTTTTTTTTTTACCCCAGACTTCTCTGGGATATTTTCTTTCTATTGCTATCCCTTTCTGGATTATTTCCTGTCTCCACATTTAAAAAAAAAAGATGGTATTTGTGCTTTCTTGCATGGAAAATATGTCTGAAGTGCAAGAAAATTCTTTGCCTGCCATTTGCCATTTGAATCTTCTCAACCTTTAACATGCTGCTCTTTAGATCTTCACAAATGGCATCTGGCATTGCCAGTCATCATGCCAAGAAGTCTATGCAAGTGTCTATGTATATTTCATATGTTTGCGTATAGATAAATTTCAGGGCATATGTTTGCATGTGTGTATGAATATATAAAAGTAAAGTTTTTGGCAGTATCAGCCAATCAGTGAGGGAGTCTATTCCCTTTTCACTAGAGCTAGACCAAGAAGATTATTTTAGCATCTAAGGTGGAGTGCAACACCTTACTTTACCGTGCAGATTCCTGTGCTACTTATACACTTACACACACACACACACACACACATATATATATATATATATATATATATATATATATATATATATAAGAGTATACAGCTGTATAAATGATTTTGTATGTGCATATTTTAATATAGTTTCACAACTTTTTAGCACATGGACATACAAACAAATTTTACCAATTGTTTTTTAAGTATTTAATTATTGATTACAATTAACCTATCAGTATATAACTATGAAGGTAATCCCAAAAGTAAGGTCTCTAAAATATTTAGAAATCTCGAAAACATTTATTGCTTTTTTATTTATTATTTTTATTTTTTTAATGATTTTTCACCATTTTAAAATTTGAACTTATATCTATATTTCTACATAATTGCTATTTTGGTCTATACCTTTTTGTTGACGCTGTAGCAGTTCTTGTAGGCCCATATTATACCAACACGCTGCCATGTCATTGAGGAATCATTGAACCTTGTCATCATTGCTAACTCTCTATACCATTTTCAGACATAAACACACACACACACAATATATATATACACATATTCTCTACCCCTTTACTCACACACACACACACACACACACACACACACACATATATATATATAATATATATATATATATACAGGGTGTCCCAAAATAATATCAATCTTATTTATAAGTCTTATTAGTATCAATCTTATTTATAAGTCAAAATACATAAAGTTATAATGATTCAAAGAGTGTATACATTATTTTGGGACAACCTGTATATATATCTACACACAGACATGCATACACACACACACACACACATATATATATATATATATATATATATATATAAACTTGTATAATCACTCTTTTCACAAACATGCACACACTCAGAGATAAGCACACATATACACACGTATATATAAAGATAGATAGATAGAGAGAGAGAGAGAGGGGGGGGAGGTAACATAGGATAATTTATTTTTCTATTGTTTTGAAGATTCTTTAGCAGGTTTATATGTCATGTTGGGTAGACAGGGTGGAAGAGGACATATTTTATGGGACAAGTACAAGGCAGGTAGGATTGTCAGGTCCTCCTGATCAGTAGAAGCACGAGAGTAAGGTTGACAGGTGAGAGTGTGACAGTCTTTTATTAGATGAAAATTCCAGGAAAAATGTTATTCAAAGTTGTTGGAATCAAATGGAGGATGACACTATGACATTTTTAGAGAAGAGAAAGAATTTTAAAAATATGGAAAAAGTATAAAGAAGAAGAAGAAGAAGAAGAAGAAGAAGAAGAAGAAGAAGAAGAATCTTTAAAAAGATGAAGAAAGAAAGAAATGAGAACAAGCAAAAAGAATGAATTGAAGTAAGTGAATAAAAAAGAAAGTGAAAGAAAAGATAGAAAGTGAAGAATATTACGAGACAGCATTTTGGTTTCTTGAATAATGATTGGCACTTGGTTTAATGACAAGTGACAGATAAGAAGAATTTGGGCAGCAGCATGTTATCTATTTATGAATGGTAAACAATGGCTGTTCATTGATGGTACGAAAAGGTCTTGGGACTGAAGAT